>OY288267.1:96170354-96770354 GCA_958450335.1 Hibiscus tridactylites | reverse complement strand
GGATGCGGAAAAAGAGCTAGTAACACCGAGCCAGCCTTCCGCCACACAGTTCAAAACTCCAGCTGCCCCATCAGTACTGACGCTGCCCTAAACAAAGAAGTTATCCTGCTGCTGCATAAACTTCTAGAAAGTACAAAACGGATAGAGCAGCATCAGTTGGCCTTCATGAATTATGTGGGGGAGGCCCAAGAAGCCCTTGTGACCTATTTTTTGCAGAAATTTCCCGGTGATATGCCCACCATGTCGCCCTATCCTGATGAGCTTGCAGTAGTAGCCTGAGCAAAAAGAACCCCACCAGCCACCGCTGCCCTCCAGACTGACCGCCAGGTGCCCTCTCTTACGCATTCTCTGACCTACTCAGTCGTCACCCCATCTAACATAGTGGCAGATTCCCCTGAGAGGCACCAGCAGAATCTCTCCCCTGCCTGCACAGCAAACACAGTGATAGACACCTCCTCATCAGAGGAGATCGAGCAGTCGACGCAGGAGCCAAAAACAACAGTGGTTGCAACAACAACAACCATCCCAATGGCATTCATCGTTCCTGCTGCACCCACGGAGGAAGGAACCAGAAAGAGGAAGTGGCACATAACAGCCGAAGAACCTGTGGACCTCGAGACCGAGTCTGAAGAGAGCGACACATCTCCCGTCGTTCCTATTACCGAACCTTAAGGAGAGCCACAACATACGCCAAAGAGAGTCCAGCCACCGCAAAAAGCAAAAATCTCACCTACTAGAACAGCCGCCAAGGCATCTGCCGGCTGTCGCTTCGTCATCCACACTTCTTCCTCCTTTTCAGCTGACAAGAATCCAGCCTCCTCCCACCCCTCAGCAAACTTTTAGTTTATTTTCTTTTCATTTCTTTTAATTTTTATTTTTATTTTCGTTTATTTTTATCTTTAACTTGTATTTTTCTTGTATTTTATTTGTTTTGTGCATTGAGGGCGATGCCCATCTCGAGTTTGGGGGGGATAGCTCTCGCATCATGTTTTAGGCATCTTTAGTTGCATGTAGGTTGCATTGTACTTACCTTAGTAATAATCGGAAAAGAAAAGTTTGCTATGACTTGTGCCTATGATAGGATAGCCGACTAAATTATTTTCACACCTAATAAAAATTGAACTTAATCTTGGGAAAAAGTATGAAATATGACTTAGAATTTTTTTCTTTATGCCTGAAAATGTTAAACATCTCTGTTACTTGTTGAATGTGTTAGAATATTTGATGAACATTTCCTTCTTGTTTTTAGAATTCTTTGCAAAATTCTAACGATTATTACAGGTAGCCGCCGAGGCAGGCAAAAGAAATAGAAAAATGCAAGTACTGCCACGACAGCAGAATAAAAAACAAGGAACAGTGTTGTTTACCCTAAAGGTGCCCGCAACAGACTCTAGGAAGAATCATGTGCGAGGACACTCCGCTGCTATCAAAGTCCATGAATCTGAAAGCTTTAAAGCGACAGACAAATTAGCATGAGTGAATGAAAGCTTTCACGGGATGACTCTACTCCAAGGGTTCGGGGTTTTGTAGTTTGCTCATATCTCAACGTCAAACCTAGAAGAGTTGTTGTGATAAGATGAAGCCCTCACTGCCATGATTAAAAATATTATGCTTAAAATGTGCTGCCTCGGCAGCAACCTTTACATCACAACATCATCTTTATTTAATTATTTATTCTGCCTATTCAGCTCGTTTACAGATATGCACACACCACACAAGTATGAGAAATTTAAATTCTGAGTTCTTTTTCTGCTTATTTCCTTTCACTAACTTAATATAGGTGCCACGGCCTTGAGGCAGAAACCATGTTAAAAGCTAATTTTTCTTTCTGATTATTATTGGAGCAAGTAATTGAGGTTGCATTGCTTGAGGACAAGTAATAGTTCGAGTTTGGGGGTGTGTAAAGTGTCCAAAATTCCTATATTTCATGCACATTCCAACTCTTATTATTATTGTTTTTAAGAACTTTGTAGGCATAAGTAGGTTCATGTATAACATTTTATAGTATTTCTAGTTTCTGCCTTGCTTTTATGAGTTATTATTTATTTGGTGAACAAGAGATATTGTTTTAGTGTATTCTTGTATGTAGGTACTAACAGCTGAAAGAGGGAACCGAGGAGCTGAGGGCACAAGGCTGAGGAAGCTTGCCTAGGAGCTGTACTAAAGCAGTTCCAGCTGAAGACAAGTTGCTGCCGACCTTGCTGCCCACGGCAGGTGACTGTGGGAGTTGGAAGAACTGGAGAGCGATTTGTAAAGCTAAAACTCCTGAATCTATCGCCGACGTTCATATGATTTTCCGACGTCTATAGCAGCGGTCAGGGCTGCCGAAGCAAAATTCTCAAGCTTACTTGCGGACTAAGGCAAACGAGATAGAGTCCATATTCCACGCAAAGAAGTCAACATTTAAAGCCATATTAATGATGGAAAGCTACTTTTGAGGACTTCTACTTCAAGGAGGACTTAACCTAGTCTTGAGTCAATAAATACCCATTGTACTCCTAGTTCAAATCATCCTAGGTTTTCTATAGACTTTTCTTGTGTTCTTCACTGCCGCCATGTTCTAAATTCTATTTGGGGTTAGGGTTATGTTGTAACTAGTGTGAAACGGTTGTTTTAGGTTTTGAGTTATTTTTTAATAAAATATTCCGAGTTTACTTAATCCATTGTTCTCCATTCTTTCAATCATTCTACACCAGTCTTTTGAGAAAATCCATTTGTCGGGCACGAAAGTACAAGGCTCACGAAAGGGTTAAGTACGATCACAACGTGCTGAGGCGTGACTAACTTGGTTCCACACCAGTCCACAAGTTTCAGTGGCTAAAAGGGATTACCAACTGAGATGACTAGCCTGTGTTAGGTTGACGCTGAGATTGCTAGGTATTACCTACGTCACGTTAGCTCTCGAGCATCCTAACCTAGAAATAGGAGGGATCACTGTCGACTATCCTACCGGACTTGGAGTATTTGTCAGACTTGCTGCCAGGACTTCTTTCCATTCCACCTACTGAGACAGTACACCCCTATAGTGGCAGTGACCTGCTGCGGCCGCGTGACAGGGTCATAGTTTTCCACCCGCCATACTCGCCGAAGCAACATATCGTGGCAACACAAAATAACTCATACCTTTTACAGCGCAGTTTTCTCACTAAGTGGCAGCATAACCCTGCCTGCTTTATCAACCTGATTCACCTCTTCTCTATTACTTGTGTTTTTAACTACTTTTCTATCTCAACCAATTATTCACTTGTGCTTTTACTTTACATTGTGCAGGAACTACGAAACGAGATAAGTTGTCCAATGCTCGTGGGATTCAACATCTTTTATACTATAACTTGGTAGGAGTGTGCACTTGCGCTCTCACAAAAAGGAACACCTACACGCCTTACACTAATTTAGGGCAATCCATCGAGAGAGGCTTTGCTATTGTTGAATCTGCTCGACGAACAATGCCAAGACAGTTTTGCCAATAAAGGCTGGCATGAGCCATGTTGAATGCAGGCATTCCCTGCCAATAGTCATCATTCATTTAGAAACACCTTCCTTGCCTGCAATTTACTTCATTTTATTTTTCTTTTCTTTGGTTTCAAAACAACCTTAAAAACATCTTTTCTTCCAAATCAAGTAAAAATCAAACAATCGAATTCAAGTCAATCTCTGTGGGATCGATAACTCAGCTTACCAAGTTGTATTACTTGCAGACCGTGTATACTTGCACGCAAAAGACTCTTGACAGTACTTGCCCAATACTTATCGTTTATACCTTTTGCCAGCATTCATTCTACACATCTTCTACAGAGTCTACATATAACTAAAAAATTTCATTAGACACTTAACGATAATGAGACTTGTTTATTACAACCACTAAATAAAATGACCCGATTATAACTAAAAAAATCATTACACACTTAACGATAAAGGGACTTGTTTGTTACAATTAATAAATAAAGTGACATGTTTGTAATTTTTTAAAATTCAATGACTCATTTATAATCTTACTAACAATTGAGTGTTTGTTACAATTAATAAATAAAGTGACATGTTTGTAATTTTTTAAAATTCAATGACTCATTTATAATCTTACTAACAATTGAGTGTTTGTTACAATTTAGAAATAAAGTGACATGTTTGTAGTTTTTAAAAATTTAGTGACCCATTTATAATCTTACTAATAATTGAGTGATATGTGGTATAATTTACCCTATATATTTTGGTGACAAAGAATAAGGGTAAAATGCATCTCAAGTCACTCAATTACATGTTTGGTTACAAACGAGCCACTTTTTTCTTCTAATAATTAAAATTTAGTCACTTAATTAAAAATTTGTTACAAACAAGTAATTTTGTCGATAAAATTGAAACAAATGGCTAATGTGTCTTGATATAATAACAATTTTGGATTCTAAACTTATAAAATCTAATAACTTTTCCCTAATTTAAATTAATTCAATAAATTTATCCCTTCATATTTAAAAAAATTATAAGTGAGGTGATTGTATCTCATATGTCAATTATCGAGCTCATGGATAAGAGTGTGACAAGTTGTCAGAGAGTGTGTTAAAGTGGGACGAGACCCTTTGGACCCAAGATGTCGGTGACTGCTTCAGCCATCAACTTCTTAAATTTCCGAGGTGACGTCCTCATCAATTGTCTCTATCGCGACGATGTTGAGGAGCTATTTCCCTCTCTTCCACCCCCTTTAATTCCAGCTACTATGAACTTTTTATAAATACCGTCAATTTCGCCGAGTTTAGCGTGAATGCATCTAAGTGCCTACTTATAATAGCTTTGTTTTTTTCTTTCCCTGCGTGTAGTTGATTAGTATGATTTTACAACTAGGGGAAACATGGTGGATACCTTCTGAGTCCACATTTTACAAACGAAGGAACTCGGTACATGTCCCGTGCGACATCGGAGGTTGCTCCTTCTTTTACATGAGAACCAGCAATGTATACATCGTAATTTTTGTTAGTAGTAATGCGAATATAGCTTTTGTTTTCAAGTTCGTCGTTGAGGTACGGTAGATTTCTTTGTACTTATATTTCAGATGGTTAGATAATAGATATAGAAAAGGTTATGATGCCATTGCTACTCCTTCTGCAGGTTGTTGCTTTGTTCAAATCTTACTTCGGAGGCACTTTTGATGAAGATGCTATTCGTAATAATTTTGTTTTGGTTTATGAGCTGTTGGATGGCATATATTTAAACAAATTTGAATATTTCTCCTTTAACTTTCTTCCTTTTGCTTGGTTTGTAGTTTGTTTAAATACTTTTTTTAGTTTAATTCATGATGTTCTATTGTTGCTCTCAATTGTCCATGAACTAGTTAGTTTCATTTGATCCTCAACTCCCTGTATTATGCAATGTAATGGGACACTTAGATTGACATTATTAATAGTGGTAGGATGGTCGCAACTGAAGTTGTTGACTAAACTGATCATTTGATTAACCATTGAATTGTAACTAATAGAGTTTCTTACTCTTAGATTGCATGCTAAATTCTGTACTACAAATTTACAATGATACATTTGTTCTGTTGAATAGAATTTGGATGTGCGGGGAAAATCATTAGGTTCAAAACATCAAATGTTATTTGAATGAGTTAATGTTTGGTTGTTGATTGACATTGCAGAAATCATGGACTTTGGCTACCTACAAAATCTTTCTCCTGAAATTTTAAAGTTTTATATTACTCAAGGAGTGCAGTCTCCATTTTCATCCAAAGTGAGCTATATATGTATCACAGGTCATTGTATTTTTAGGATCGATGCATGTAGACCATACTTGCATGGTTGAGGTAAGGTTATTATTGTGCTTTAATTTTTATGTAAAGGTGCATTCTCATTGACCGTTTTCATTTTCCTATATGCATTAAAATTGAATATCCCTCAGATAAGCCTGCTCCAAATGTAACTTTATAAGTTATCGGTACTGTTGGCTGACGAAGAGAAGGGCTTGTTTATAAAAAGAACGAGGTGATCTAGCTTCTGAATTCTATTGAATTTGGTGATTTTGGTTGTAATATTTATTGTTTCAGTTGTTTCTGGACATTGTGGAAAGTGTAAACCTACTTATGTCTTCAGAAGGTTGGTGTTGGTTTCGAAAGTGTTTTTGATTGTCGATGTCTTTTTGGCTAAAAATAAATCATTTGGTAATCTGATGTAGCGTTCTGCGTTGTGATGTTACGGGGAAGGTTTTTATGAAGCGCTTCCTCTTTAGAATGCATGGTCTGAAGTTGGTCTTAATGATAAAGTTGGACTTGATAGAAAGAAAAAGGTTTCTTCTAATTTCATTTTTGTCTCATTCTATGATGGTCCATTTTGTTCATATATCTTCCCCTTGTTATAGTGTTTATGATATATTTTTTACTTTTCATGTGACTCTTATCGAATTGCCTATTTTATAAAACTCGGCAACTTCTTTTTATATATTACTCCCATTTCCATGGAGTCAATTTCATGATATCAGTTTCAGAGCATGCAAGTTCAGCTGTATTTCTTTCTATCTCTTACAAAGCTATATTTTGCAGTGACAAGACTATTGAGCTGGACGATGTTACCTTCCATCAGTGTGTGAATCTTACTAGATTCAACTTAGAAAAAACTATTAGTTTTGTGCCACTAGATGGTGAATTTGAATTGATGAAGTAAGTTTTAGAATCTTCATGACTTCATCCTTATTTTACTATGTGATTCAAGTTTGTGTTATTTTTAGCATGGAAGGTCAGTCGCACCAAATTTTGTTACTTCATATAACTATGAATGATAAAATTCTAGATTATCTATAGTTTGCCTCTTAGACCACCGAGCTATGTTCGTTCTTCACTCACTATGTTATTTTTAGAATGTTTTTGTTGATCATCGAAGCATTTGAACCAAGTAATTCAGTTAGATTGTGAAAATGAATGATTGATGGTGCAGAGCTCTATCTATATCATTCTATATTGGTGCTAACTGATTTCATTTTGTATGTTTCATGCACTCTAAAACTATTTTATATAGACTTGTTTAATGTTCATGTTGACTTGATGGACACATAGGTACTATATCATTGAGGGTGGTAATCTTCCTTTTCGGGTATTACCTACAATTAAGGAACTTGGTTGAACACGGATGGAAGTAAATGTCAAGGTTTGTAATCATATGTTTTGAAACTGTCCATATTTGGAAGTTCATGGTTCTGTTGTTGGCTTATTTATATCAATATTTCAGTTTAAAAGTGTCTTTTGAGCAAAAATGTTCGCACTTGGAGTTATCATCAAAATTCTTGTCCCAAAACAAACAGCAAAAACAAGTTTTCAAGTCATCACATGTCGAGCAAAGTGTAATGCTTCCATTGATTGCTTGGTCTGGCAGCAAGTGTTTTAGTTTGTTAATTTGCATATATCTTTGTATGTCACTTTAATATTGACAATCTGGTTGTTTGCTTTCTTCCATGGTAAAAGGGGATTGGGCCAAACAATTTTGTGGGTGCTGCAACGCCAACCTCACTCCTATTCTAGCACCCATATGTTTGGAAATTGCCCGACGAGTTTATCATCCTTTACTATTCAGTATTTTTATTCGGATTGCGGTTTATTTCTGGATTGACTTCTGCAATTTCTCAATGTTGAAATTCACTTGATTTTCAAGAATAAGAAAATTTCCTGGACAAACAGAGCCAACATTGAGCGTAGAAGTCAAGTTAATTTTCATGATGACATAAAAGAAATCTTAGACGAGGCCACCAATTCGGATGGAATTTCAGGTGACTATATCGGCTGCTATCTTACTGCTTAATTATGTTGAATCTATTTTGCTTTGTTTTTAATTTTTCTTGAAACAATTCTCCTAATTTTTTGATGCACTTGTTAACCTCATGATACCTGATGCACGTCATAGGTATAGGTTATGTAGATTTATTTTTACCTCTTTAATGGTTGCTAATTTCATGTATGCTAGATGAATAGGAAATAGAGAATCAGCGTTGCAACTTGGAATAATTGGATGATCAATGGATTATAAAGGGATTTAAGGTTCTATTTCTGTCTATAAACATCTTAGACTACAAAACCTAATTATTTGTGTATCATGAAATTGCCAATATATATATGGGTGACTTAAGCCGGGGATATTGACACTTGCCATGTTTTTGCAAAACCTCTTAATGCCTACTTACTGGTGACAAAAATACAAATGAAACTTATTTGCAATCTTCTTCTTAGGTTCCAATGTTTACAACCTCTGGTTTCTTAAGGTAAGAGTTTGTATGTATTCTAAATGCATTTGTAATTAGTTAGGTGAGGTTGGTGTGGTTGATTTCATTGTTTCATGTGTATGGGAGAAGAGTGGCTATAACACAGTCGAGTGGGCTCGCTATATTACCAAGGCAGGGTCATATGAAATCATGTGTTAGAAAAATGAGATTGCTCCTCCGAGATTGTATTCACATAAAGGAGTTATTCCTTCATTGCACGTATTTTACCTTGAGGCCTATGGCTAAGACGAATGAGCATCCGTTCCTGATGCATCTTGTGTTCTGGTTTATTGATCAAGGCATTTTTCCTCCTATATAGTGGAGTTACTGAAATTGAAAATGTTTTTATTGATGTGCAGTTACATTCTAGGTCGTCCAAGTCCATACACTTCGTCTGTTTCCATTTGTTGTCAAAAGATGACGCAAATACCACATCTCTATCGCATGCACTCTAACATTTTTTATGTTTTTAAGAACAAAATAATAAAATAAATCCATGCTTCCTTTTTTGCAATTTTGACTAACTAAATATTTCATCATTGTTTTTGCTTCAATCGATCAGTTTCAATGTTAAGTTACCAATTTACTGTATATAGAGTCGATAAAAGACTTTAAATTGAAATCTTCTTTGGTTTTGGTTTAGTAAAAAGTTTTATCTTTCTGATTTCAAAGTAAAGCTAGAACTTGTCTGTAACATCCTAATTTGGGCCTAGTCAAATTATACAAGTAAAAGTAAGTCACATTTCCATACTAACCATTAACCTAAGTGACTAAATTAGGAGGGAGTAAAAAGATAGTAGCCTAATTATTAGGAACATTTAGAAATTTAATTAAAACATTAGGCATGCATGTTAAATAGAATCTTAAAGTGGGATTTTACACATGTCTCATGGAGAGTGTTGGTGACCCTTAAACTGGTCATTAAGAGAAAGCATCTCCTTGAGTTATCTTCCACCTGAAAAGATGGAAACAAGAGGGAGAAAGGATTGTGAATGACAGAGAGAGCTTGGTTGTTAGGAGAACTTGCTGCATTAGGACCATTGTTGCCTCCATTGTTCGTGTGCTGGAGTTGAACAAGAGTAAGCTTTCCTTTACACCTTTATTTCCATGATATTAGAAGCATCAAAGGTTATTAGACGTAATGTATCTTGTAGGTGAAATTCTTGAGCTATGAGATATAGTTTAGGAGCAATTTTTCCCGATTGTATAACTAAATGTTGCTTAATCTATTTAGATCTTACTTGAGCATGGAATTTTTGTTGAATGATTGCTTAATCAAATTAAAACTGGCCTTAGATTGTTAGACTGCTAATGCCTTGTTTTTGGTTCTCAAATTTTTATTTGAAAGAGTGTGTGAATGTTAATTTTGGTACCTTATGGACTGTTTCCAATTTGGGACCTGGCAGAATAAAATTTGACACTAAAAGTATAGGTTTATGAATTGTTAATTGAACCTAAGAACGAATCAAGTATGGTGTTTAGTAGGGTGTAAATTGTAAAAGAATCAAATGATGAATGTGACATAGAGATCGATTCTTTGGCTATGTATATAAAATTGTTCTAAAAATGTATTGTAAACCTGGAATGGTAGTAAAAAGTGGCATCAAATGAGAGACTAAATTAGATATTGGAATTGTAAGAATGGGACTAAGAATGTTAATCATAAAATTGGTCACTTATAGAAGTAAAAAAGATTCATATAGAGTAAGTACAGTTCGAATAGCGGTTTTAATAGAGTTATTATGTTAGTCATCATTAGCTCAAACTGTTGTTTATAGAGAGTTGCTATTATAATGAACATAATGAATTAGAAAGCTATATCTGAACATCTTTGTGAAATTAACTTGAGTTTGTATGTATGAAAATTTATGAAAGAATGGTACACAATGGATTGATTCTAATACACTATCATTGCTTCATTATTATTTTAGATAAGAAAAAGATTGATCAAGGAGAAGATAGACAAAAAAAGCATTGTCATTCAAGATCAAGTTTAGCTCAGAGTTCTTGTGAGTATAGCTATGTTTACTAGCATAGGTTCTATTTAATGATGAGATATTTGGTTGATCGCCGAGGCATAATTTGCCTAGTTTCGATAAGGTTACTAAGGTTGCCAAGGTAAGTATGGACTTCATTGTGCTATTTGATCCTAGGAAAGATTTAATTGTTGTCATGCTTAAGATGGCATTCTATTTAAATGAATTGGTAATTAGAGAGGAGGTTAGAATATATCTGATGGTCTATTATGAAGATTTCATGAGCCTTGATTAGTGTTAAACCTAGTCTGATTGGCATGCCAATATAACTTCTGAGCTTAGTCTGAAATGGACCAAGGTCCTATGTACAGTACAAAGATACCTCTGATTTATTGAAAATAATGCTTGTCTCAATGGTACTAGTTACCATTGTCTGATATTGAATGTGTGGTTTTGTATCTCTAGGTTAACAACTAGTCAAGGTCGTATGTTTAACCCGGGTTGTCCTAAAACTGTGTGACATGTTAATTGATAAATTGCATATTCGTATCACTAATATGAAGTATTATGCATTGTATTCTTCTTATAGAAGTCTACTATGAAACTTATCTTGGAACTTAAATTAGCTAATTAGATTGGTGGACTAAAAGTGGAGCTATCTCGAGGTTAATTGCTAATAGATGACTAAATTTGCTAAGTATAAATTGTACATGGTCAACTGATTCATTGTAGACTAGCTTTCCTTGGATATAAGTATATAAACATATATGTATATGTATTGATGTATCTGTCTTGATATTCTGATTACTCACTCTGTATACTTTCAGGACAAGTTGATTAATAGGCCGATTTTGGGGAGTCTATGCAAGGTCATCCAAGTTCAAATGCACGTTTGTTTTGTCTAAGTTAACTCCTAGAAGGTGGCACTAGTATTAGACTATAGTTATGTTTCAAAGGGGTATTTAAATAATAGGTCATACTAATGTTTGTGTGTGTGTATATATATATATATATATATATATATATATATATATATATATATATATATATATATATATATATATATATATATATATATATATATATATATACATTAAGCTTGATTGCTCATGCTTGGATGGCTTTAAATGATCAATTGTGGTTAAGCTAGACAACTTATTTGTCCTTTGATATATGCTTGATGATGATACCTTATGCTTGTTAGTTCTTGCATGCTGATTGAGATACTTGATTGATAACAGTTGGGAAATATATTTAATTTAATGGCTAGGCTCGTTATTCTTGATTATAATTAGAAATCTTATGTGCTTAATGACTTGAACTTGTTGATACTATAATAGGTTTGAAAATTTGATAGCTTATTCGAAACCTTGTGCCAACAAAGTTGTATGCCTAGTTGATATAGTAGTCGAGATCAATACCTTAGTTAGTTTCGTAAATCATTTACTTAGTTTCTATGTTATAAATACAACTTGATTGCTTCTAAATACCCTATGCCTTAATCGAATGTCTACAAGTATTATTATCTAAAATGAAAGTTGCTTAATCGACTTAGAATTTAGATCACTAGGCTATTAGGTAAGAATCCAAGAAAGTTTATAAGTTAGACTTTATTGATATCTATTTGCTAGTTTAGTGTCCAATCTATAGTGTTTCCAATGTATGTCTTGTATTGTTTAACTTCTTTGATGAAATGTGCTTATCTGATATGGTATATTCTTGTGTGGTCTAAAATTGAGTATTTGACCCCATAAATCATTGTAATATATTGACATTCGTTCGTATGATTTAATTGATCTTTTATGATTCTAGATTGTTTACCTAGTTACTTAATCTTCAAGGCTCTTAACTGAGCATTCCTTGCTTGTTCGAGTACACTAACTTGCTAGACAAGTTAGTTGTCTACTTCTAGATAAGTATTATCTTCTAGCCTGGGGTTCAGGTGTTACAAGTTGGTAATCGGAGCTAAGGTGTAGTCGATCCTAGGACTAAACCACTTATGTAAGGTGCCACCTAGGAGTTGAATTAAAGATGCTTGTGGCCTTATTTGACTATATCTCCCTTGAACGTTAATTTCAGATGTCTAATAGACATCTAGCTCAGGATAAAGATAGCCAGGCTGGCTCCTCCAATGAAGGAGGTAGTGTGAGATTGGGCCAGAAACAAGTAGACCCTCCAAAGGCTGCAGAACCACAACCTGAATCCCCTCAACCCAACCAAATTCAGAAAGAATGCCTTCTCAGTATGACTGAGATGTTCAACTAGTTGATCAACAACATGAAACAAAACAATCCTCCTAAACCTGTAGTAGATAAAACTAGGGCCCCTATCGATAAGCTGACTCAGCATTGAGCATATACATTTACGGGAACGGATGATGAGAACCCAGAAGCAACTGAATACTGGTTGGAGACTACTTTCAAAATTCTAACCAAACAAATGCAGTGTTCGGATGATCATAAGTTGGAGTGTGTTGTAGCTTTGCTTGTTGATGAAACTTTAAATTGGTGGGAAACCACGATTCTTACTGCTCCAAAAGACTCTGTCACTTGGGAGTTCTTTCTAAAGGAATTTTAGAAGAAGTACGTAAGTGAGCAATACTTGGCAGAAAGAAAGATACGTTTCTTGCATCTGAAGCAAGGCGGGAGACCCATCGAGCAATATGTTATTGACTTTTGTAAATACTACAAGTATGGGTCAGAATACATCAAAAAAGAGGAGGAAAATGTAGAATGTTTATCGAAGGGTTGAATGATGAACTAAGCCCGATGTTTATAGCTCTCAAAATAATTGATTTCCAAGATTTGATGATCTGAGTGATCGCTACAGTCTAGAATGAAAGCTGTAGATAAACGAAAGGAGAGTTACTCTAAGAAAGATAAGAGACCAAGATGTGATAACCAACCCTAATAGTTTTTGAAGAGATCGAAGAATCAATGAGGAAACCCCTTAGGTTACGTTGTTTCTCCAAGGGGTAACTATATTCCAAAGCCCCAAACTATAATCAAGTCTTCTACACCTACAATCTCCATCAATAGCTTACGAAATTCGGGCAAGGATCCACAATCCTGACATTGAAATATCTACCAAAAATATCACACGGGTCCATGTAGGAAACAAACAAATACCTGTTTTTGGTGTGGAAGTCCAGACAATTATGTTTGAGATTGCCCCCAAGGCTTGGACAGGCCTTCGGCTAGAGTAGCCTCAAATTCGAATCAATTCTCCTCTCCTGGGGGCAATGGGCCAAAGCAAGCTCAGTCCGGGAATTCAGGAAGAACTCAAGGCCAAGCTTCTGGTAATACTCACCAAGAGTCTCGGACCCCTACTTGAGTATATCACATTCGGAATCGAGATGAAGAAGAAGCACCTGATGTCATTGCATGTACTGTTGAATTAAATGAAAGTCCTCTTTATGCATTAATTGATTCGGGTTCCACTCATTCATTTATATGTTCTCCTTTACTTGGGAAGTTAAATATGAAATCTGAAACTGTGAATCAAGGGCTTGTAGTCTCGAATCCTATAAGAGGAATTATGACCATAAATTTTCTTTGTAGAAACTGGCCCTTATACATTCAAAACATTCCTTTCCCCATAGATCTTTAAGTACTACTCTGTTGTGAATTTGATTTATTCCTAGGATTAGACTGGTTAGGAAAACACTAGGCTTGGGTAGATTGTCAAAATATGAGGCTTTTCTTTCGTGGTCTAGGTAAGGAATCCATCCTTTTGATCGATAATAAACTCATTTCTATCTTTGTTGCTATGATTAAAAGAGATGAATTCAATTTTGGCATAAAATCTAGTCCAAATGTGTCTGTATTTCTCGATGTCTTTCTTGAGGAACTTCAGGGACTACCATCGAACTGAGAAGTGGAATTCAAGATCGAGACTCAGCTAGGAATCAACCCTATATCTATCACCCCATACAGAATGGCTCATGTTGAACTAAAAGAACTCCAGAAGCAGTTGCAAGAGCTATAGGAAAAAGGATTCATTCGACCAAGTTCTTCTCTGTGGGGAGCCCCGATATTATTTGTCAAGAAAAAAGGATGGATCAATGAGGCTGTGTGTAGACTACCGAAAACTTAATCAAGTGAAAATCAAAAACATGTATCCACTTCTGAGGATTGAGGAATTATTCGATCAATTGAAGGGTGCTTCAGTGTTCTCCAAAATTGATCTTCGATGGTGGTACTACCAAATGAAAGTAAAGGAGTCTGAAATTCCCAAAACTGCCTTTAGGACTCGTTATGGACATTATGAATTCTTAGTAATGCCATTCGGTCTAATGAACGCCCTGCTGCGTTCATGGATCTTATGAACCGAGTCTTTAAATCCTACTTGGATAAATGTGTAGTGGTCTTCATTGATGATATTCTTGTTTATTCGAAAAATGAAGATGAGCATTCAAGGTATCTCAGAATTGTTCTACAAACCCTTAGAAAAAATAAACTCTATGCCAAATTTGACTAATGTGAATTTTGGTTGCATTAAGTATCCTTTCTCGGACATGTAATTTCAACCGGAGGGATCAAAGTTGACCCGAAAAAGATCCAATCTGTGCGTGAATGGAGATCTCCGAGGAACGCACATGAAGTCCAAAGCTTCCTCAGCTTGGCCACATATTATCGAAGATTTTTAAGGGCTTTTCAATTCTAGCCACACCTTTAACCAAACTCCTCAGTAAAGGCGTATCATTTGTTTGGACTAAAGCGCAACAAAGGAGCTTTGATCAATTAAAGGAAGTCCTTACCCGAGCTCCAGTGTTAACACAACCAGAATCGGGAAAAGAATACATGGTGTTTAGTGATGCCTCTCATTTAGGCTTAGGGTGTGTTCTGATGCAAGGAGGCAAAGTAATGGGTTATGCTTCCCGACAGTTAAAGTCCCATGAATCGAACTATCCAACCTATGATCTGGAACTTTCCATAGTAGTTTTTGCCCTAAAAATTTGGAGACATTACTTGTTCGGAGAAGGATATCATCTGTACACCGATCACAAGATCCTAAAATACTTCCTAACCCAGAAGGAATTTAACCTTAGGCAAATCAGGTGGATTGAACTCAAAGACTTTGATTTAATCATATATTACCATCCGAGGAAAGCCAATGGTGTGGCTGATGCACTCAGTCGCCAACATTCTCGTGGTAAGAACTTGATTTAATTAAACGTTCCCCTAGTCTTATTCGAAATTTGCTTATTTAGATCATCTAAAGTATTTCCTTCTAAATTATAGCTTCATGCTTTATCAATGCCGACTTTCGAATGGTTAAAGGGAAGGGGACCCTAAATTCTGTTCGAATCCATTTTGAGATTTTATCAAGAATCAAAATGCTACAAAAAGCAGATCCTGAATTGCAAGAAGTTAAACCCAAAATGGAGGAAAATTCTGAATCCGACTTTGCTATAAAAGAGGATGGGTTACTCTATTTTAGAAATAGGATGTGCATCCCTAATGATTATGATCTAAGAAGAGAAATCTTGCATTAAGCCCACAACAATTCTTTTTCAATACATCCTAATTCTGTGAAGATGTATAGAGACGTGAAGAGCCTCTACTGGTGGCCGGGATGAAGTCTGCTATAACAGAATTCGTATCCAATTGCTTCGTATGTCAGAAAGTGAAAGTAAAATATCAGGTTCCTTCGGGAATACTACAACCTATCAAAAATCCACAATGGAAATGGGAGCAAATAACAATGGATTTTGTTAGTGGGTTACCCTTGTCACCAAAGAAGAATGATGCAATATGGGTGATCGTAGATAGGTTCTCAAAGCCAGCTTATTTTCTTCTTGTTCGAATGAACATGAACTTGGATCAATTAGTCGAGCTCTACATTACGGAGATTATAAGGTTACATGGTATACATGTTTCTATAATTTGTGACCGAGACTCTAGATTTACTTCTAGATTATGAAAGTCTTTACAGAAGGCTCTCAGAACTAAAACCAATCTTAGTACAACATTTCATCCCCAATCAGATGGTAAATCTAAAAGAATTATTCAAATTCTGGAAGATATGCTTCGAGCTTGTGTACTCGATTTTGGGAAGAACTGGGAAAAAGTCTTACCATTGGCTGAATTCTCCGATAATAATACCTACCAATCTTCTATTCAAATGGCACCTTTTGAAGCTCTTTATGGTCGAAAATGCAAAAGCCCTATGTGTTGATCAGAGTTAGGAAAAAATAAGGTCTTAGGGTCAGAACTTTTGCGAGAAATAGAAGAGCAAGTGTAGATTGTTTGCAGGCGGTTAAAAGAAGCTTTCGATCGACAAAAGATTTGGGTTTTTTATGTCTTCATCAAACTTATTCCCTTATTTCTTACCTTTCTAACGCCTTTTGACTCACCTCAATCCGATATCGGGAGCTTGAGATATGAGTGTTTATCTGAAGACAGTGCAGGCTGGAATTTCAATACGGGAATAAACATCATTCAAATTCAAGAGACCATTCAAAGTTGAATTCAATGTTGTTGATTCATTTTTCAAGCAAATCCCTTTTCATTTTGCCTCTTTAACATCACCAGCCCATTAAAGGAGAATGAATGGCAAGTTACTCAAGTTGGCAGCTCATGGGTTTCTTTCTTTGGACGACATGGTTGTCCATATTCATCCTCACCCAACACCAACTTTTCAGCTATCAATTGGAGAAGGAGTAACCCGAGCTTTTATATGTCTCTAACACCAGCATAATGAGTCTTTAATCCTTGTCTAGCCCATTCAATTTGATGTTGCCTTACACCTATAAATAGGCAGCCATTTTCTATTGTAAGGGACTTTTTGGATCATATTTTAAACTTTGAGAGTGGTCTCTTTTTCTTGTTCTACAAGAACTTTATCGGCTTCAAGTAGACTCTTGTTGTGACACCCTAAAACTAACCTAGTTGAAAATCCCTAAGTTAGTTAATAAAGAAGGTGAAAATAAGCTGTAACCTGAAATGTAGTGTAAAAATAGGTTTTAACCTATTATATGGTGCGAGTATTGTGTAACCTGAAATGTAGTGAAAAATTAGGTTGTAACCTAAAATGTGGTGCGAGAATAGTGCAACCTGAAATATGGTGTAAAAGATAGGATGTAACCTAAAATGTGGTGCGAATGTAGAGTAACCTGAAATATGGCACAACAGAGGTTATAACCTAAAATGTGAAACGACTTTGAGAAGTTAAAGGAACAAGAAAATAGGTTATTAGTGTGAATTAAAATATAATACAATAACGCCATAGTGAGATTTGAATGGATAAATATATGGTCAGAAACATATCCAAGTATCCTTTATTCAAGTGAGAACCAACCAACTAAGATTAAAAACCGAAACATGTGTAAACCACTAGCTTCATCTCCATCTTTTCCATTCATTTCCACCTATTCTAAACAAAACAAAAGTGAGAGAATTTTAAGAGCTCAAAATCTAGAAATCTAGTGTGAGAAAGCTCATGTATGTGAAGGAAAATTAAGTGGAATAGCTTAAAGTATTCATGCAAGTATATATGTAAGTAACGATTTTGTCGAGCATTTTTGTTTGATGTTCTTGATGATTTTTGACTGAATTATTGGTTTGATTATGTTGAAATCCATGTTTAGAAATGTTTAATGTTGTGTTATAAGTATTTAGAACATGTTAGATTTATTAGAAATCTGGAAATTTGTATGCATGAAACTTAGAGCATGAATCTGTCCAGTTTCATACTAAAAGGAGCACCTGGATTAAAATGGATTTTTGGCCATGTTAGAGTTCGAAATAGAAACACTTCTGAAGAGAAAAGTTGTAGAGGATGAAAAATACTATAATATAGAGGTCTCACGTGTTTGAAAATGTTGCTAGAATGTCTGGAAATTTTGTTAGAAGTAAACGGGCTATATTTGAATTGAAACTGGAGACTGCCTAGGTTAAAACACAATTATGGAAATATTTATGGGCTAATTTGATGTTTATAAGATCTGTTAAAATTGTTAAGAAATAGAGGAATCTATTAATGTTTTTTTAGTAACATGTTTAAGGTGATTAATAACTTGGAATTAGTGTTTAAAATTAATAATATGATTAAATGACTAGTTTGGACTAATCTGGAAAAATGGTTGATTAAGGGACCTTAATGCCCTGTTTTTGAAGCTATTGGAACTTGATAATAATGATATTAGATGTGTTTAAAAGTGGTTAAAACTTAGAATCAAATGTGTAATGGATCATAGGTCAAATGATCAGTAAAGTTACATGTTGCAAACAATGGACAGATTAGGCCACTGTAAATGCTCCGTATTAAAGTATTAAACTGTATTGATGTAAGAATGCAATAATATGAGCCATACATAGAACTAAAGCTGTGTAAATAAGCTTTCTATATTCGTCAAGAACTCTTAATTTGGAGTTGTTTGTAAAAAGGTATGGACATATTAGTGTAAGGTGCTCAAAACTGCCAGGATAGGGCAGTTTCATAATGCATTGGGTTTATATTGGTTTATGTGATTGAATATGATTGGAATGAATTCTAATATATCTTTTATGTTGATTGTTGATTGCTTAAGACCAAATTGGAGAAGAATTTTTTGAGGAATCAAGGCTTGATCAGACTAACAAGAGGGGAAAAGGCTTGTTAATCAAGGATTCCAACTACGCTTTGGAGTATTGTGAATGTGGTTGCCTTTAGAGTTAAGAATAGTGTCTTAACCACTTCTTTATGTTATATGATGACACATTTGATGTATGAAATGAATCTAAATTATATATGGTAAATTAAAATGGAATTGGAAGAAGGATTAAAAGGAAATGAATTTAGATGATAATGCTTGATGTTAGTGTTAGCTAGTAGTGAACATTGTAATTCGTATGGTTCGATGCTGATTGTGGCCTTGGATATGGATGATCATGTGCTGATATGCTATTGTTATGAAGCATGGAATGAATGATATGGATGATATATGTTTGCTGGAAATGGTATGATAAGCAAGCTTGAATGATATTGATGAAATGCTTACATGATATGTCTATTTGACCTTGTTTGGTGTTTGTAAAACTCTTGCTTGAATTGAATGAAAATGTAAAAGCCGTTACAAGTCCTTGGTTGACTAGTGGTCCTTAGGTAGAAGGGCATGCCTTAGAGTCTGAGCTCTACTGATTTAAAGGTGGTTAGTTACCTGTTGAGTGTGTAAAAGTTCTATTATTTACACCTTTTTTAACCCATATTTCTGCTGCATTCAAGCATCATTGCATTGCATTTAGGTTAGTTTACAGCAAAACATCACAAATATATTAAAGGCACGAATTCTGCTAAAAGATGGCTGATTTTGTAGGTTGCTGCCATAGTTGACGAAGAAGGCGGGCGCAGGGCAGAGAAGCAGAAGAGCTGAACTGGACAAGCAGACGACGAGGATGATGCTGCTATGGATCTACCGTGACAGCGAGGTGACAGCAGCCTTATGAAGAGGAAAAGCAAAGTGGACCTCGATAGATAGAGAAAAATCTGCTCGTCTGTCGTGTGAAAACCAAATAATTTTCCAAGCCACGGATCAAAAGATATGTCAAGCCAAAGCTCAAGGAGAGGAAATCCCAAGACACAAGGATGGCGGCTGAAAAGTAGGATACTTGGAGATTAAGTCTTTCTTAGAATCTTACTTTTAATTAAAGTTGTAATCCTTGTTAACTTAGAATACTTGAGCCCAAAGCTTATATAAGGGCATAGATTTTAACCTAGGATATAATATCATACTCCATATACCCCATAACCGACAACCAAAACCCCCCTGCCGTTTACCCGCCATCGTTATGTTCTAAAAAAACCCTAGGGCCACGGGTTGTTTTGTAAAGTAGTTGCAAGGGTTGTTTTGTTTTAGGATTTTCCAAGTTCAATAAAATAAACTTCAAGTTTTCTTATTTTGGTTATTAATATCTTGCAAGAGCATCGGGAGAGCATTGTGAGGTTATCCATTTACTTAGCATCGGGAGAGTTAAGTATACGAAAGAGATAAGAGCAAGTTCTCTAGTTTATAGTTGAACTATCTTGTGCCTAGGGATAGGGCAAGGTTAAGTGGCTAAAGAAGGATTCATACACATCGGTGTTCATCCTTCGATTCACGCCGGGAGGTATCATCAAAGACGTGATCATCGACAGACTTGGACCTAGGGATAGGCCAAGGCAGATCTGAGATTCTTGCCAAACTTGAAGTACGAAGTTAGTGTGTTCGCTGCCGCGACAGCTAACGGACAGCCGCCGCGACAGGTGCTGTCAGCGACGGGCGCGACGACAGAACTGGATCTCCTAAGCATTGCAATACCTGCACTACTGAGCAATTCAATACCAGCCCATTCTCTCTATCTTGATATTCCAACTCTTTTATTTACGTTTTTCTTTATTATTCTCGTGACAACTTTCTAAATTATTTCCTTTACTTTCGTGCAGTAATTAAGGTGAAGCTATTAGCCCAATCCCTGTGGAGACGATATCCGATACTTCGTATCACTTTACTACTTGCGTCGTGTACACTTGCACTACAATTGCGATAGACTCTTTTACACGCAACAAGTTTTTGGCGCCGTTGCCGGGGATTGGCAACATAACTACACCTTTCCTTTATTGCACTTTTCGTTTTTGTTTTTGTTTTTGTTTTTATTTTTCTTTTTCTATTTTTCGTTAGTACTTTCAACTCTTGCTTTTCACGAGGTTTTCTTGTTTATGCGCAGATCTAAAAGAGGTGAAATTCTTGAATATCCATTAGATCCGGAAGTTGAACGTTCCTTCAATCTCTAGAAACAACTTCATCACCTTTCAGACAGGAACGAGTACCTTGAGGAACAGCTAGAGAAGATGGCCCGTAATCCACCCGCTGGTGATGGTATACCGCCTGTCGGCGACCCGCCCGCAGCAGCCGGACGATGGTCCTGTCGTGACTACATGTTGAATGATCATGTAGAGTTGGAGACCACGCTGCCAGATATGGATGTTGATAACTTCGAGCTTAAACCTGTCATGTTTAGTATGATCAACAATGCCGGACAGTTTAGTGGTGCTGTGACAGAAGATGCCAGGGAGCATCTCAAAACGTTCCAGGAGATCTGTGGTTCGTTTAGACTACCAGGAGTTAATCCGGAGATACTGAGGCTTCGGTTATTTCCCCATTCCTTGAGGGACAGAGCTAAAACTTGGTGGAATAAACTTACGTCGGGTTCAATTAGAACTTGGGCAGATTTATCTCGTGATTTTTTATCTCGTTTTAATCCTTCGCATTTATCTTAGCGATTACGTAACGAAATTGCTACTTTTCAACAGGAAGATGACGAGCCAATGCACGAGGCCTGGGACAGATTTACTACTCTTCTACGAAACTGCCCAATGCATGGATTCCCCGTCTGGAATCAGGTTACAAAGTTTTATAATGCTGCCAACTTACAAACTCGCATTCGAATTGATTCAGCAGCAAATGGACTATTATTGGATAAAGATCCGGACAAGGCATTGCAAGTTTTGAAAAATCTGGCCAAGAATGAGGAGCAGTTTTCGACTACAAGAAGAGGGGGTAAACGGGTACTTGCTGTCAAGGATTATGAAGCCGACAGCACAATGAAATCACAGGTAGCATTCCTTACTAAAGCAATGAAAAAGTTATTGAATGATGATGGACAACATGGATTTGCTGTTGAGGAGGTATGTGAAATCTGTGAGGGAAATATTGGTTCGGATGAGTGCCCAATACAGTTAGAAGAGGGAAAATATGTTGGAAACTACAAGCCGAATTATAATTCCAACAACTATAATCCCAATTGGAGGAAGGATCCCAAATTTTCCTAGAGTAACCCTAATAATGCCCTGAATCCACAAGCACACAATCAGAATCAGGGAGGTCCTAGATTGCTGACGCGACAGCAATAGCCGCAGAATCTGCCGCCGCACCTGCCGCCGCAGCAGCAACAGCAGCCACCAGCTGCCACGAGTAGTATATTGGAACAAACTCTGGCCACCTTTATGTCTCAGACCGGTACTTATATTGAGAATATGAATCAGTTTGTCAAGAAGACAAAGAATTTCATGGACAAAACAGAGATGAGGATGACAAATCATGAAGCTACTTTGAAATCTCTGGAGACACAAATGGGTCAGGTGTCGCAACATATTAAGCCGAGGCAGAATGGAGGATTTCCTAGTAATACTGAAAATGCTAGACAGCCCACGCATGAGCAGTGTAAAGCTATTACTACTAGGAGTGGGAAGAAACTACAAGGGCCGGAAAAGGAAGCTGAAACAGTAAAGGATCCAGCCTTAGACAAACCTGCCGAGGAAGCTGCCCCGACAGGTGATAAACAGACTGCTGCCGATGAGCCTGTCACGACAGCAGAAGCGACAGAGGAGAAAAATGATGATTACCGTCCTCAGATTCGCATGCAGTGGGAAGGACGTATTGCTGACTACCGTCCCCCACCACCTTTCCCTCAACGGATACATCAAGCTAAGCAAGAATCTCAACTTAAAAAGATTTATGATATTTTTAAGCAGGTTCATATAAATATTCCGTTGTTAGATGCTGTTAGGGAAATGCCCGGTTATGCTAAATTTCTCAAGGATGTTATGTCGAAGAAATCTAAACTTGGGGAGTTTGAAACGGTAAAGATGACAGAAGGTTGCATGAGTATTCTTCATCGGCAGCCACCCCAGAAAAAGAAGGATCCGGGGAGCTTCATCATACCTTGCGTAATCGAAAATAAATTCGTGGGTAAGGCACTTTGTGATCTTGGTGCTAGTGTTAATCTAATGCTCAAATCTGTTTTTCAGAAATTAGGTATCGGAAAGGCGCGGCCCACGACAGTAACTCTGCAGCTGGCAGACCGCTCTTACGTTCATCCAAAAGGAAAAATTGAAGATATTTTGGTAAGAGTGGATAAGTTTATTTTTCCTGCTGACTTTCTTGTTTTAGATTGTGAAGCAGACGAAAACGCACCAATCATCCTTGGGCGACCCTTCTTAGCCACGGGAAGATCACTAATTGACGTGGAGAAAGGAGAACTCACCATGCGAGTGAACGATCAAGAGATTAAGTTGAATGTTCTCCAAGCAATGAAACATGCTGATGTGGACGAGGAATGCAAGGCTATCACTGACGTTACCCTTGATCAACCCTGCATCAGGTCGGGCTGTCACGATATTAAATTTGGTCACTGCTGCGGCAGCCACCTACAGGCCTGTCATGACAGCAACGACGATAGCACCGGCGAAAGCAACTCCTCTGACTCCGATACATCTGATACTGAAGATCAGGAGGAGGTAAACTGGATAGGCAATCGTCCAGGTAAGTTATTCGAACCTTTGAATTATACTTCGGATAACCATTTAATCCAAAAGCCATCTACTGTCGAACCACCTGCCTTAGAACTAAAGCCTCTGCCAGGGCAACTTAAATATGCTTTCCTTGGTTCGAATGATACGTTGCCCGTAATCATCTCTTCTAAGCTACCGCAGGAACAGGAACGACAGCTGATCGACATGTTACGGCAGCACAAAAAGGCAATTGGATGGACGATCGCTGATATTCAAGGCATTAGTCCGGCGTTATGCATGCACAAAATCCTTTTAGAGGAAGATCATAAGCCAACTATAGATGCCCAAAGGCGGCTAAACCATGCGATGAAGGAGGTAGCGCGTAAAGAGATAATCAAGTGGTTAGATGCTGGTATTATTTACGCCATCTGTGACAGCAAATGGGTAAGCCCGGTGCAATGCGTTCCCAAGAAAGGAGGAATGACCGTGGTGACCAATGAGAACAATGAGTTAATCCCAACCAGGACTGTGACCGGTTGGAGGGTTTGTATGGACTATCGGAAGCTTAACAAAGCTACCCGAAAGGACCACTTTCCTTTACCCTTTATTGATCAAATGCTTGATAGATTAGCGGGTAAACCTTACTATTGTTTTCTTGATGGTTACTCAGGTTACAACCAAATTGCTATCGCACCAGAGGATCAAGAGAAGACGACTTTCACATGCCCCTACGGAACATACGCTTTTAGGAGAATGCCGTTTGGATTATGTAATGCACCCGCCACCTTCCAAAGGTGCATGATGGCCATATTCTCCGATATGGTGGAGGACTTCCTGGAGATTTTTATGGATGATTTTTCCGTCTTTGGAGACGATTTTGAGAGCTGCATTGGCAATCTACAAAAGGTGCTTGAAAGATGTGAAAAAGCAAATCTAGTTCTAAATTGGGAAAAATGCCACTTTATGGTGGATGAGGGGATAGTCCTTGGCCATAAAATTAGCTGCCATGGGATAGAAGTCGACAGGGCCAAAATAGAAGTAATTGAGAAGCTGTCGTCGCCAACTACAGTCAAGGGCATTAGGAGTTTTTTAGGGCATGCTGGTTTTTACCGAAGATTCATTGCAAATTTTTCAAAAATCACCAAGCCCCTATGCCATCTTTTGGAGCAGAACCGACCCTTTGACTTTAATGATGAATGTACTGAAGCATTCAAGGTTCTGAAGGAAAAACTAGTAACAGCCCCCATAGTATAGCCACCAGACTGGACACAGCCATTTGAGATTATGTGTGATGCTAGTGATTATGCTGTCGGGGCAGCACTTGGGCAGCGCAGAGATAAGCTATTTCACGTCATATATTATGCCAGCAAGACATTGAATGACGCCCAAGTGAACTATACCACCACAGAAAAGGAGCTGTTAGCTGTGGTGTTCTCAATTGACAAGTTTTGTTCTTACATACTTGGGACGAAGGTAATAGTGCACACAGACCACTCTGCACTGAAGTATTTGTTCGCGAAGAAGGATGCAAAGCCTAGATTGATACGGTGGATCCTGCTATTGCAAGAGTTCGACCTTGAGATCAAGGACAAAAAAGGGACAGAAAATCAGGTGGCAGATCACTTGTCAAGGTTGGAGAAGGGACAGAGTCTACCAATAGATGAAACACACATACTGGAGACCTTCCCAGATGAGCAGCTCTTTGCTGCCGCAATCGCTGCCGCGACAGCCATGGCGGCAGGTAAGTCTTCTGAACTTCCTTGGTATGCTGATTTCGTTAATTTTATAGTTAGCGGAGTACTTCCTTCTGATCTTAATTATCAAGCCAGGAAGAGGTTCCAAAATGATGTTAAGCATTATTATTGGGACGAACCTCTTCTTTTCAAAATGTGTGCAGATCAGGTTATAAGGAGATGTGTACCACAAGAAGAGCAAGAAGACATTCTCCATCACTGCCACGCTTCACAATATGGAGGTCACTTAGGAGGCAATAAAACTACTGCCAAGGTGCTGCAGTCAGGGTTCTACTGGCCGACACTGTATAAGGATGCACAGGACTTCTACAAGAACTGTGACAGGTGCCAGCGGACAGGTAACATCTCGAGGAGAAACGAGATGCCACTGCAGAACATTCTAGAAGTCGAGATCTTCAACGTTTGGGGGATTGATTTTATGGGACCCTTTCCATCTTCATGTGGAAATTTATACATCCTCCTAGCAGTGGATTATGTCTCCAAGTGGGTTGAAGCTATCGCCACTCAAAAGAATGATGCCAAGACGGTCCAAAAGTTTTTACATAAAAACATTTTTTCTAGGTTTGGCATTCCTAAGGCGATCATCAGTGATGAAGGGGGACATTTTGATAATAGGGTAATTGCTGCCGCCTTGAAGAAATATGGTGTCAAGCACAGAATCGCGACAGCATACCAACCACAGACCAATGGACAAGCTGAGATATCTAATAGGGAAGTTAAGAACATTCTTGAGAAGATGGTTAAGCCAACTAGGAAAGATTGGTCTTTACTCCTTAATGATGCATTATGGGCATATCGGACAGCTTTTAAGACTCCGTTGGGCATGTCTCCATACCGACTGATTTATGGGAAAACCTATCATCTACCTGTCGAGATAGAGCACAAAGCATACTGGGCAATCAAGGCAGTGAATATGGACTTGGACAAGGCAGGACAGAAAAGGCTATTAGATTTGAACGAGATTGAAGAAATCCGGACAATGGCCTACGACAATGCAAGAATATACAAGGAGAAATCAAAGAAGTGGCATGACAAGAAGTTGCTGCCACGACAGTTCTGCCCAGGGCAGCTTGTATTGTTGTTCAATTCTAGGTTGAAACTCTTCCCAGGGAAGCTAAAATCTAGATGGTCTGGCCCGTTCCAAGTGGTACAAGTTTTTCCCCATGGTGCCATCACTATCCGATCATTAAAAGACGGGCACCAATTCAAAGTCAATGGACAGCGCCTCAAGCACTATCAGGGGACTGAAGCCCCAGGAATACAGGAAGTGGTTACCTTAGGAGATGCCCCACAAGGCATCCCTAATTTAACCTAAGTTTTATTTTTATTATTTATTAGGTAATAAGGTTTATTTTTATTTGAATAATGTTTTTTCTATTTTCTGTTTTTAGGAAATAAAGGAGTCAAGAAGAAAAGGAGAAGTGACCCAAGCCCACCATACATCCATCAGCCCAGCAGAGCCCATTTATTGAAGTCTGTCGTTCCAGCTGCCGCGCAGACACGGATAAGACAGGCTGTCAACAGGCTGACACGGCAGACGCAGAAGCGTGTGGCAGACGCGTAACAGACGCATAAATGCGTATCAGATGCGTCAGACACGCCAAATCTCAACAGTCGCCCCGTTATTCACGCCTGCCGTTACAGCATTAAACGGGCAGCAACTCGACCGCTATAAAACCCCGTTTTCATTTTCATTTTCCTCACTTCTGCTTATTCTTACTTGCTTTCTCCTCTCGTTTTTCTTTGTTTTCTTTACTTTCACAGCCCTTGCAACTAACATGTCTTCCAGACAGACCCGCCGCAGTGCTGCCTCAGCCTCTTCATCAACAGCACAGTCGCCCTTCGCCACCAAGGACTTATGGGAAGAAAGGGGTTTCATCTACGTCCGAAAGGCACCAAACATGGGGCTCTGACCATTCATCGCAAGGGCAATAAGGACTCAACTATGGGAGCAGTTCGCCGAACAACCGGCAGAATTAAATTACACGTTGGTGAGGGAGTTCTACGCTGCCATCGACAGCAGATCGGCGACAACCGTAATTGTCCGAGGGGTAGAGGTACCATTCACAGCCGATAGTATCAACCATATGTATGGCCTCTATTTTGGTCTCAACGACGATGCCCATCAACACTTTTTGGACACCCTCGACTCTACCGCCTATGGTGCTGTCATGGCAGAGGTGACAGAAGAAGGGACGGAGTGGACTACGAGCAAGAAGAACCCCAACTCTGTAAAAAGGGGGCAGCTGCTACCAGAAGCAAAGCTATGGAACACTTTCATCAAAAAGCGTATCCTGTCGTCCTCCCATCACACGACGGTGAACCAGCAGCGGCTCGCCCTCATTCATTCGATCATGCACGACCGGCCTATCAACGTGGGCCGCTATATGAGGGAAAGCATCTTGGAATGCACATATCGGTCAACCTCCCGCCTATGCTTACCGTTCATGATTACTTCACTCTGCCGCTGCGCTGCTGTCCCAGAGGCACCCACCGATAAACTGGTCCAAGGACGAGGCTGGACCAATAACAACATTACCAGCCTCATGGAGCTAATAGTCGCAACACCCATCAACTCCTTCAACCCGGCTGCCTCCCCAACAGAATCATCTGAGGAACCTGCCACTGAACCTGCCCCTGAGCCTGCCGCCGCAGCCGCCCAGACCGACCAATCTGCACAAATCCTTGCTGCCATACAGCGGGTGGAAGACAGACAATTGGGGCTGATGACATTCATCCGGGATTTCGCCGACTCAACGGTAAATTTCATTACCAATACTTTACATTATCCCGATGTTATTTTCCCCACTTTTCCTGCCCACTATTTCCACATCCCCACCCCCGTCCACACACCTACACCACCTGCCTCCCCACATACCCATTCTACTGCTTCCACCCCATCACCTGCCCGACGGCAGCTGGCAGCCCTCCGGCCGACACCCCAGCCCGAGGAACGAAGCGACCTGCTTCAGATGACGGCGAGGCAGAACCTCCTATTAGGAGGAATTTGGAGAAGGAATTCACGCCTGTCAAGAGGCAGAAACATGTGGCCGACAGAAAGCTAATGCCCAAGGCCAGCACCACCACCAGCAGCACTTGGGATAGCGGCAACAGCTCAAACATCCAGGTCGTGGAGCAACCTGCCCAACCTGCCCCACAGCCCAGACGCCGCTGCCAGATCCGTGTCAGCAGTAGCAGTGAAGAAAGTGCTTAAAATTTAAGTTTCTTCTTTTCGTTTTATTGTTGTCTGCCTTATATATATTTTGTGACGTACCTGCCTTCATTTTATCTGTCATTTGCATTGAGGGCAATGCAACCCTCGGGTTTGGGGGTGGCAACCCTCCATTTTAATAGAGTCTTAGTACATCTTTAAATTATTGTTGTGTCTTTTATTTTTAAAAAAAAAAGAAAAGACTAAAACTGTTGGCTTAAAACTGTGAAGTAAACTTACCTGTCATGACAGCTCTATCGTGGCAGCATCTTTAGGACAGTTTAAGGAGAAGTTTAGAGCCTTTCTATAGTTCTGAAAACTTAAACACCATTGTGACTGTTATAATGCTTAGACTTCTCTTAGCCAAACTAGAATAGAAAACTTAGCACTTAGAGTATAAAAGAGACTAGACTCTCAGGAAACCTAGAGGTGCCCAACACTGGCTCTAGGCAGATAACCAGAGAAAAAACTTCTAGAGGTGCCTATCACCGGCTCTAGACAGTTAACTAGAGGTGCATGAAATACTGGCTCTAGTAGAAATGAGAAGAAATTAAAAAAAAGGAAATTAACTAGAGGTGCCTTATTCTGGCTCTAGTAAGGAAAAGGAAGAAATCAGTCTCGTAAGAAAAACTCTAAAAAAGCTAAAGTATAATATTCCAGTGAAACTAAGAGAGCCTTAGCATATAACTGTTCACAAGCATGCACACACTGCACGAGGACTACAGGGAGATTCCAGACAGATCCTAATCTTTCCGACAGGTTGCTGCTGCCACAGAGAATGAGCGACGGGTAAGGGACAGTTCACTGTTTGAAAGCCAACACAAAAATATTTTTTCGTTTAGGTCTTAATTGCTTGAGGGCAAGCAGAAACCCATATTTCTGCTGCATTCAAGCATCATTGCATTGCATTTAGGTTAGTTTACAGCAAAACATCACAAATATATTAAAGGCACGGATTCTACTAAAAGATGGCTGATTTTGTAGGTTGCTGCCATAGTTGACGAAGAAGGCGGGCGCAGGGCAGAGAAGCAGAAGAGCTGAACTGGACAAGCAGACGATGAGGATGATGCTGCCATGGATCTGCCGTGACAGCGAGGTGACAGCAGCCTTATGAAGAGGAAAAGCAAAGTGGACCTCGATAGATAGAGAAAAATCTGCTCGTCTGTCGTGTGAAAACCAAATAATTTTCCAAGCCCCGGATCAAAAGATATGTCAAGCCAAAGCTCAAGGAGAGGAAATCCCAAGACACAAGGATGGCGGCTGAAAAGTAGGATACTTGGAGATTAAGTCTTTATTAGAATCTTACTTTTAATTAAAGTTGTAATCCTTGTTAACTTAGAATACTTGAGCCCAAAGCTTATATAAGGGCATAGATTTTAACCTAGGATATAATATCATACTCCATATACCCCATAATCGACAACCAAAACCCCCTGCAGTTTACCCGCCGTCGTTATGTTCTAAAAACCCCCTAGGGCCACAGATTGTTTTGTAAAGTAGTTGCAAGGGTTGTTTTGTTTTAGGATTTTCCAAGTTCAATAAAATAAACTTCAAGTTCTCTTATTTTGGTTATTAATATCTTGCAAGAGCATCGGGAGAGCATTTTGAGGTTATCCATTTACTTAGCATCGGGAGAGTTAAGTATACGAAAGAGATAAGAGCAAGTTCTCTAGTTTATAGTTGAACTATCTTGTGCCTAGGGATAGGGCAAGGTTAAGTGGCTAAAGAAGGATTCATACACATCGGTGTTCATCCTTCGATTCACGCCAGGAGGTATCATCAAAGACGTGATCATCGACAGACTTGGACCTAGGGATAGGCCAAGGCAGATCTGGGATTCTTGCCAAACTTGAAGTACGAAGTTAGTGTGTTCGCTGCCGCGACAGCTAACGGACAGCCACCGCGATAGGTGCTGTCGGCGACGGGCGCGATGACAGAACTGGATCTCCTAAGCATTGCAATACCTGCACTACTGAGCAATTCAATACCATCCCATTCTCTCTATCTTGATATTCCAACTCTTTTATTTACGTTTTTCTTTATTATTCTCGTGACAACTTTCTAAATTATTTCCTTTACTTTCGTCCAGTAATTAAGGTGAAGCTATTAGCCCAATCCCTGTGGAGACGATATCCGATACTTCGTATCACTTTACTACTTGCGTCGTGTACACTTGCACTACAATTGCGATAGACTCTTTTACACGCAACATTACCTACTGGTGCTTTGAGCATCTATTGTTACAAGTTACAAGTTGAATGCTGTAGTTAGACACCTCGATACATTGTGTATCTACTGATATTTGGTGCTTTGAGCATCTACTGGTATATGTTGGTACTTGGTACCTATTGACTTGATTACCTAGTCCACTTAATCATCCAAGGCAAAACTTAATAAACTCACAATAAGACGTTATATGATCAATTAAATGGTGAAATGATACATGGTTACATGCTATATGAAATGATATGATTGATTTGGGTAATGACCCTGTTTGAATGATATGAAAACGTGATCAATGGTATGATATGATCTTGTACTTTATATGACAACATGAATTGAACATGATATTATGGAAGAATATCTATTCGAATTGTACAAATGACATGATACTATGTTTGAATGACTTGACTCATGAATGAATATGACATTGATAAATGATTCTTGTTCTTTGGTGGTGTTATACATTGGTATGTTTGTTTAACGTTGAATGTGAGTATGTTTATATGACTTGTCGATATGATATATGGAACTAGCTAAGTCTACTTGAGCATGAGATAAGCTAGCTAGGAGTGACTTTTTAGTGTTTAGCCTAGCTAGGTAACCTTAATGGTATGAATAACATATTAAAAGATTGAATTAGTAAATTATAGAAACTACCTCACTAAGCACATAACGTACTTACCACCTCTTGTTTCCTTCTTCCAAAATAATATGTCTCTGATATCCGAAAGCTACCTATTTTGATCCGGGAGCAATCACAAGCCAAGACTCAAGTATGATATAGTTTGGCTTAGACTCCTAGATGATGGCATAGTTACATGTTAGAATGCCACATGCATTTTGGGTATTTGGATATGCTAGTTTGGATTGTAATTATATAAGATATGTTTAAGCATGATGTTTGATATGTTAATAGTAAACAAGTTGTATGACCATGATTTGGGTGATGTTTATATATGAGTATGATTATGACTTAAAGTAAACCTTGGAAAATGTTACATGTTGTTTAAGTATATGATGTATTAGAATGGTTTATGATGATATAGCTTGTATATGTTAGGGTGTTATGAACTAAAGAAAATATATGTATCTAAATGTTGAATTGAAATGAATCTATATGGTTGATATGTTTCATTCGAATGCCTATGTGGTTTTGTTATAGTTCGAAAATAATCTCTATATGAATAGGTTGATTGTTAATGAATATGAATGTATACATGGTTAAAAGTTATAATATGCTACGATAAGTGATTTCTTGTTTGTATATGTTATGTAATATGTTAGTCGAATGCTTATTAGGTATGAATTGGTTCAAATCGGTTCCTAGATGATTGTTTTCATTTCTAAACATGTTTTACTATGATTAGTTTGGGCTCCGAAGTTGGTAATGTTTTGTGTTTAACATAATTAAATTATAAAGTTGATATGTTAAAGTGGTTAACATGATATGTTTTGATAGTTTATAAGAAAGTTTTTGTTAGCACACCTACATGTAATGTTATGTATGTTAGTATGGTTTTATATGTTCACATGGTCGATTCTCTGATTACATGTTTATATATGTTTTGTGTTATGTGTTCTGTCTGAGTAACGCCTCTCGCTCCTAACCCAAGTGTGGGGTGTTACATAAATTGGTATCAGAGCTTTAGGTTATAGGTTCTAAAGTCATCCAAAAAATGACATGAATCATATAGGCTTGCACTATGCCACCTATGAGTCTTATATCGAACTGCTTGTGATTTCGCTCTCTAATCCCGAACTTTTCTAAATTTTTAATAGAATATCTGAGACTAATCTAGCCCGGGACGATGAAAGTCCCAACGGAACATCAAATAACAATGAGGATAGTGGTTAAATGCAACCCCCGGTTCAACCTCGAGAACAAGTCCCTCAATAACCTAAAAATTCGATAATTCAAACAACTCAACGAGAATGTCTCCTTAGTATGAAGGAGATGTTCGATCAACTAGTACTGAACATAAGACGAGAACAACCAGCCCCGGTTGTTGCTGCCCCGCAACGACCCCCAATCGACAAGCTCGTGCAACATCGAGCTTTTACATTCATCGGCGAAAACGAGGAGAAGCCAGAGGAAGCCAAACATTGGCTCGAAAGAACAACACAAATTCTGACCAAACAACTTTAGTGCTCGGACGAGCATAAACTTGATTACGTGGTTGCACTTTTAGCCGATGAAGCCCTAAGTTCGTGGGAAACCACAACTCTGACCGCCCCTGCAGAGTCAGTCACGTGGAAATTCTTTGTCGATGAGTTCAAGAAAAAGTACGTCAGGGAACAATACCTAGCTGATCGTAGAAAGAAGTTCTTGTATCTGAAGCAGACCAATCGGCCGATTGAACAATACGTCACTGATTTCTGTAAAAATTGCAAATACGACTCGGAGTACATTAAAACCGAGAAAGACAAGTGCAAAATGTTCATTGATGGGCTGAGCGATGAATTAAGTCCGATGTTTACTCCCCTTGGTATTACGAACTTTCAAACCCTTGTGAATCGAGTCATTGCCACCGAATCTAAAATGAGAACTGCATAGAAACAGAAGAGCGGTTATCGGGCTGATAAGAAACGTAAGGGTGACAATAAATCTCGATGGTCAAAGAAACCTAAACATCAGAAAGAAACCTCCTTCACTTACACTCTTGTTACTCGAAGTAATTTCCAATCTAAAGCTCAACACTCGAGTAAGATGGCTATCCCGGTTGTTTCTGTTAACAGCACGGGAAATGCGGAGAAAGTCCCTACTTGCAAGTTCTGTGAGAAGCAACACTTCAGCCAATGCCGAATTCAGTTCAATCCCTGTTTTGCCGGTGGTGGTGATGACCACTATATCTGGGACTGCCCGAAGAGAAATGATCAATCTTTTTCTCGACATTCTAATCCAAACTCTATGCCACATGGTCGAAACAAGAACCCGAGACAAGCTCAGTCGGGTAATCGGGGGAGAGGCAAGGCTACCCATTCGAAACCTTTTACTCACCAAGAATCTCAAGCTCCAACTCATGTCTACCACATTCGTGGCAAAGAAGAAGAAGAGTCTCCCAACGTTATTGTGGGTACGGTTGAACTAAACCTTAAACCTGTTTACGCTTTGATAGACTCAAGATCAACACATTCATTTATTTGTTCATATTTGTTAGATAAACTAAACTTGAAGCCTGAAATAGTAAAATTAAGCCTTGTAGTTTCAAACCCGATAGAAGGAAACTTGTTTTTTAACTTGATATGTAGAGATTTCCAAATAACAATCTAAAATGTACCTTTCTCTTGTAATCTTTATGTTCTACCCAAATGTGAGTTTGATCTAGTTTTAAGACTAGATTGGTTGGGAAAACATGAAGCCTGATTAGATTGTCAAAACCAAAGATTATACCTACGAGGGTTAGGGAAAGAAATGATGCTACTGATTGATCAAAAACCGACTTCTATATTTGCTTCCATGACCTTGAAAGATGAAGTAGATTTCGGTTTACCTGAAATGCCTGTTGTATCTGAATTTACCGATGTTTTTCCCGAGGAACTCACTAGCCTTCCTACAACTCGAGAAGTTGAATTTAAGATCAAAGTTCAACCCGGAACTAATATTGTGTCCATTACGCCCTATCTGATGGCACCTATTGAACGTAAAGATTTGAAGAAGCAAATCCAAGAACTTGAAGACAATGGATTCATTCGACCCAGTACATCTCCATGGGGTGCTCCTGTCCTGTTCGTGGAAAAGAAAGACGGTACGATGCAGCTTTGCATCGATTACCGGCAACTGAACAAAGTAACGATCAAAAAAATATCCTCTGCCTAGGATCGAAGATTTGTTCGATCAACTCAAACACACAGCCGTATTCTCCAAGATTGATCTCCGACCCAATTACTATCAAATGAGGGTGAAAGAAGAAGATGTGCCTAAAACAACCTTCCAAACTCGATATGGACATTACGAGTTCCTAGTAATGCCATCTGGGTTAACGAATGCCTCTGTTGCATTCATGGATTTGATGAATCGAGCATTCAAGCCATATCTTTACAAGTTCGTTGTTTTGTTTATCGATGATATCGTTGTATACTCTCGAAACAAGGAAGAACATGTTGGTCATCTTCGGACTGTGCTTCAAACGCTCCAAGAACACCAACTATTCGTAAAGTTCACTAAGTGTGAATTTTGGTTATCCGAAGTCTCATTCCTAGGACACGTCATTTCTGCCGATGGAATTAAAGTTGACTTGAAGAAAATTCAAGCTATTCGTGATTGGATACCTCCGAGAAATGTGAGCGAGGTCCGAAGTTTTCTCGGTTTAGTCGGGTATTACCGAAGATTTGTGAAAGGGTTTTCAGTGATTGTCGCACCGCTAACCAAACTCCTCTGAAAGAACGAAGCATTCGAGTGGTTGGAAAAGAAGCAGCAAAGCTTCGACCAACTCAAACAAGCTCTGACACATGCCCCGGTCCTTATTCAACCCGAATCGTGTAAAGAGTTCGTTGTGTATAGTGATGCATCACACTCGGGCCTCGGGTGCGTACTGATGCAAGAAGGCAACGTGATCACATACGCCTCCCGAAAACTAAAAACACACGAATTAAACTACCCTACACACAATCTCGAGCTTGCGGCCATCGTGTTCGCACTCAAAATTTGGCGGTACTACTTGTACGGTGAAAGATGCAAGTTATTCACCGATCACAAAAGTCTGAAATATTTGCTCACTTAGAAAGATTTAAATCTTAGACAAAGAAGATGGTTGGAGTTACTCAAAGATTATGACCTGATCATCGATTATCATCCTGGAAAAGCCAACATGGTTGCCGACGCTCTGAGTCGAAAATAGAACCTCGATAAGTTACTCGAAATTCTTAAAAAATTGAAAATGATCAATCTAGAAATAGAATTGAACCATTTGAATCCCTTATTGATAGCCAAGGAAGGATTCGAACACCTCCTTCTTTAACAAAGGAACCAATCGATTAGTACCTTGCATTCTAAGTAATATGTTTGATTTGTTTGTCCGTAGCTTCTCTGGCTATCAACGCTCATTTTCGACTATGCAAGGCTCGAAATTATCTATGTGAACTCCAAGTCCAATCTACTTTAATTGCAAGGATCAAAGAACTTCCACAAGTTGATGCGGATCTTTAGAAAATTATTTCTAAGCTTGAGTCTAATCTTGATTTCTCTGTTAAATCGAACGATCTTCTATACTTCAAAGATCGAATATGTGTTCCTAATGATAAGGCATTACAAGATGAAATCCTACAAGAAGCACATTAAAAATCTTTCTTGATCCGCCCTGGATCGGTTAAGATGTACAAGGATCTCAAGCCCTTGTATTGGTGGCCCGAAATGAAATCGGCTGTCAACGATTATGTCTCGAAGTGTTTGAATTGCCAACTTGTGAAAGCCGAGCACCGCGTCCCTACCAGATTGCTCCAACCTCTCGAATTTCCACAATGGAAATGGGAATGGATCACAATGGATTTCGTGACCAGCCTTCCTTGTACGCCAAGAAAGTGCGACGCTATCTGGGTGATCGTTGATCGTTTCACCAAGTCATCACATTTCATCCCGATACGAATGAATCTCAGTATTGAAGCCTTGGCCTAATTGCACATTCGGGAAGTAATTCGTTTAAACAGAGTTCCAACTTCTATAGTCTCCGATCGAGATCCCAGGTTCACAGCTCGATTCTAGAAGATGTTATATAAAGCTCTCGGAACAAAACTGAATCTTAGCACAGCTTTCCATCCGCAAAGCGACGGACAATCTGAAAAAGTGATTCAAGTACCTAAAGACATGGTTATAGCCTGTATCATCGACTTTGGAAAGAACTGGGAGAAATCGCTACCATTGGTAGAATTTGCTTACAACAATAGCTTCCAATCTTCGATTCAAATGGCTCCCCTCGAAGCATTGTATGGAAGAAAATGTCGAATGCCCTATGTTGGTCTGAACTCGGAGATAACAAGGTGTTAGGACCACAATTACTTCGGGAAATCGAAGAAAAAGTTCAAATCATTAACTCCCGTTTGAAGCAAGCTTTCGATAGACATAAGTCGTACGCGGATCTGAAGCATAGGGACATACAACATGAAATTGAAGACAAGGTGTTCCTTGAAGTCTCCCCGTGGAAGAAAGTATTCCGATTCGGCAAAAGAGGAAAGCTAAGTCATCGGTTTATCGGACCATTTGAGGTGATCGAAAGAATCGGTCCTGTAGCTTAACGACTCGCACTTACTCCCGAGTTCGATAAGATACACAATGTTTCCATGTATCGATGCTATAGAGATATAGATCCAACCCAACCCACATTCTTAAGCCTGAAGAAGTCAAGCTTAATCCGACCTTTCTTATGAAGAAGAGCCTATCAAAATTCTTGATCGAGAAGTCAAAAGACATCGAAATAAGAACATTCCCCTTGTTAAAGTTCTTTGGAGAAATCACAACATCGAAGAAGCGACGTGGGAACCTGAGGAAACGATGAGAAATCAATACCCTCATTTGTTCGACTCAAGTAAATTCAAGGGTGAATTTCTTTTTAAGGGGGAGGAGTTGTGACACCCTAAAACTACCCTAGTTGAAAATCCCTAAGTTAGTTAATAAAGAAGGTGAAAATAAGTTGTAACCTGAAATGTAGTGCAAAAATACGTTTTAACCTATTATGTGGTGCTAGTTTGTGTAACCTAAAATGTAGTGAAAAAATAGGTTGTAACCTAAAATGTGATGTGAGAATAGTGCAACCTGAAATATGGTGAAAAGATTGGTTGTAACCTAAAACGTGGTGCGAGTGTAGAGTAACCTGAAATATGGAACAAAAGAGGTTATAACCTAAAATGTGAAACGACTTTGAGAAGTTAAAGGACCAAGAAAATAGGTTAATAGTGGGAATTAAAATATAATATAATATGATAAGGTCATAGTGGGATTTGAGTGGATAAATATATGGTGAGAAACCTATCCAAGTGTCATTTATTCAAGTGAGAACCAACCAACTAAGATTAAAAACAAAACATGTGTAAACCACTAGCTTCATCTCCATCTTTTCCATTCATTTCCACCGGTTCTAAACAAAACAAAAGAGAGAGAATTTTAAGAGCTCAAAATCTGGAAATCTAGTGTGAGAAAGCTCATGCATGTGAAGGAAAATTAAGTGGAATAGCTTAAAGTATTCATGTATGTATATATGTAAGTATTGATTATGTCCAGCATTTTTGTTTGATGTTCTTGATGATTTTTGGCTGAATTATTGGTTTGATTATGTTGAAATCCATGTTTAGAAATGTTTAATGTTGTGTCATAAGCATTTAGAACATGTTAGATTGATTAGAAATCTGGAAATTTGCATGCATGAAACTTAGAACATGAATATGTCCAGTTTCGTACTAAAAGGAGCACTTGGATTAAAATGGATTTTTGGCCATGTTAGAATTCGAATTAGAAAAACTTCTGAAGACCAAAGTTATAGAGGATGATAATACTATAAGATAGAGGTCTCACATGTCTGAAAATGTTGCTAGAATGTCTGGAAATTTTGTTAGAAGTAAACGGGTTATGTTTGAATTGAAACTGGAGACTGCCTGGATTAAAACACAATTATGGAAATGTTTAAGGGCTAATTTGATGTTTATAAGATCTGGTAAAATTGTTAAGAAACATAGGAATATATTAATGTTTGATTAGTAACATGTTTAAGGTGATTAAGAACTTTGAATTAGTGTTTAAAGTTAATAATATGATTAAATGACTAGCTTGGACTAATCTGGAAAAATGGTTGATTAAGGGACCTTAATTTCCTGTTTTTGAAGCTATTGGAACTTGATAATAATGATATTAGATGTGTTTAAAAGTGGTTAAAAACTCAGAATCAAATGTGTAATGGATCATAGGTTAAATGGTCAGTAAAGTTACATGTTGCAAACAATGGACAGATTAGGCCATTGTAAATGTCATGTATTGAAATATTAAACTGCATTGATGTAGGAATGGAAAAAATATGAGCCATACATAGAGTTAAATCTGTGTAAATAAACTTTCTATATTGGTAAAGAACTCCTAATTTGGAGTTGTGTGTAAAAAGTTATGGACATATTAGTGTGAGGTGCTCAAAACTGCCATAATAGGGGGCCGTTTCATAATGCATTGAGTTTATACTGGTTTATATGATTGAATATGATTGGAATAAATTCTAATATGTGTTTTATGTTGATTTTTTTTTTATTTTTTAAGACCAAATTGAAGAAGAATTGTTGGAGGAATCAAGGCTTGATCAAACTAACAAGAGGGAAAAAGGCTTGCTAATCAAGGATTCCAACTAAGCTTTGGAGTATTGTGAGTGTGGTTGCCTTCAGGGTTATGAATAATATCTTAACCACTTCTTTATGTTATAAGATGACACATTGGATGTATGAAGTGAATCTAAATTATATTTAGTAAATTAAAATGGAATTGGAAGAAGGATTAAAAGGAAATGAATTTAGATGATAACGCTTGATGCTAGTTTTAGCTACTAGTGTATATTGTAATTCGTATGGTTCGATGATGATTGTGGCCTTGGATATGGATGATCATGTGGATTGTGTGATTGCAAAAAATTAGGGATGTAAAGTCCCTTACATCAAGTTGCTATTAGTTAGCAATTATCTTCCTAATATCTTGTTAATAGATGTAAATAAGGAATTAGATTCTTGTAATTTATTTGTAATTTTTTTTCTAGTTTATGTTTTCTCTTGTAATTTATAAATATGGTCTTTCTTTACCTAATAAATGACATAAATTAGAGTACTCAAACTGAGACTCTTTTTAGTACTTTTCTACATGGTATCAGTCTAATTTCTCGATCTATCAACTCTCAACGTGGTTTTTACTTCTTCTTTCGCTAAAATCAGTTCTGAAACAGAACAAAATCCTATTCTTGATGACACATCAGATATCTCCACCATTCAAATTACTTCCAGAAAAAATCCAAAAAAATCTGCATCGAACAGTGCTGCTATAATCCCATAAGGTAGTTCATTTTTTGCATCCATGGCTAGTACTATTGACGGTTTCGAGTGGATTGTGGATTCAGGGCCTCAAATCACATGACTGGAAATGCACATTTCAGCCTTCATCAGTCTCCTCTCAAATGATGATTGTTGATGGCTCTTTCTCCTCCATATTAGGAAGTAGCTCTGTTAAAATATCTCCAAATTTAATACTGCAACATGTGTTATATGTTCCCAAATTAGCTTGTAATCTCATCCCAGTCAGTAAAATTTTTGCTGACCTAAAATGCACAACTAATTTTTCACCTCTTGGTTGTAAATTACAGGCTTTGGACTAAGGGAAAGTGATTGGCAGTGCTAGGTTGTTTGGCGGCCTCTACATTCTTCAAGGGCAGCCTTCTCAAAGTGGACAAGCACACTCAAGCTCTATTTATCCTTTTCCTTGTTTTTCTAATATATCATAATCCTCAAAAAATGTTCTTTTATGGCATTATTGATTAGGGCATCCTAGTTTTTAATATCTTGCCAAATTGTTGCCACAATTGTTTATCCGTAAAAATCCTTAATCTTTTTCTTGTGAAATTTGTCCTCTTGCTAAGCATACAAAGAACACTTATCCTCCCTCTAAATATAAAACCTCTAAACCTTTTCCACCATACACAGTGACATTTGGGGCCCTTCCCAAGTTAAGAATATTGATGGTTCTAGATGGTTCATCATTTTTGTCGATGATCACACTAGGCTCACTTGGACATTTCTTATGAGAGAAAGTCAGAAATTGAAAAAGTGTTTAAGAGATTTCATAGTCTAATAGAAACTCAATTTCAAAGCAAAATTCAGATCCGTCATACTGATAATGGTAGTGAATATTTTTCTAGAGCTTTAGGGGTTTCCTTCAGGAAAAGGGGATTGTTCATATAACTTCATGTGTAGATTCTCCTCAACAAAATGGTATTGCCGAGAGGAAAAATAGACATCTGTTAGAAGTTGCTAGGTCTCTAATGTTCTCTACTAATGTGCCTAAATTTTATTGGGGGGAAGCTATCCTTACAGCAACCTTCCTCATATATGCCTAGTAAACCTCTTAATTTTTGAACACCTAGAAATCTATTTCTTCAATCATTTCCTCATTTTCAGCCTCTCTTCCTCTATCCCAGTAAAAGTTTTTGGATGCACCGCCTTTGTTCACATTTATCCTTATTCTCGGTCTAAGTTAGATCCTAGAGCCTTAAAATGCATCTTCTTAGGTTATTCTTGTACTAAGAAGGGCTACAAATGTTACTCTCCTATAACTAAAAGAACCTATACCTCAATGGATGTCACCTTCATTGAACAAAAGCCACATTATACCAAGCATGAAATTTAGGGGGAGCGCTTAAGTGAATTCCAAGCTTTTGACATTTTTCCTATCACTAAAATTCCCACTATTATTTCTTTTGAAAATTAACCCACTATTATTACTAAAACCAATGAATCCTCCATCATTCCTAAACCCATTGAACCTACTGTCTTAGAACCCATTGTTATTACTGAAACCAATAAACCTTCCATCATTCCTAACTCCATTGAAACTATTGTCTTGGAGCTTCCAGGTACACCTCCCACACCACAAAGAACCCAACCATAGCAACTTGAGGCCAAAGAGCTCAGTGTCTATAAAAGGAGAAGAAAGCCCAATACAGAGACCGACATATACCCTGGTAACTTCCAAGAGCTGGAACCTACTCCTATAGCCTCAGAGAACCCACAAGGTATGAAAAATTCTCGAAGTATTGCTCCGACTGTGGATATTGATGATTTGCCTATTGCACAGAGAAAAGGTGTAAAGAAGTGTACAACACATCCTATTCAGATGTTTGTGGCATGTGGAAACCTAAAGCCTGCCTTTAAAGCCTTCACTTTCAGTGTTGATAACACTTTCATTCCAAAAACAATAGAGGAAGCAATGAAAGACATAAGTTGGAAGAAGGCTGTTGCAGAAGAGATATGGGCACTAGAAGACAATAAAACCTAGAAAATCACTGATCTTCCACCAGGAAAAAGACTAGTGGGTTGCAAGTGGATTTTTACTGTCAAGTATATATCTGATGGGAACATTGAACGTTATAAGGCAAGGTTGGTGGCCAAGGGATTTACTCAGTCCTATAGGATAGACTACCAGGAGACATTTGCTCCAGTAGCAAAGCTGAATACAATGAGAGTTCTTTTGACTTTGGCGGTTAACAAGGACTGGAAATTACATCAACTTGACATCAAGAATGCCTTCTTGAATGGAAATCTTGAAGAAGATGTATATATGGAAATTCCACAGGGGTTGGGATATCATTCTGACAAACAGAAAGTTTGTAAACTTGAGAAGTCATTTTATGGAATGAAACAGTCTCCCAGGGTTTGGTTTGATCAATTTGCAAAGGCTATTGTGAAGAATGGATACAAGCAAGGCCAAAACGACCACACCTTGTTCATCAAAGAAGGATCAGAAAAGAAGAAAGCAATCCTCATTGTGTATGTTGATGATATCATCATCATTGGTGATGACAATGAAGAAATTGGAAATTTAAAGAAATTGCTTGCAAGTGAATTTGAAACCAAGGATCTTGGCACTTTAAGATACTTCCTTAGCATGGAGGTTGCAAGATTAGAAGCTAGTCTAGTAATTAACCAGAGAAAATATATCCTAGACTTGTTATCTGAATCTGAAATGAAGGGCTGCAAACCAGCTGAGACTCCTATGGAGTTCAATCTCAAACTGAAGAAGGATGTTCTTGGAAGTCCAGTTAATAAGGGATTGTATCAAAGGTTAGTTGGGAAATTAATTTATCTTTCTCTTACTAGACCTTATATATCTTTTCATGTGAGCATTGTTAGTCAATATTTGAGTGAACCTCGAGAGGAGCATCTTGAAGCTGTCAACAGAATACTAAAATACCTAAAGATGACACCTGGCCATGGGCTAATTTTCAAGAAAACCAATGACAGATCAGTAAAAGTATTGATTGATGCTAGCTGGACTGGAGAACTGACAGATAGAAGATCCACCAGTGGGTACTGCACTTTTGTTTGGGGCAATTTGGTAACTTGGAGGAGCAAAAAGCAGTATGTTGGGTCTCAGAGTAGTGCTGAAGTCGAGTATAGAGCTATTGCACTTGGAATGTGAAAGGGAATATGGTTACAAAGGTTACTTGTTGAAATGGGCTTCAGTGACTCTAAAGAGTTTTAATTATACAATGATAGTCAATCTACCATCAGTATAGTGAGTAATCTAGTCCATCATGATAGGACTAAACATGTGGAAATTGATAGACTGTTTATTTCAGAGAAAGTCAACAGTGGTCAGGTAAAACTAAATTTTGTTTCTTCTAAAGATCAACTTGCAGACATTTTCATCAAGACACTTCCTAGAGTAACCTTTGATAAGTTTATATGCAAGCTAGGATTATATAATATATACTCTCCAGCTTCAGGGGGAGTGTGGATTATGTGATTGCAGAAAATTAGAGATGAAAATTCCCTAATATCAAGTTACTATTAGGTAGCAATTATCTTCCTAATATCTTGTTAATAGCTGTAAATAAGGAATTAGATTCTTGTGATTTATTTGTAATTCTTTTTTTCTAGTTTAGGCTTTATCTTGTAATCTATAAATATGGTCTTTTATCAAATAAATGATAGAAATTAGAGTACTCAAACTGAGACTCTTTTCAGTACTTTTCCACAGATCATGTCATGATATACTATTGTTATAAAGAATGGAATGAGTGATGTGGATGATATATGTTTGTTGGAAATGATATGATAAGCGAGCTTAAATGATATTGATGAAATGCTTACATGATATGTCTATATGACCTTGTTTGGTGTTTGTAAAACTCTTGCTTGAATTGAATGAAAATGTAAAAGACATTACAAGTCCTTGGTTGACTAGTGGTCCTTAGGTAGAAGGGCTTGCCTTAGAGTCCGAGCTCTACTGATTTAAAGGTGGTTAGTCACCTAATGATGCTTTGAGCATCTACTATTACATGTTACAAGTTGAATGGTGTAGTTAGACACCTTGATACATTGTGTATCTACTGATCTTTGGTGCTTTGAGCATCTACTGTTATATGTTGGTACTTTGTACTTATTGACTTGATTACCTAGTCCACTTAATCATCCAAGGCAAAACTTAATAAACTCACAATAAGACGTTATATGATCAATGAAATGGTGAAATGATACATGGTTACATGCTATATGAAATGATATGATTGATTTGGGTAATGACCCTATTTGAATGATATGAAAACGTGATCAATGGTATGATATGATCTTGTACTTTATATGACAACATGAATTGAACACGATACTATGGAAGAATATCTATTCGAATTGTACAAATGACATGATACTATGTTTTAATGGCTTGACTCATGAATGAATATGACATTGATATATGATTCTTTTTCTTTGGTTGTGTTATACATTGATATGTTTGTTTGACATTGAATGTGAGTATGTTTATATGACTTGACGATATGATATGAATAGAACTAGCTAAGTCTACTTGAGCATGAGATAAGCTAGCTAGGAGTGACTTTTTATTGTTAAGCCTAGCTAGGTAACCTTAATGGTATGACTAACATATTAAAAGATTGAATTAGTAAATTATAGAAACTACCTCACTAAGTACATAACGTACTTACCACCTCTTGTTTCGTTCCTCCAAAATAACAGGTCTCTAATATCCGAAAGCTACCTATTTTGATCCGGGAGCAATCACAAGCCAAGACTCAAGTATGATATAGTTTTGCTTAGAGTGTGACATGCATTTTGGGTATTTGGATATGCTAGTTTGGATTGTAATTATATAAGATATGTTTAAGTATGATGTTTGATATGTTAATAGTAAACAAGTTGTATGACCATGTTTTGGATGTTGTTTATATATGAGTATGGTTGATTATGAATTAAAGTAAACCTTGGAAAATGTTACATGTTGTTTAAGTATATGATGTATTAGAATGGTTTATGATGATATAGCTTGTATATGTTAGGGTGTTATGAACTTAGGATCATATATGTATCTAGATGTTGAATTGAAATGAATCTATATGGTTGATATATTTCATTCGAATGCCTATGTGGTTTTGTTATAGTTCGAACATAATCTCTATATGAATAGATTGATTGTTAATAAATATGAATGTATACATGGTTAAAAGTTATAATATGCTACGATAAATGATTTCTTGTTTGTATATGTTATGTAATATGTTTTCCGAATGCTTATTAGGTATGAATTGGTTCAAATTGGTTCATAGATGATTGTTTTGATTTGTAAACATGTTTTAATATGATTAGTAGGTTAGCCCAAGTTGGTAATGTTTTGTTTTTAACATGATTGAATTACCAAGTTGATATGTTAAAGTGGTTAACATGATATGTTTTGATAGATTATAAGAAAGTTTTTGTTAGCCCACCTACATGTAATGTTATGTATGTTAGTATGGTTTTATATGTTCACATGTTCAATTCTCTGATTACATGTTTATATATGTTTTGTGCTATGTGTTCTGTCTGAGTAACGCCTCTCTCTCCAAACCCAGACGTGGGGTGTTACACTTGGGGCATTCTACCAATCTCATTTTATTATATTGTTGGTTCCTAGTTCTTAATAACTAGTGGGTCACAATCCATCCCCTTCCACCCAAATTCAGGTTTGTGAATTTTATAAATTTCGGGTCATCACTTTTTAGTGTTGGTTCATCTTTGTTTCACGCCAACACACTTACACTATGATTTCATTTCACCATCCATCACTCCATCTTCCATTTAGACATATCATTTTCACCCATTCATCTTATCATTTCCCCCTTCATATCATATCTTAAGTATCCGCCATCATACCAAAATTCACCATCACCTATCCTTCAAAAAAACCCATTTCTGCATTTTCCTTTTTGAAATACTTACTTGAGTCACGATCGGGCAAACACACATACAAATTCGGTCACAACACAGCAGGATTCGTATCAATTGGTATCAGAGCGTTGCCGATTCATTAATTTGTTCGATTCATCTCCCTGAATATTGAAAAAAATCGAAAAAAAAGAATAGATCAAGAGGGAGGGATGAATCTTATGTTACAAAAAAATGAGGTTTGGTTGTGATTCTTGCTATCCCACTTTTTTTTCTTTCTCAAAATTGTTATTTCATATTTAACCACCCAGTTTGTTAGAATTTCCTTGTTATCCTATTCTAACCATTTTGCTTCAGCTAAATTCTACAAGAAAAACTTGTTCAGCCTTGAGTAAGTTCTCTAAGGACTTTGAAAGGAGAACAAGTGTGATAAAAGGCAAGAGTACACATCGAGGGTAAAAGCCATCCCGAGTGAAACACGAGTGTGAGTGTTTTTCTTGGAGTGTTACGATGAGAATTTGTGCTAGTGAGGTTTATTAGTTAATCATGTCTCAAGATTTCGTGACAAACACTATTGGTGCTAGTAATAATGTTAATGTGGATGCAACTAATTCCAATTTTCAAGATATTATCCGAGAAATGGACACGTTGTTGCAACGAAGGTTAGGGCCAATGCAAGTGCGACTAGAACAATTGGAGCAAAGATCTCAAAGGAGGCATAATTTAGAGCACGAGGAAGATTATGATGATGAAGTGGATGATGAACAAGTAGACGAGCGAGCCTCTCATCAAGGTTCGAGGTGTCAAGAGCCTAGGTACCAAAGAGCTCGCCCAAGAGTTGATGATAATCTTAGCAACATCAAAATTACAAAGGATGAACGGATCCTGAAACCTATCTTGCATGGGAAAAGAAAGTTGAGCACATCTTTGAGTGCCACAACTACTCTGAGCTTAAGAAGGTAAAACTTGCATCCATTGAATTTACAGATTATGCACTAATATGGTGGGATCACTTGACATCTAGCAGGAGACACAATGGTGAACATCCAATTTCTACTTGGAATGAGATGAAAGTCGTTATGCGTAGGAGGTTCATTCCAACTCACTATCATAGGGAGTTGTTCAACAAGCTTCAAAATCTCACCCAAGGCAACCGTAGTGTTGAGGACTACATTAAAGAGATGGAAGTAGCCATGATCCGAGCCAACATTGATGAGGATCGAGAAGCCACCATGGCCAGATTTCTATCCGGCCTTGATCCTAATATTGTGGCCACCGTTGAGTTGCAACATTATGTAGAGATTGAAGACATGGTTCATATGGCCATGAAGGTCGAGAGGTAACTCAAAAGGAAGGGCACAACCTGTGCCTATGGAGGCTCCTCTTCGAAATGGGGGCAAGGTACCTACAAACAGAAGGAATCATTTACGCCTAATGAACGAAGCGTTCCAACAAAGAGTGCCAAACCCATTGCCAAAACTGGCAAGGGAAAGAGCACAACTTTGCAAGTTCGATCTCGTGATGTCCAATGCTTCAAGTGTTTGGGGCGAGGTCACATTTCTAGTCAATGCCCTAACCGCAACACAATGTTCATCCGAGATGATGGAGAGATCGAAACTGACCAAGAAGAGGAAGAAGATGAAGACAAAGAATTTGAAGGGGAAGAAGAGTTAGAACATGTCATTGATGGAGATGTCCTTGTTGTTAAAAGGATCCTAAGAATGCAAGCAATTGAGGGAGAGCAGCAACGCGAGAACATCTTCCATACTCATTGTCATATTAATGGAAAGGTATGCTTTGTCATAATAGATGGTGGTAGTTGCACGAACGCTGCTAGTACTTTGATGGTAGAAAAGCTCAGTTTAGCAACAACAAAACATCCACATCCCTACAAGTTGCAGTGGCTTAATGATGGTGGAGAACTCAAAGTGACCAAACAAGTCATTGTGCCATTTTCCATTGGCAAATATAAAGATGAGGTGCTATGTGATGTCGTGCCAATGCAAGTCGGTCATCTCCTGTTAGGGCGACCATGGCAGTTTGACAGGAGAGTCATACATGATGGTATACCAATCGGTATACCCTCACCCATGAAGCTAGAAAGATCACCATAGCCTCGCTTTCACCAAAGCAAGTTCACAAAGATCAAATACATTTGAGAGAAAGCTTTGAAAAAGACAAAAAAAGTGACAAAATTTTTGAGAGTGAGGTAACATTCGAGGGAAAATCAAAGGAGAGTGAAAAAGAAGAGAGAAAAAAGTGAGCATCTTTGCGAGAGAGAAAGAAATCAGAAAGTGCCTATTGTCAGAAAAGATGGTTCTTGTTCTCATGTACAAGGAGAGTTTATTAAGCACTAATGATCTTGACCCAAATTTGCCATCTTTTATCGTTTCATTGCTGCAAGAATACGAAGACCTATTTCCGGAGGAAATTCCATGTGGGCTGCCTCCAATTCGTGGAATAGAGCACCAAATAGACTTTGTTCCCGGTGCTATCATCCCTAATCGGCCAGCTTACCGAAGTAACCCCGAGGATACCAAAGAGTTACAAAGGTAAGTTTCAGATTTAGTGGAAAAGGGTTATGTTAGAGAGAACCTTAGTCCTTGTGCATTACCGATTCTACTTGTGCCTAAGAAAGATGGTACATGGCGCATGTGTGTGGACTATCGTGCGGTGAACAAAATAATGGTAAAGTATTGCGACTACATTTCACGTTTAGATGATATGTTAGATGAACTTAGTGGTTCTAATGTCCTTTCTAAAATTGATCTTAAAAGTGGTTATCACCAAATTTGTATGTGAGAAGGGTATGAGTGGAAAACTGCATTCAATACTAAGCAAGGATTATATGAGTGGTTGGTTATGTCATTCGGTCTAACTAATGCTCCGAGCACTGTCATGAGGTTAATGAATCACATCCTTAGAGAATTCTTGGGTAAATTTTGTGTAGTGTATTTTGATGATATTCTGATTTATAGCAAGAGTTTGAATGATCATGTTCAGCATTTAAGGTTGGTATTAGATGTATTGAGAAATGAAAAACTTTATGCTAATCTACAAAAATGCACATTTTGCACTTATAAGGTTGTTCTCCTAGGTTTTGTTGTGAGTGCAGATGGTTTGGAGGTTGATAGAGAGAAGATTAAGGCAATTAAGGAATGGCCTAGACCATCAATCATTAGCCAAGTTAGAAGCTTCCATGGTTTAGCAAGCTTTTACCGTCGATTTGTGCCAAAATTCATCACCTTAGCTGCCCCATTAATAGGAGTCATTAAAAAAAACTCAAATTTCTTTTGGGGTGAAGAATAAGAGGAATCCTTTAAAATGATTAAGGATTGTAACACCCCACACCTGGGTTAGGAGCGAAAGGCGTTACACAAACAAGACACATAACATATAACATGTAATCATAAAATCGAACATGTAACATCAACGAATCAGAGTTGCGCATCTTATAACACATTTAACAATCTATAAGAAACAATACACTTGGGTGGGCCAACAAAAAATTTCCTAACATATATCATAACATAACAATTCTTCTGATTAAACATATAAATCATATAACATAATCAACCTAAACTAACTTACTAACCATATTAAACGTGTATACACTTTCAAACATTCATCTAAAAATTCATCCAATCCAATTCATGCTTATATATATATATATTTGGCTAGCATCATACAATCATATATACATGTATACATTCATATACAATACAATCAATCCTAATTAAAAAGGGATCATGTTCGAACAACATCAAAAACTACCTAGGCGCATAAGAAACATATTTAAACTTACATCAAAACCATCCTAATATTCGAATCCAACATAGCAATAACATGAAATTTCCATTTCAAATTCAAACATCTAATGGCATGTATAATTCTAAGTTCACATCACCGTACATATACAACTTCTATCAGATTCTATACCATTCAAATAGCCTATTATACGAGCAACACATAACATTTTCATTTGCCATCATTCAAATATCAAAACATATAAACCATACACATTATTTGTAAGACCATATCAAGACGTTACCAAACTTAATTATGTACATATATTCCAAATATAGTCATAACAACTTGTTTATCCAATATATATCATGAAACTATCTCTTAAACATATACAAACTTTTTAATATTCGACATGAACAAACACGTGTTTATCAATCACATCAGAAACCTACACTTGAATCATTCAAGTTAAATAAACAACCAATTTTCAGAAAGCATATCATATCAATTCAATCACGTACTCATCAAAATAGTAGCTAAATCTCATATATAGGCTTATCTCATGAAGCACAAATAACCAACATCTCATAGAAAATCAAATAAATAATAACTATACTTAACTAGTACTAAACATGTAACGTTTATTCATTTCCTTTAATCCTTCTTCCAATACCTTTAAATTTACCAAAACTTTATTACATTCATTCCATGCTTCATATTAATTCATCCAATAATCATAAAAACATTGGTTAGGATACTAATCCTAACACTAAGATCAACTACACTCACAATACTCCAAAGCTTAAGTTGGTTCTTTGATCACTATGCCTTTGCTTCTCCTATTTGATTACTCAACCCTTGAATCCTCTAGGATTTCTTCACAATATTGAGCTTGAGCATTCAGATAACACATAAGAAACACATTAGAACTCAATTCAATCACATTTATTCATTTATTCAAACACAAACATTTAATCCATATGAAACTGCCCTAAAGAGGCAGTTTGAGCACCCTACACTAATCTTTCCATAACATTTTACACATAACTCCAAATTAGGAGTTCTTTACCAATCTAGAAATCATATTTACATAGCTTTAATTCTATGTATGGATCATATTTTCCCATTCCTACATCAATACAGTTTAATACTTTAATACAGGGAATTTACAGTGGCCTAATATGTCCATTATTTGCATCATGTAACTTTAGTGACCATTTGACCTATGATCCATTACACATTTTATTCTGAGTTTTTAACCACTTTTAAACACATCTAATAAAATTATTAGAAAGTTCCAATAGTTTCAAAAACAGGGCATTAAGGTCCCTTAATAAGTAGTTTTCCCAGATTAGTCCAAACTAGTCCTTTAACTATTTTATTTACTTTAAACTTCAATACCAAGTCCTTAATCATCTTAAACATGATACTAATCATATATTACTAAGTTCCCCTGTTTCATAACAATTCTCCCAAATTTAAAATCATCAAATAACCCCTAAAATAATTTCAAAATTCAAATTTAATCTAAACAGTTTCCAGTTTCGTTTCAAATGTGACCAGTTTACTTCCATCTCAATTTCCAGCAAACCCAGCAACGTTTTCATGCTTCCAAGACCTCAATCGTATAGTATTTTTCATGCTCTACAACTTTTTCCGATGGAATATTTTCTAATTCGAACTCTATCATGCTCAAAAATCCAAATTTCTGAAGGGCAGTGTTTTAGTACGAACCTGGGCAGATTCCAAGTTCTAAGCTAAGTTATGCAAACTTCCAGATCTTATTCAAATATAACTTAAACCCAGCAATGTATATGAATAATCAAGAATTTCAACATGAATTTCCAGGATCAAAAAAACTCAAAAATCATTTAAAACAAAGATAAACACACAAGAATCAATCGAGTAGCACAACTTTGAACTTACTTGAAATCTAGGTTACATGCATGGACATAGATGATCTTTAAGCTTAATTTCTAGCACTTGCATGTGTTTCTAAGGCTTCTAATCTCCAGATTTTACTCAAGCTCTCAAGTTCTCTCTCTTCTCTCATGCATTTCCGGTGGAGTGAAAATGGAAAGAAAACAAATGGTGGAATACACTTGTTTTGTTTCTAACATAGGTGGTCATTCATACCTTGAGAGAGGGACACTTGGATAGGTTTCTCACCATGTATTTATCCACTCAAATCCCACTATGGCTTTATTATATAATATTTTAACTCTCACTAATAACCTATTTTCTTGGTCCTTTAACTACTCAAAGTGTTTCACATTTTAGGTTACAACCTCTTTTGTACAATATTCCATGTTATACTACATTCGCACCATATTTTAGGTTACAACCTACTTTTGTTTTGCACTACATTTTAAGTTGGACAATACTTGTACCACATTATAGGTTACAACCTGTTTTTACACAACATTTTAGGTTGCACAATACTCGTACTACATTATAGGTTACAACCTGTTTTTACAAAACATTTCAGGTTGCACAATACTCGTACTACATTATAGGTTACAACATGTTTCTACACAACATTTCAGGTTGTACAATACTCATACCACATTATCGGTTACAACCTATTTTTACACAACATTTCAGGTTGCACAATACTCGTACCACATTATAGGTTACAACCTGTTTTTACACTACATTTCAGGTTACAACCTATTTTTATCTTCTTTATTATCTAACTTAAGGGTTTTCAACTAGGGTAGTTTTATGGTGTTACAAGGATTGTTTAATTAACGCACCATTGTTAACTATACCTGATTTTAACACGGTTTTTGAGGTTGAATGTGATGTATCAGGTTTAGGAATTGGAGCGGTTTTATCTCAAGAAGGACGTCCTATAGCCTACTTTAGCGAGAAGTTGAGTGGAGCTACACTCAACTACCCAACCTATGATAAAGAAGTTGAGTGGGCCCTAGAAACATGGCAGCACTACCTTTGGTCAAAAGAGTTTATCATCCATACTGATCATGAGGCATTAAAGCACATTAGGGGACAACATAAGCTAAACAAGAGGCACGCCAAGTGGGTTGAGTTTCTTGAAGCCTTTCCCTATGTGATCAAGTATAAAAAGGGTAAGGAAAACATTAATGCTGATGCACTATCACGCAGGTATGCCCTTCTTAACACTTTAGACTATAAATTATTGGGTTTTGCTTTCATTAAGGAATTATACGAGTCCGACCCTGATTTTGTGAAGTATATAAGCTTTGTGAAAAGGGTGCACATGATATGTTCTGTAAGGACAATGGATACCTATTCAAGTAAGGGAAGCTTTGCATCCCACAAGAATCCATTCGAGAGTTACTACTCAAGGAAGCACATAGTGGTGGATTAATGGGACATTTTGGAGTAGATAAGACCTTGAGCATGCTTCAAGAACACTTGTACTGGCCGAAGACGAAACGAGATATTGAGAGGCTATGTGAGCATTGTATCACATGTAGAAAGGCCAAGTCGAAAGTGATGCCCCACGGCCTATATACTCCATTACCTATTCCTAATGCACCTTGGATGGATATATCCATGGATTTTGTACTTAGGCTGCCTCGTACGAAGAATAGCAAAGATTCTATCTTTGTAGTAGTTGATCGATTCTCTAAAATGTGTCATTTTATTCCTTGTAATAAGACTAGTGACGCTTCACATGTTGCAAATTTGTTTTTCAGGGAAATCATGAGATTGCATGGCGTTCCAAGAACTATCGTATTTGATCGAGATGTGAAGTTCTTAAGCCATTTTTGGAGAACATTATGGAATAAGATTGAAAACAAGTTGTTGTTTTCCATAACTTTTCATCCACAAACGGATGGTCAAACTGAAGTGGTGAACCGGGTATTGTCCATGTTGTTGAGGACAATCATCAAGGAGAATTTGAGGACTAGGGAGGAAAGCTTGCCACACGTGGACTTTGCTTACAACCGGTCCATTCATTTTGTCACTAAAATGTCACCATTTGAAATAGTGTATGGTTTCAATCCTTTGACCCCCATTAGATTTATTACCTTTGCTCGCTGATCAAATTGTGAATAAAGATGGAAGAAACAAGGCTGAATTTGTCAAGAAGCTCCATCAACAAGTGCATGACAATATCGAAAAGAGAACCAGGCAATATGAGCAGCAAGCTAACAAGGGACGAAAACGGGTAACCTTTGAACCCGAGGATTGGGTTTGGCTGCACATGAGGAAAGAAAGGTTCCTTGCCCAACGCAAGTCAAAATTGATGCCTAGAGGGGATGGGCCTTTCCAAGTAATCAAGCATGTCAATGACAACGCATATCAACTAGACCTCCCAGGTGAGTATAATGTTAGTGCAACTTTCAATGTGGCTGATTTATCTCCTTTTGAAGTATGAGACAATTTGGGGACAAATCGCTTTCAAGAGGGAGGGACTGATGTGATCACAACCCGCAAGGACCCGGAGGAATTTCCTAGTGGACCTATGACTCGTGCTAGTTCCAAGAAGCTATGGGAAATTTGTTCAGTCGAAGCTTGAACTTGAAAGGAGAAACACAAGCTTTGATTGAACAATGCAACATCCTACTCGTGCATGAGTTTGCATGAGTTTTTCTTAAGTTATATATATATATATATATATATATATATATATATTTAATTTCAGCTTGTGTGCATGAATAAATAAGGCTTAATGTTCATATAAGCATTCTGATTTGTTTATGCTTGTCTAGAACATTTAAGCATGTTAGTTTACTTAATGTGTGTCAGTTTCTTGATTCATGTTAGTTTTCTTATGATTGTGAGTCATTTAGTGTGCTGGTTATTTAACTAAATTAGTTCATTATATGCAACTAGTTTCATTAATTTAACTAGATCATTAAAATTGTTTTGGCATTTACTTTCGTTTTTAAACAAAATTGTTATCTAATGGTTGTTTAATGTGTTGTAATTAGAGAATTCAATTGACAAATGGTTGATCATCTTCTCAAGATAGACAAGGCTTTTACCACCAATTGAAGGCACTTGAAGACACATCAAGGCTGATCGGTTACCATGTGTAACCCCCTTAGCCCGGCCTAGACGTTTGACCCGGACTACGAAGATTACACGGGGAAAACCAAAGTCAACCCGAAAGTCAACCTTGATTTACAACCCTTTTTTCTTTTTATCTTATCTAGATGCTCGTTATTATCCTATGTGTTCAACAAGACACTCAAAAGGAAACGGCACAACGGTCGAAGTTCAATTAAGGGTTCAATTGCATACATTTGACTTTTAGGGACTAAACTGTAATTTTCATAAAATACAAGGACTTTAAGAATTTTAAAGTTACCAACCTTCAATTAGTCATGTAACATGCTTGCATGCCAAAATTCAACTCAAACTGACCATCTAAACTCATTGAATTAAGCATCCAACATTTAGGGACCTAAATGTAAGAAACAGAAACTTGAAACAATTCAAAATTCAACCCAACGGTCAGGCGTTTCGATACGGATGGCCCTGTAGCGAAACAGTCATTTCGAAATAGGGTTGACCGTTTTGATACTCGGGTACGTTCCGAGACCCGTATCGAAACACCCACCTCCAGTAGCAAAACTGTTTCGATACGTCCCCACTCGTTCCGAAACCTCTTAGCCATTTCAGGCTCCTGTTCCGAAACAGGCAAGGGCGTTCCTATACGCCTTGCCCTGCAACAACAGATTTTGCTGGTTTATGGTGTCTTTTCGTATCCGAAACGTTTCCGAGGCATGCCACAACATACCTACAACTCACATATGCATCAAGGACCATAACTATGAAACATAATCTAGAACATAGCATCAATCTTGCAATCGTAGGTACTAAAGACATGCTCCCTAGTCCACCAAAGCCTCAACAAGCTAAAACAACATTCAAACCAAAATCCAACATCAAAGGTCATTTACAACTCAAGTATATGCAATTTAACATGCTCAAAATAAAGGGAAACATCCTCAACCATTCAAAAGCATAAATCCCACCCATTGCCTCTTATTACACTTGAGTAAAACCACATACATTGTTTAACCAAAAACTCTTGGAATTCCCTTGCTCTTGGGCTGCCTTGATTGCTCAAACCTCTGCATTGATGAAACAAATAAGCGTAAGCGATAAGCTTAGTGAGGTCCGTTATAAAACCAAACATTCATCAATGCATTTTAAAAGCAAAACATCATCCTTTGTGAACATATGCCTTCCTTTAAAACATGCACTTTAGAACACCAAAATCACTTTCAAAACCACATGCTCATAGCATCATTAATTACAATAACAAGAATCTTTACTCATGCTTAAACCAAGCATCATGTGCATTCTAGCATTATTCTCAAGCATCACATGCTTTCTCAAAACAAACGTTCTTCATTAAATCATTGGGTCACCATCATCATATTGGCTCACAAGTGATCTCAAACATAAATCATAACAAACAAATCACACTTGACACAATCGGATACGCGGATTACAAGCGTTGTCCCACACGCTTCATACATACTACCGGACTACACAAGGTGGAGATTAATGGCACGATCACAACCCCTCATCACCCGTGATGGAGTTAAATGGCACAATCACAACCCCTCAACACCCGTGGTGGAGTTAATGGCACAATCACAACCCCTCAACAACCATGGTGGAGTTAACGGCACAATCACAACCCCTCAACATCACTCATCAGTAGTTGTATAACCCACTAGCGAGAGTCGGGACACAAAACAAGGCTTACACATGGGAGCTACCTCAACCATTGTAATCACCTTAACCAAGCTCACACACGGGAGCATTCCTCCTCCGTAGTGACGCTTAACTAAGTCTACCCACGAGAGCCAACCTCCATCGTGGTGACTCTAATTCCTCAATCGCTAGGGTACTTGGATGAAGATTACGGCACAATCACAACCCCTCGACATCTAAGCCAACTTATTCACGGTGCACCCAATCCTATAGCCGGCTAACTATATCCAATTAAAGTAACCAAAATCCATTTACATCACTTGCCAATATAATCATTTAACACATTAATCTACTGTTTTACAAACATAAACACAATGCCTTTTTCACAAGCATAACATGCTTACATCACATGCATTCAACACATGAAAACCAAGGATCACTTACCTAGTGCATCCTTAACATAATGGCATTAAAATCCAGCAACATTCATGCTTAAAACATGCCTTAAAATAGTAATCAAAACACATTTAAACCAAGTTCATTTTAAGCCAAAACATAGCACAATCCAAGAGAGACTTTCAATTTACTTACTCTTGAGCTTAGCTAAGTGTTTCAAACTTACGCTAAGCCCCCAAAACCACGTTCAAAACGTTTCAAAGCTGGGAAACTCTTTTCCACTCACCGATACGCGAAGCCTTGCTCGCCGACACGAAAATTACCCCTCCGGAGCCTCCAAAATCACCTCACTTGCTCCCGGATCAAGATCCCCTGTTTTCACATCATCAAAACAGAGATCTAAATGCATTAAAATGCATTCCAACACTAGCACCAATTCACAACTCATTGCTCACCCAAACTATACCAAAATACCCTTCCAAAACAACCGAAAACTCAATCGATTGCTTCCTAAACCAAGCCCAGCCAACATACATCACTTTCAAAGCATTATCAACATCAAAACATATCTAATAAACAACCTAACTCATCCTTATACCTCTAGCAAGCAAGATTCCACCATTTCACCCCAAAATCTCCCTTAAAACTACCAAGAAACTCAAGGATCTCAAGGATTTCGGGATCTATGTTATCGACACATCATTTTAACATATAAATCAACTTAGAACTCAATTAAAATCAATACAAAACAGAGCTTAACTCATCAAGTCGGAAAATCAAGATTTCATCCACAATTTCACAAGATTTTGATCTCCAATCAAAACTATATTGAAAACTCAATCAAAAATAGTATTTAGAAGCCAAATATCTTGGGAATTTCAATAAAGAACATTGATTAGAGGTTGAGAACGGGATTTACCTCCAATCCTTGCTTCCTTCAATAGATGACAAATTTTCCTTGCAAAAATCTTGAAGAATTAAGAAAGATCTCTTGAAAATTATTTAGGAAATGTTGATAGAGTTTCTGGAAGAAAGAATTCTGAGAAAAGATGAGTGAAAATTGTGTTTGACTGAAAATGAGAGAAAATTAGTAGTTACGTAAGTGAAAATCTCATTAACTACCTTTTTATTAATTAATATAAAAATCCAATAAAAATCATTTAATTTAAAACCCTTTTAAATCACATGTCATATTGAAGAAAGATCAAATTGACTTAAAGCCCCCTAATGATTCTAAGATTTTGGATTCCACCTTAAAAATCACATTTTCCCAGTTTTGAAACTTTACAATTTAGTCACTACTCGAAATGTCCCATTTCGGAAATCCATTTTGTAAAATTTACTTGACCAACCTCTTAAACATACTTTTAGAGGATTTTAGCAATTTTTATCACAATTTTATCCTATCCCGATCCTTGATTTCCTTAAATCACCTTACGCGATTCGAACCGTTCTCGACCGGTCCAATCCGATGTCTAAAACATCTAGGCCCAAAACCAGGGCGTTACACCATGCAATTGAAGATAACAAATTTCCACACTTGAAGGCTTTAACACCACTTAAAGAGCTATTTTGAGCCTTCTTAAAGCTGATCGGTTATTGGCTCAAGGAAGACACACCATTAAGGCCTTCATTGTAATCCTTTAAGGGAGAGTAATGACATGGATTAAAACATCATTTAAGGGACAACACTTAAGGATGGAATTCAATGGCCACTTAAGACATGTTTGATGATGTTTCTTTACAAGATCAAACATCAGTCAACTTTTTAGCCATTTTTTGTTTCGATCCAAGAAGTTTGGGTTTTTATGTCTGCATCAAACTTATTCCCTTATTTCTTACCTTTCTAACGCCTTTTGAATCACCGCAATACGGTATCGAGAGCTTGAGATATGATTGTTTTTCTGAAGACAATACATGTTGGAATTTCAATACGAGAATAAACATCATTCAAATTCAAGAGACCATTCAAAGTTGAATTCAATGTTGTTAATTCATTCTTCAAGCAAATCCTTTTTCATTTTGCCTCTTTAACATCACCAGCCCATTAAAGGAGTATGAATGGCAAGTTACTCAAGTTGGCAGCTCATGAGTTTCTTTATTTGGACGACATGGATGTCCACATTCATCCTCACCTAACACCAACTTTTCAGCTATCAATTGGAGAAGGAGTAACCTAAGCTTTTATATGCCTTTAATATCAGCATAATGAGTCTTTAATCCTTGTCTAGCCCATTCAATTTGTTGTTGCCTTACACCTATAAATAGGCAGCCATTTTCTATTGTAAGTGACTTTTTGGATCATATTATAAACTTTGAGAGTGTTCTCTTTTTCTTGTTCTACAAGAACTTTATCGACTTCAAGTGTACTCTTGTGGCATTCTACCCATGTCATTTTGTTATATTGTTGGTTCCTAGTTGTTAATAACTAGTGGGTCACAATCCATCTCCTTCCACCCAAATTCTGGTTTGTGAATTTTATAAAGTTCGGGTCATCACTTTTTAGTGTTGGTTCATCTTTGTTTCACGCAAACACACTTAAACTATCCTTTCATTTCACTATCCATCACTCCATCTTCCATTAACACATATCATTTTCACCCATTCATCTTATCATTTTCCCCTTCATATCATATCTTAAGTATTCGTCATCATACCAAAATTCACCATCACATATCCTTTAAAAAACCCATTTATGCATTTTATTTTTTTGAAACACTTACTTCAGTCACGATCGGGCGAACACACATACAAATTTGGTCACAACACAACCAGATTCGTATCAAGGAAGGAGTAAGAATATAGTAGCCGAATTGTTAGGAACATTTAGAAATTTAATTAAAACAGTAGGCATGCATGTTAAATAGAATCTTAAAGTGGGATTTTAAACATGTCTCATGGAGAGTGTTTGTGACCCTTTAACCGGTCATCGGGAGAAAACATCTCCTTGAGTTATCTTCCATCCGAAAAGATGGAAACAAGAGGGAGAAAGGACTGTGAATGAGAGAGAGAGTTTGGTTGTTAGGGGAATTTGCTGCATTAGGACCTTTGTTGCCTTCTTTGTTCGTGTGTTGGACTTGAACAAGAGTAAGCTTTCCTTTACACCTTTATTTCCATGATATTAGAAGCATCAAAGGTTATTAGAAGTAATGTATCTTGTAGGTGAAATTCTTGAGCTATGAGATATAGTGTAGGAGCAATTTTTCTGATTGTATACCTAAATGTTGCTTAATCTCTTTAAATCTTACATGAGCATGGAATGGTTGTTGAATGATTGCGTAATCAAATTGAAACTAGCCTTTGATTGTTAGGTTGTTAATGCCTTGTTTTCGGTTCTAAAATTTTGATTTGGAAGAGTGTGTGAATGTTAATTTTGGTACCTTATGGACTGTTTCCCTTTTGGGACTTGGCAGAATAAATTTTGTTACTGAAAGTATAGGTTTATGAGTTGTTAATTGAACCTAAGTACGAATCAAGTCTGCTGTTTAGTAGGGTGTAAATTGTAAGAGAATCAAATGATGAATGTGACATAGAGATCTTGTCTTTGGCTATATATATATACAATTGTTCTAAAAATATATTGTAAACCTTGAATGGTAGTGAAGAGTGGCATCAAATTAGGGACTAAATTAGATATTAGAATTGTAAGAATGGGACTAAAAATATTAATCACGAAATTGGTTACTTATAGATGTAAAAAGATTCATATAGAGTAAGGGCAGTTCGAATAGTGGTTTTAATAGAGCTATTATGTTAGTCATCATTACCTCAAGTTGTTGTTTATAGAGAGTTGCTATTATAATAAACATAATGAATTAGAAAGCTATATGTGAACATCTTGGTGAAATTAACTTGAGTTTGTATGCATGACAATCTATGAAAGAATGATAGACAATGGATTGATTCTAATACACTATCATTACTTCATTATTATTTTAGATAAGAAAATGATTGATTAAGGAGAAGATAGAAAAAAAGGCATTGTCATTCAAGATCAAGTTTAGCTCAGAGTTCTTGTGAGTATAGCTATGTTTACTAGCATAGATTGTATTTAATGATGAGATATTTGTTGATTGTCGAGGCATAATTTGCCTAGTTTCGATAAGGTTACTAAGGTTGCCAAGGTAAGTATGGACTTCATTGTGCTATTTGATCCTAGGAAAGATTTAATGGGTGTCATGCTTAAGATAGCATTCAATTTAAATGAATTGGTAATTAGAGCAGAGGTTATAATATTTGATGATCTATTATGAAGAATTCATGAGCCTTGATTAGTGTTAAACCTAGTCTGATTGGCATGCCCATGTAACTTCTGAGCTCAGCCTGAAATGGACCAAGGTCCCATGTGCAATACTAAGATACCTCTGTTTAACTGAAAATAATGCTTGTCTCAATGGTACTAGTTACCATTGTTTGAAATTGAATGTATGGTTTTGTATCTCTAGGTTAACAACTAGTCAAGGTCGTATGTTCAACCCAGGTTGTCCTAAAACTGTGTGACATGTTAATAGATAAATTGCATATTCGTATCACTAATATGAAGTATTATGCATTGTATTCTTCTTATAGAAGTCTACTATGAAACTTATCTTGGAACTTAAATTAGCTAATTTGATTGGTGGACTAAAAGTGGAGCTATCTCGAGGTTAATTGCTAATAGATGACTAAATTTGCTAAGTATAAATTATACATGGTCAACTGATTCATTGTAGACTAGCTTTCCTTGGATATAAGTATATAAACATATATGTATTGATGTATCTATCTTGTTATTCTGACTACTCACTTTGTATACTTTCAGAACAAGTTGATTGATAGGTCGATTTTAGGGAGTCTACGCAAGGTCATCCAAGCTCAAATGTATGTTTGTTTTGTCTAAGTTAACTCATAGAAGGTGGCACTAGTATTAGACTATGGTTATGTTAGATCATTTTCAAATGGGGTATTTAAATAATAGGTGATATTAATGTTTTTATGTGTATATATATACATTAAGCTTGATTGCTCATTCTTGGATGGCTTTAAATGATCAATTGTGGTTAAGCTAGACTATTTTTTTTTCCTTTGATGTATGCTTGATGATGATACCTTATGGTTGTTAGCTCTTGCATGCTGATTGAGATACTTGATTGATAACAGCTAGGAAATGTATTTAAATTAATGGCTAGGCTCGTTCTTCTTGATGATAATTAGAAATTTTATGTGCTTAATGACTTGAACTTGTTGATACTATAGTGGGTTTGAAAATTTGATAGCTTATTCGAAACCTTGTGCCAACAAATTTGTATGCCTTGTTGATATAGTAGTCGAGATCAATACCTTAGTTAGTTTCGTAATATCATCTACTTAGTTTTTATGTTATAAATACAACTTGATTGCTTCTAAACACCCTATGCCTTAATCGAATGTCTACAAGTATTATTATCTAAAATGAAAGTTGCTTAATCGACTAAGAATTTAGTTTACTAGGCTATTAGGTAAGAATCCCATAAAGTTTATATGTTAGACTTTATTGATATTATCTATTTGCTAGTTTAGTGACAAATCTCTAGTTTTACCCGTGCATGTCTTGTATTGTTTAACTTATTGGATGAATTGTGGTTATCTGATATGGTATATTCTTGTGTGGTCTAAAACCGAGTATTTGACACTTAAATCATGGTAATTTATTAGTATATGTTCGTATGATTTAATTGATCTTTTATGATTTTATTTTGTTTACCTAGTTACTTAATCTTCAAGGCTCTTAACTGGGCATTCCTTGCTTGTTCGAGTACTAACTTGCTAGACAAGTTAGTTGTCTACTTCTAGATAAGTATTATCTTCTAGCCTGGGGTTCGGGTGTTACATTGTCTACTATAATTTCCTTCAAAATCTATAAATCAAATTCATCACATTGAATAGTAATATTTATGATTTTTTTGAGATTTTTTTAATATTTGGTAGTATCATCAAATAAATCATGATTATATTCAAAGTTGAAATGGATTTTAATCAAATTATAGTTTTTAATGTTATTTTTTTATAACTTTTGCATAATGTCAAAAAAGACCCTAACGGTTGATTGAATAATCAATTTGACCTTTATTCTTTTTAAAGCAATTTAACATTCAATGTTTTATTTTTGGTCAAAATGATCTCTCTGTGGTCGAAAATTGTTAATCAACTAACGATAAACAATTTGAACTGACTTGACATAATGAGACATTAGCAGAAAAATAATTTTATGTTTTAGATAATTTTATAAAAAATGATTGTTGTAACATTCTTTTAAGTCAACACATTTGTTCATATGACATTGTCATGTTAGTGTGCGCTATCATGTAGGTTTGTCATGTTATTTCAAGTCATTTAGTGCTAGTTGATTAATAGTTTTCATTCGTTGAGAGATCATTTTGCCTCAAAATGAAACGTTGAGGTTTAAATTACTTCAAAAAATATGAGACCAAAGTGATTAAACCCTAAGCAAAAAGAAACGAAAACCTTACTTAGAGATCAAATGATGTGGTTAATCAATTATAGTACTTCATTAGTTTTAAGCAAAATGTTTTTGTATTTATTTATTTATTGGGAAAACATTCATACATTAATGATGTTAAATCTGTTTTCTACAAAAAGGATCTAATTTAGAGTTTATGTATTTAATTTAGGGTTTAGATTTTAAGAGTTTAAGTTGTAAGATTTAAAATTTATTATTATAATTTAAAATTTAGAGGTTAATGATTAGAATTTAAGATTTTAAAGTTAGAGTTTGTAATTTTAATGTTTAGAATGAAATTAATCATGTTTGTGAAAAAATGGGTAAACTACAAAAATGGTTCCCCGACTATGATCCAATTCTTTGTTGAGTCTCACGATTATTAGAAGTTATAAACTGGTCCCCCGACTTAAAATAAGTAACAAATTGGTCTGATGCCGTTAAAAATTTAACAACTGATGGAGTGCAGTTAACAAAAATTGCCATGTTAACACATTCAGTCCTCAACTTTTATACTTTGTTTTAGCTTGGTCCTAATTCTAAAAAATAACCTTTAACATTTTAAAATTCTATCAATTTAGTCCCTTTTCTTCTCCCCATTCAAAGCTCCATTACCCCCACCTTAACCGACCTCCTGGAAAGCCCAAACCCCACTAGAAAATATAATGAACTTTTGCTTGCAATTGTAAATCTTGAGTAAATCTTGGAGGTGAAAATGAACTGAAGAATTGAAGGAGAGAAGAAATAGAAAAAGAAGTTGGACTAAATTGATAGAATATTAAAATTATGTGGGTTAATATTTTTAGAATTAGGGTCAAATTAAAATAAGTGTAAAACTTTGAGGGGTAACTATGTAATTATACCAATTTATATTAATTGTGACATCGTCAAACGTAAAATATTTAACAGCAATAGACGAATTTGTTACTTTTAAGTTAAGGGACCAATTTGTAACATTTAATAGTTGGGGGACGCAACAAGGAATTTTGTCATAGTCGAAGGACCACTTATGTAGTTTACCCAAAAAAGTTATGTCACATCCCAAAAACCTGACTAATCGAAATTAGGTTCGAAATTTTAGTTATTCGGTTTGACCATTTATTATTATTATTATTATTATTATTATTATTATTATTATTATTATTATTAAAAAGGAGTTAAACGTCGTGGCAATTCCTTCAAAATGAAAGAATTGCCTAAAGGCAACCCGCGTCCTAAGGCCACTCGGCCACATTATGGAAAGGGTGGCATTTTGCCACCACGTGCCACACTCCCAAGGGCCTTGTGGCCAATTTGAGCAATGGTATTCCGTGGAAAACATGAAGGGAAAGCCGGCCATCTCAAGTATAAATAGGGGTTGTACGCAAGGAAGACTGAAAGGTTGGGGATAAAGGCGTTGTTCTCTGAGAAATATTGAGTTATCGAGGTGAGTGTAATCAAAGTCTCGAGAGTTGGCTAGGTGCAATCTCGAATCATTGCTTATTGATTTGCTAACCATTTTATTGAAGGTCGTTGCATGAAAACCATATTGAAAGCTTTGCTTGGTAAGTTTGATTAAGTATTGCATATCGAGCATTAAATATTGCTAGTGAAACAATGATATATTGATGTGAAAATATTGCAATTGAAATGTTATAGTTGAATTATTAATTATTGAACCTTCGATTCGAGTATTGGATACAATTGGCATGCCACAAGGTTAATCGAACTCACCAAGTAAGGGAAGACTACGGTCCAAGGCTATGGCCTATTTGTAGAGTAATAAGGGCAGATGTGTAAGGGAAATATATCTACGGAGCTATGTGTAACCCCCTTAACCCGGCCTAGACGGTTGACCCGAATTAAGAAGTTTACACGGGGAAAACCAAAGTCAACCCGAAAGTCAACCTTGATTAATGACCCTTTTTTTTCCTTTTTAAACTTATCTAAATGCACATTAACCCTAGACATGTTCACAAGAACAACATACTCAAAGACCATAACAATCAGAGAACATTCAGGGACTCGATTGCACAAAACATGAATATAGGGACCAAAATGTAAATTTTGGAAATTACAAGGACTTAACCAACTTTTGAGTTACCAATATGAAATTAATCATATGTCATGCTTCTCTGTCAAATTTCAGCTCAAACGGACATCTCAAACTCATTCAATTGTATATACAAAGTTCAGGACCAAAACGCAAGGTTTTCAAAACATTTAACCAACAATTTCAGTGCCCAACGGTCGGGTGTTTCGGAACAGGAAGGACCCGTTCCGAAACGCGGGACCGTTCCGAAACCAGTACCGAAACAAGGCCTGGCAGTGGCAAAACCGTTCCGGAACGGTTCTACCCGTTTCGGAACGCCTAGGCCATTTCAGGGCCTTCGTTCCGATACGGTAGCTCCTGTTCCGAAACAGGCTGCCCAGATTGCAGCAACTTTGCTGGTTTATCACACATTCGACCCATCAAACATGCTCCAAAGGCATCCAAAACATACCAGCAAGTCATTCAACAATCAAGGAACATAATTGCATCAAAGTCTAGATACAAAACCACCCCTAGGTGCACCAACTCATTCAACACATCCAAAACTCATTCATGCTTTTAAAACAAGAAGCATATCATATTGACTTAAGAATAAGAAGATTCAAAGGTTGCAAACGTTAAACCACATAGTTCAAAATCATAAACCATACTTGTCCAACATACACAATCTCATTAAACATCAACATAAGAGATTCTTCCCCCATTGCCTTTACTATCTATAGCTATTAACCGAGACATACATCTCAAGTGGAGCTCTTCTCGAATCCCTTGCTTCTCGCTGTTTCAACTTCAATTATCTGCATTGATGGACAAAAAGGAGCGTAAGCACATAATGCTTAGTGAGGAATGCTCAAAACCAAAACACCATCAATGCAGCGAATCATAAAACCTTTTTCAAAAGCATCATAATTCGATAAACCAAAGCAATGTTTGAAAACCCTTTTTAACAACATGCTTTAAATCATGCATTGCTCAAACATGAAAACCAACCCTTAGCTTAGAAAAGCTAAGTAATCTTCTTCAAAGCACAAACTTGCAAAACCAACAATATAACCATTCCATGCATGAACATCATAAGCAATGTTAAATACAAAATCCTTGGAAAACACTTCCACTTCACATCCTACTTTTCTCATACCTTGAAAATCATTTCAAAGCAAGAAACCTTTGAAAACCACTTACTCCTCCAATTAAACACATGCATTAAACAAATGCAACACATGAACCACAAACTCAACGTTTGCATTACATGCCTTTTAAACAAGCCTTCACAAGACTTCAATGCACTAAAGAGATTTCATGCACACATGCATCATTCTCAATAGATTATAAACACTTGTACATGCTAACAAGTAATACATGCATTCATAAAGCATTACACACTTCTCATGCAACCATGCATCATTTCAAGCATCTCATGCTTCATTATATTCAAGAACTTTATATTGGCTTCCAAGTGATAAACCATATCCTCTTTTCAACTCAACATCCAATCGGATACGCGGATCACAAGCGTTGTCCCCACGCTTCATACACACTACCAATCTCAAGGTCCCCAAATGGAATTTTAACCACCATTTGACCTTACCATACACAAGGCCCTCATATGGAATTTTAACCACCATATGACCTTAACATTCACAAGGTCCTCATATGGAATTTTAACCACCATATGACCTTAACATGCACAAGGTTCCCATATGGAATTTTAACCACCATATGACCTTAGCATCACCCATTGGTAGTTGTATAACATCACTAACGAGATCCGGGACATACTTCACAAGATCCACACATGGACTTTACACCACCATTGTGATCTTAACAAGCACAAGGTCCTCAAATGGAATTTTAACCACCATTATAATCTTTGCTTACACAAGGTCCTCAAATGGAATTTTAACCACCATTATGACCTTAACACAAGACCCACCCATGGAATTTTAACCACCATGGTGTTCTTAACCATCTCGTTAGTGTACTTGGATGGAGTTACCGGTTCAATCACAACCACTCCACATCCAAGGCGACTTTATTCACGGTGCACCCAATCCTATAGCCGGCTAACTATATCCGATTAAAGTAACCAAGAACCACTTCCATCACTTGCCAATATAGCCTTCTTACCACATTAATCCAATGTTTAAAAAGCATAACCAAAGTGCCAAAACCACCAATTACCATCATCAATCCACTGTTTTGAAGCATTAAACAAAGCCATTAAACAACATGCAACACTATGCATCAATTCCACAATTCCAATATACAAAACCAAGGAACTCTTACCTTGAGCATCCTTCACACATGGATTTCAAAACCAGCATTAAACCATGCTATCATATGCTTTCAAAACAGAATTTAAAACATGCATATCACATGCATTGCATCCAACAAACACAAGTGCTTTAAAAACCAATTCCTACACAAACCAAGTGAGAAATTCCATCTACTTACTCTTGAGCTTAGCTAAGTTGTTTAAACTTAAACTAAGCTCCCAAAACCTTCAAACCTTGGTTTTAAAGCCGAAAACCCAACTTCACTCACCGATACACAAAACTAGGCTAGCCAACAAGCCTTCCAAGCATCCGAAACCTTCAACGCCACCTCTATTGCTCACGGATCACTCTCCCCTGTTTCAAGCACATAACAACGGAGGATTAATGCATCATTATGCATTAAAAACACCAGCAACACATTTAAACTCGCTGCTCTTAGCAAATCCAACATTTCGGCTACCAAACACAACCGAAATCACCTCCAAACACTTCCAAAACTTAACCCAGCCAAGATCCATCACTTCTAACCATTTATAAACATCAATTAACACCCAAAATGATCCCAACCACGTCCTTATACCTCCAGAAATAACAGATCATCAAAACCACTCCAAAAACAACCAAAAACTCAAGCAAAACTTAGGAAAATCAACCTATCCGGGATTGCATTGATCAAACCTCAATTTCTCATCAATTATACATTCATTTAACATCAAAAAGACATCTCAAAACAATGCCCAATCAGATCATACGAAAATTCATCAAAATTAACCAAATCTTGCATTTTAAAGCTAAGATCAAAAATACATTTGCAAAACCTTTAACAAAACACAATTCAAGGATTGAGAACTTGGGAATTTCAGTAAAGAACTGAGAATTTAGAGGAGAAGGACGTTCAGACCTCTAAACTTGAGTTTCTCCCTTTTTGGAACCAAAATTCTTGAAAATCCAATTAGCAAATGCAAAGGTTTTGTTGAAGAGATGATTAGAGATCAAAAGAGGATTGGAATCTCATGTTTGGATGTCAAAATCAGAGGGATATGCTCTGGAGAAATGTGTTTGGTTTGAGAGAAAAGATGAGAGAAAAGGAAAATGGAAAATTGAGAAAAGTTAGTTAAAATGCTAAAATATCATTCCCTCCCTTTTACTTTTATTTAAAACCATTTATTAATCATTTAATATTTAAGAAAAATCTGGAGAAACTCCTATTGGGTAAATAGCTCCTTAAAGATTCAAAGTTTCAATCCTTTTTAAAATAGTCACCCAGTTTTCAAAAATTACATTTTGGTCACTAACACAAAATGTCACTCTTCCAAACCTCATTTTGTAAAATTGATTTCACCTTTCTCTTACATATAATAAAAGAGGATTTAAAGACATTTTCCATATTTTTAATGCAACCCGAACTAGGCTTTCCTAAAAATCACCTTTTATATTCGAACCGCACTCTGACCGGCCCGGTCCAAACCCAAAACTTCTAAGCCCAAAATTGGGGTGTTACACTATGACTCAAGGACTATGGTCCATTCTCCGATTATATGTTTGGTGTAGAGGGAATTCCGTATCCAAATACGGTTGATTCGATCCAAGAGTATTGATGTTGTGATATTATCTTTGATAAGCATGTTTTCCATTGATATTATGTTATGTGGTAAGTGGGAAACCATGTTGTTTGTTGAATCATGTTAATAGCTCAATGAATCCAAGTCTAGAAATGCCATCGAATTATGATTTGCTTAGCATGTCATGTTCATTCATTGGTTATGACTACCTCACTTAGACTATGTAAGTCTAATGCATTCATTTCCATAACATTTTAGGTTAAAAGATATATCGGTTCGAGATCGGAACTAGCTGAAAGTTTGGCAAGTCACTACGAGCTTAGAGTAATGTGTTTTGTCCTTATGAACTCCTAAAATGGTGGCAAAGTAATTATACTAATCGCTTGTGGCCCTATTATTGTGTACATGTTGTATGTGTCTTGTATAAGGTTTTAAAGCACTATAATGACGTTTGAGTTGGTTAAAAGTGACTAAAGTGGCATAATTGGCTTAAAAAGGGGAAAACATAGTAAATGAATAATTTGGACTAAGACGTATGTTTAGCAATATTTAAAAAGCATAACTTTGATAAAGTGTTGTTTTTGATTGAAAATTTATCGTATAAACCCCTGCCTTGTTTACTGATAACGATCTTCGACCCAGTTCTTTACCAGGCCGGGAAGGAGGTGTTACAAATTTTGATATCAGAGCTAGAGTTTAGTGAATTATGGACTAAACCAAACTTTGTCTGTATTGATTATTGTGTTACTTTACCACCAAAGAGTTAATTTATTGTGTATTGTGACATGTCGGCTAATCCGATCTCTTTTTTTAATATCTAACTTTATTTAGGCTCATATAGATGAGCATATTATTTTCGGAGAAAATTTGAGGACAAATTTTCTTTAAAGGGGGGAACAGTTATCACAACCCAAAAACCGGTCTAGTCAAAATTTGGTTCGAAATTTAATTATTCAGTTTAACCGTTTATTATTATTATTATTAAAAAATGAGTTAAATGTCATGGGCAACCCACGTCCTAAGGCTACTCGGGCACATTATGGGAAGGGTGGCATTTTGCCACCACGTGCCACACTCCCAAGGGCCTTGTGCCCAAATTGAGCCACGATATTCTGTGGAAAACATGAAGGGAAAGTCGACCATCTCAAGTATAAATAGGGAGATGTACACAAGGAACATATCGAGTGAAAAGCAAAGGTGAATAATAATAATAGTGAGAAACGATTCAGTGATAGGTTGGTGAGCTTGAGTTTTTGATTTAATAAATACGAATCCTTACTATCGTTGGGGAAAGCTCAGATCCTTGGTTAATCTAAGTTTAGGTATCGAGTTTTATTTCCGTATTAATTTGATATCATTTTATCGACTCTAACCAATCCCCGTTAATTAACTTAGTTCAAAAGGTTGATAAAGGACAAGTTTCATTTTCAAAGGCCGGGGATAAAGGCGTTGTTATCCGAGAAACGTTGGTTTATCGAGGTAAGTGCAGTCGGAGTCTCGGAAGTTGGCTAGGTGCCATCTCGAATCATTGTTTATTAATTTGATAACCATTTTTTTGAAGGTCATTGCATGAAAACCATATTGAAAGCTTTGCTTCGTAAGTTTGATTAAGTATTGTATATCGAGCATTAAATATTGCTAGTGAAACTTTGATATATGTCTATTGCTATTGAATTACTATTATTGATATATTGATGTGAAAATATTGCTATTGAAATCTTATAGTTGGATTATTAATTATTGAACCTTGGATTAGAGTATTGGATACAATTGGCATGCCATAGGGTTAATCGAGCTCACCAAGTAAGGGAGGACTACGGTCCAAGGCTATGGCATATATGTGGAGTAATAAGAGCGGATGTGTAAGGGAAATATATCTCTGGAGCTACGGCTCAAGGACTACGGTCCATTCTCCGATTATATGTTTGGTGTAGAGGGAATCCGCGTATCCAAATACGGTTGATTCGATCCAAGTGTATTGATGTTGTGATACTATCTTTGATAAGCATGTTTTCCATTGATATTATGTTATGTGGTAAGTGGGTAAACCATGTTGTTTGTTGAATATGTGAATAGCTCAATGAATCCATGTCTAGAAATGCCATCGAATTATGATTGGCTTAGCATGTTGTAACGCTCCGATTTTGGGCTCAGAAGTTTTGGGCGTTGACCGGTTCGGTCAAAGTGCTGATCGAATATATAAAGGTGAAATTAGGAAAGCCTAGTTCGGGTTGCATTAAAAATATGGAAAAATGTTCTAAAATCATCTTTTAATATGTAAAAGTGAACTGTGAAATCAATTTTGGAAAATGAGGTTCGGAAGGTTGACATTTTGGCTAGTGACCAAAATGTAATTTTTGAAAGTTGCGTGACTGTTTTATAAAGGATTGAAACTTTGAATCTTTAAGGAGCTATTATTCCAAAAAGAGTTTCTCCAGATTTTTCTAAGATATTTTAAGGTTTTATTCTGATTTTAAAACATATGAAAGAGGAGGGAAAGTCATTTTGACTATTTTATAACTAACTTTCCATTTTCTCCAAATTTTCATTTTCTCTCATTTTCTCTCAACCCAAACACTTTCTCTCCAGATATTTACATCTGATTTTGTCACTCAAATCTTCCTTTTCAATTCTCTTTGGATTCCTAATCATCTCTACAACAAAACCTCACCATTTGCAAGTTGTTTCATCAAGCTTTTTGGTTCTAAAAAGGAGAAATTCAAGTTTGGAGGTAAGAACGTCCTTCTCCTCTAAACTATCAGTTCTTTACTGAAATTCCTAAGTTCTCAATCCTTGATTTGTGATTTGTTAAAGGCTTTTCTATTGAAATCTTGATTTTAGCTTAAAATGCAAGATTTGCTTGATTTTGGTGGAATTTTCGTGTGATCTGTTTGGGCAGTGTTATGAGGTGTCAAATTGATGTTAAATGAATGCTAAATTGATTAGAAGTTGAGGTTTAATTAATGCAATCCCGGATATGTTGAATTTCCTAAGTTTGGTTTGAGTTTTTGGTTGTTTTTGGAGTGTTTTTGATGATCTGTTATACCTGGAGGTATAAGGACGTGTTTGTGATCATTTTGGATGTTAATTGATGTTTAAAAATGGTTAGAAGTGATGGATCTTGGCTGGGTTAAGTTTTGGAAGTGTTTGGAGGTGATTTCGGTTGTGTTTGGTAGCCGAATTGTTGGATTTGTGATGAGCAGCGAGTTGTGTTGAGTTGCTGGTGTTTCTAATGCATAAAGATGCATTAATGCTCTGTTTTTGTGTGCTTGATACAAGGGAGTTTGATCCGTGAGCTTTAGAGGTGTTGCGGAAGGTTTCGGATGCTTGGAAGGCTTGTTGGCTAGCCTTGTTTTGTGTATCGGTGAGTGAAGTTGGGTTTTTAGCTTTTAAACCAAGGTTTGGAGGTTTTGGGAGCTTAGTTTAAGTCTAAACAACTTTGCTAAGCTCAAGAGTAAGTAAATGGATTTTCGCTCTTGAATTGTGTTGTGATTTGGCTTTAAAAGCAATTGTGTATGATGGCTGCAATGCATGTGATTTGCATGGTTTATATTCTGTTTTGAAAGCATATTTTTAGCATGGTGTAATGCTGGGTTTGGAAGCCATATGTGAAGGATGCTCAAGGTAAGAGATCCTTGGTTTTGTACATGGAAATTGTGGTTTTGATGCATGGTGTTGAATGTTGTTCAATGGCTTTGTGTAATGCTTTAAAACAGTGAATTAATGATGGTAATTGATGGTTTTTGCATTATGGTTATGCATGTGAATCATTGGACTAATGTGGTAAGATGGTTATATTGGCAAGTGATGTAAGTGGTTCTTGGTTTCTTTGATCGGATATAGTTAGCCGGCTATAGGATTGGGTGCACCGTGAATAAAGTCGCCTTGGAGGTGGAGTGGTTAAGTGTGAACCGGTAAACTCCCTTCAAGTATCCTAACGAGATGGTTAAGGTCATAATGGAGGTGGAATGCCCATTCGAGGACCTTGGTTAAGCAAAGGTTATATGGTGGTTAAAAGTCCATATATGGGAACCTTGTGCTTGTTAAGATCACAATGGAGGTGTAAAGTCCATGTGTGGATCTTGTGTGGGGTGTCCCGGATCTCGTTAGTGATGTTATACAACTACCAATCGGTGATGCAAAGGTTGTATGGTGTTTGAAACTCCATACATGGGAACCTTGTGCATGTCAAGGTTGTATGGTGTTTAAAAGTCCATACATGGGAACCTTGGGAAAAGTTGAGGTTGTATGGTGTTTGAAAGTCCATACATGGGAACCTCGGGAAAAGCTAAGGTTGTATGGTGTTTAAAAGTCCATACATGGGAACCTTAGGATGGTGAGGTCAAATGGTGTTTAAAAGTCCATTTGGAGACCTTAGATTGGTAGTGTGTATGAAGCGTGGGGGACAACGCTTGTGATCCGCGTATCCGATCGGGTGTTGAGTTGAAAAGTGGATGTGTTGATCACTTGGAAGCCAATATGATGTTCTTGATTATAAAGAAGCATGAGATGCGTGAATAGATGCATGGTTGCATGTAAAGTGGTTAATGCTTGTGAATGCATGTTTACTTGTTAAGATTGAACAAGTGTTGATTATCATTTGGTAAATGATGCATGTGTGCATGGAATCTCTTAAATGCATTGGAGTCTTGTTAAGACTTGTTTAAAAAGGCATGTGATGATAATGTTGTGGTTCATATATTGCCTTGGTTTAATGCATGTGTTGGATTGTTTGAGTAATGGTTTTCAAGTATAAGAAAGGTATGTTGAGAAATGGAAGTGTTTTCCAAGGTTTTGAATTTAGCTTTGCATATGGTGTTTATGCATGGAATGGCTAAATGGATGATTTTGCAAGTTGTGCTTTGAAAAGGTTTTCTTAGCTTGCTAAGCTAAGGGTTGGTTCATGTATGTGCAATGCATGGTTTTAAGCATGACGTTGAAAAAGGGTTTTCAAACTTTGCTTGGTAAACAATTCGGGTTGTTTTAAAAGTGTTTTGTGACCCGCTGCATTGATGGTGTTTTGGTTTTGAGCATTCCTCACTAAGCATTATGTGCTTACGCTCCTTTTTGTCCATCAATGCAGATTCTTGAAGTTTGGACAGCGAGAAGCAAGGGATTCAAGGAGGACTCCATTTGAGATGTATGTCTCGGTGAATAGCTATAGTTAATAAAGGCAATGGGGTAGAATCTCTTGGGTTGATGTATATGTGTTCGAATATGTTCGGACAAGAATGGTTTTATGTTGTTGATGTTGTTGGAACATGTATTTGGCTAATATGAGATTGATTTGGAAGTTTATGCTTGAAGTGGTTGCTTGTGTAGGAAGCATGCCTATAGATTTGGGGCTTTTCATATATGTGGGTATATTGTTGAATTGTTGATGCAAGTACGTCTCTTATATGTTGAATTGCATATTGGTAAAGTTTGGTGGCTTTTGGAGTATGTTCGAATGGTCAATTGCGTGTTTAAGCATGTCTTTTTCTGCATTATGTGCAGGGCGTTTCGGAACAGGGACTACCGTTTCGGAACGGATGCCCTGAATCAGCCCAGGCGTCCGAAACGGTAGACACTGTTTCGAAACGGAAAGCATTCTGCCAGTCACCTGTTTCGGTACGCGTTGCGGAACGGCCCCGCGTTTCGAAACGGGCTCTGCCTGTTTCGGAACGGGTGACCGTTGGGGGCTGACATCGGCAGTTAAATGTTTTGAATTGTTTGCATTTTGGTCCTGAATCTTGTTTGTGCAATTGTGTGAGTTTGGGATCTCCGTTTGAGCTGAAATTTGGCAGAGAAGCATGAAACATGATTAATTTTAAGTTGGTAACTTAAAATCTGGCTAAGTCCTTAAAGTTTTCAGAATTTACAATTTGGTCCCTAAAGTTGTAATTTGTTCAATTGGGTCCCTGTTTGATCTCTGATGTTTGTGATCTTTGAGTATGATGTTTGAGTGATCACAATTAGGGCTAATGTGCATCTAGACAAGATTAAAAAGAAAAAAAAGGGTCGTTAATCAAGGTTGACTTTCGGGTTGACTTTGGTTTTCCCCGTGTGACTTTCTTAATTCGGGTCAACCGTCTAGGCCGGGTTAAGGGGGTTACACATGTCATGTTCATTCATTGGTTATGACTACCTCACTTAGACTATGTAAGTCTAATGCATTCATTTTCGTAACATTTCAGGTTAAAAGATATATTGGTTCGAGATCGGAGCTAGCTGGAAGTTTGGCAAGTCGCTACGAGCTTAGAGTAATGTGTTTTGTCCTTATGAACTCCTAGAATGGTGGCAAAGTAGTTAAACTAATCGCTTGTGACCCTATTATTGTGTACATGTTGCATGTGTCTTGTATAAGGTTTTAAAGCACTATAATGACTTTTGAGTTGGTTAAAAGTTACTAAAGTGGCATAATTGGCTTAAAAAGGGGAAAACATAGTAAATGAATTATTTGAACTAAGACGTATGTTCGGTAATATTTAAAAAGCATAACTTTTATTAAGTGTTGTTTTTGTTTGAAAATTTATCGTACTCATCTCCGCTTTGTTTACCGTTAACGCTCTCTGACCCGGTTCTCTTCAAGGTCGAGAAGGGGGTGTTACAAATTTTGGTATCAGAGCTATTGGACTAAACCAAACTTTGTCTGTATTGATTATTGTGTTACTTTTCCACCTATGAGTTAATTTATTTTTTATTGTGACTTGCCGGCTAATCCGATCTCTTTTTTTAATGTCTAACTTTAATCAGGCTCATATGGATGAGCGTATTATTTTCGGAGAAGATTCAAGGGTAAATTTTCTTTAAAGGAGGGAGAGTTGTCACATCCCAAAAACCGGTCTAGTCAAAATTAGGTTCAAAATTTAGTTATTCGATTTAACCGTTTATTAATATTAATATTAAAAAAGGAGTTAAATGTCGTGGGCAACCCACGTCCTAAGGCCACTCGGCCACATTATGGGAAGGGTGGCATTTTGCCACCACGTGCCACACTCCCAAGGGCCTTGTGCCCAAATTGAGCCACAATATTCTATGGAAAACATGAAGGGAAAGTCGACCATCTCAAGTATAAATAGGGGTATGTACGCAAGGAACGTATCGAGTGAAAAGCAAAGGTGAATAATAATAATAGTGTGACACGATTCAGTGATAGGTTGGTGAGCTTGAGTTTTCGATTTAATAAATTCGAATCCTTACTATCGTTGGGGTAAGATCAGATCCTTGGTTAATATAAGTTTTGGTATAAAATTTAATTTCCGTATTAATTCGATACCGTTTTATCGACTCTAACCAATCCGCGTTAATTAACTTAGTTCAAAAGGATGATAAATGACAATTTTCATTTTCAAAGGCCGGGGATAAAGTCATTCTTATCCAACAAATGTTGGGTTATCGAGGTGAGTGTAGTCGGAGTCTCGAGAGTTGGCTAGGTTCCATCTCGAATCATTGTTTATTGATTTGCTAACCATTTTATTGAAGGTCGTTGCATAAAAACCATATTGAAAGCTTTGCTTCGTAAGTTTGATTATGTATTGCATATCGAGCCTTAAACATTGCTAGTGAAACTTTGATACATGTCTATTGCTATTGAAATACTATTATTGATATATTGATGTGAAAATATTGCTATTGAAATGTTATAGTTGGATTATTAATATTGAACCTTGGATTCGAGTATTGGATACAATTGGCATGCCATAGGGTTAATCGAACTCACAAAGTAAGGGAGGACTACGGTCCAAGGCTATGGCCTATATGTGGGGTAATAAGGGCGGATGTGTATGGGAAATATATCTCCGGAGCTACGGCTCAACGACTACGGTCCATTCTCTGATTATATGTTTGGTGTAGAGGGAATCCGCGTATCCAAATACGGTTGATTCGATCCAAGGGTTTTGATGATGTGATACTATCTTTAATAAGATTGTTTTCCATTGATATTATGTTATGTGGTAAGTGGGTAAACCATGTTATTTGTTGAATCTTGTTAATAGCTCAATGAATCCATGTCTAGAAATGCCATCGAATTATGTTTTGCTTAGCATGTCATGTTCATTCATTGGTTATGACTACCTCAATTAGACTATGTAAGTCTAATGCATTCAGTTCCATAACATTTCAGGTTAAAAGATATATGGTTCGAGATCGGAGCTAGCTGGAAGTTTGGCAAGTCACTACGAGCTTAGAGTAATATGTTTTGTCCTTATGAACTCCTAGAATGGTGGCAAACTAGTTAAACTAATCTCTTGTGGCCCTATTATTGTGTACATGTTGCATGTGTCTTGTATAAGGTTTTAAAGCACTATAATGACTTTTGAGTTGGTTAAAAGTGACTAAAGTGGCATAATTGGCTTAAAAAGGGGAAAACATAGTAAATGAATAATTTGGACTAAGTCGTATGTTTGGCAATAATTAAAAAGCATAACTTTGATTAAGGTTTGTTTTTGTTTGAAAATTTATCGTACTGATCTTCGCTTTGTTTACCGATAACGCTCTCCGACCCGGTTCTCTACCAGGCCGGGAAGTGGTGTTACAAATTTTGGTATCAAAGCTAGAGTTTAGTCGATTATGGACTAAACCAAACTTTGTATGTATTGATTATTGTGTTACTTTGCCACCTATGAGTTAATTTATTTTGTATTGTGACTTGTCGGCTAATCCGATCTCTTTGTTTAATGTCTGACTTTAATTAGGCTCATATAGATGAGCGTATTATTTTCGGTAAAAAATCGAGGGCAAATTTTCTTGAAAGAGGGGGAGAGTTGTCACATCCCAAAATCCGGTCTAGTAAAAAATTGGTTCGAAATTTAGTTATTCGATTTATCCATTTATTATTATTATTATAAAAAATAGAGTTAAATGTCGTGAACAACCTACGTCCTAAGGCCACCCGGCCACATTGTGGGAAGGGTGGCATTTTGCCACCACGTGCCACACTCCCAAGGGTCTTGTGCCAAATTGAGCCACGATATTCCGTGGAAAACATGAAGGGAAAGTCGTCTCAAGTATAAATAGGGGGATGTATGCAAGGAACATATCGAGTGAAAAGCAAAGGTGAATAATAATAATAGCGAGACACGAATTAGTGATAGGTTGGTGAGCTTGAGTTTTCGATTTTATAAATTCGAATCCTTACTATCGTTGGAGTAAGCTCAGATCCTTAGTTAATCTAAGTTTTGGTATCAAATTTTATTTCCGTATTAATTCGATATCGTTTTATCGACTCTAACCAATCCCCATTAATTAACTTAGTTCAAAAGGCTGATAAAGGACAATCGCCATTTTCAAAGGTCGGGGATAAAGTCTTTGTTATCCAAGAAACGTTAGGTTATCGAGGTGAGTGTAGTCAGAGTCTCGAGAGTTGGCTAGGTGCCATCTCGAGTCATTGTTTATTGATTTGCTAACCATTTTATTGAAGGTCATTGCATAAAAACCATATTGAAAGCTTTGCTTCGTAAGTTTGATTAAGTATTGCATATCATGCATTAAATATTGCTAGTGAAACTTTGATATATGTCCATTGCTATTGAATTATTGTTATTGATATATTGATGTTAAAATCCTTCTGTAACAGTTTCATCAACAGAGCAACTATCTTAGAAAACACTGACGCATCCCGTAACTGATCAAACAAATCATCTATTCTCGGCAACGGATACTTGTTCTTCACAGTTAATTTATTCAACTGACGGTAATCAATACACATGCGCATACTTCCATCTTTCTTTTTAACAAACAGTACCGGTGCACCCCAAGGTGATATAATCGGACGAATAAAATCACAATCTAATAATTCCTAAAGCCGAGTCTTCAGTTCTTTCAACTCTTTCGGAGCCATCAGATACGGAGCAATCGATACAGGAGCTGAATCAGAATACAACTCTATAGCAAACTCGAATTCTCTATCCGGTGGCAAACCAGGCAACTCTTCCGGAAATACCTCGAGAAAGTCACAAACTGTTCTAATGTCTTTTGGTCGAACTTTACTCATGTCCGGATTCATCACATAGGCTAAGTATGCTTGACATCATTGATCCATCATCTTTTGAGCCTCTAAAGTAGAAACTACGTTGGATAAGAACTTAACATTCTCACCAACCACTACTACTTCATAATCATCTGACAACCTCAACCTCACTCGTTTAGTCTCGAAATCTACCTTTGCCTTGTGTTCTACGAACCAATCCATTCCCAAAATCACATCAAACCCGTAGAACGGCAATTCCATCATGTCAATTGGAAATATGTGACCCTGTACCACTAACGGACACCTCCGATACATCTTTCTGACCACCATTGTCTCACCGAATGAGCTAGTCACACTCATACCCATGTCAAGAATCTCACATGGTATGTCCAACATCTTAGCATGCTCACTCAGAATATAAGAATATGTAGAACAAAATCAATCAACAAAAGCAATGTCAAAGACTGTAACATGAAATTATATGTGATAACATCGACGTCATTCCTGCCCTCTATGTGTGCATACACCCTCGCTGGTCCAACTCCCTCTGGCTGAACTACGACTACATGTCCCACATTCCTCTAACCATCGTTTCGTGGCTGAAAATTCCCCGGCCGCGCCCACGGCCTCGCTGGTACTCGACAGCTCGTGCCGGTGCCTGACCACCTCTAGCTAGCTGATGACAATCTCGCTTTAGACGATCTTTTGGTTCACACTGCCAACATGTACCATAAGTTCCACAACACTCTCCCAGATGAGACCTACCACACTTTGTGCACTCGGGTGCACGGTGAGCAAAACCTTGTCCTTGATGGCCACGCTCGGGATTACCACCCCGACGTCTGTGGTCAAAAAGTCGCCTCTTGTCTTTGTGCCCCTTGGCACGATCATGATTCCACTCCGCATGCCATTTCCATGAACTGGACCCGCCTCCTCTAGCAGACAAACCAAGAATATGCTCTATATCTTTGGCTCGGGCGACCAACACATCAAAATCTGAATAACCAGCAACCAACATGTAAGTCTTTACCCCTTCAGTCAATCCATACCAAAACCTCTCACATCGTTCCCTCTCAGTGGGAACTAGCTCGGTCGCATACTGACTCAGTCTAACGAACTAAACCTCATACTCAGAAACGGTCATGCTTCCCTGAACTAAAGCCATGAACTCACGTTTCTTCTCATCCTGATATCTCAGCCCTATATACTTCTTCTGGAAGGCAGAACGGAAGAAATCTCAAGTGACATCTACGGTATCCATACTCGCGGTGATCGTAGTCCACGAAACATACACGTCACCCTGAAGCAAATATACTACACAACCAAGCTTTCGTGCATCACTGCACTCCAACTGACCCAAAATCCTGGTGGTGCTCACTAACCATGCCTCGGCTCCCTCGAGCGACAACTCACGGAACTCTACTCCACCCAAAATACAGAGTCTCTCGAGGGGTAACACATCATTCTGTCCTTGTTGTGGTGCAGCCAACTGCAACCCAACCATAGCAGACTGAAAAGCCCCAGCAATAGCTTGAATCAACGGGCTCATATCAGCTCCAGCCTATCCCTGGACACCACGAAGCTCCTCACCTCGCACATCTACTCCACCACCCAGAGGAGGAGAAGGAGGAGGTAAATCTCCCTCTTGCGGATGCCCGACATCCTCAACTTGATCCTCCCGTGGCTCACCACCCACCTGACCTCTACTAGGTCTAGCCATGATAAACAAATGCAATGCTACAACAACAACATATAAACAAAAGGAAATGATTCAGGTCAGCAACGTCAATGGTCCAAGGTGCTCAACTATCTTACAAAGATTTTTCCTGATAATAGTATGTGACAATGGGTACCTTACACAACAAGCTACCTCAAACAAGTAAGAAAACACCAAAATGAATACACTTACCTCACTTAACTTTCCGGTTGCACGACAACCAACGCAAGCCTTTATGAAACATGGCTTTGGTACCAACAGATATAACCCCCTCGACTAGGCCTAGCCTCCAGACCGTATCGAGCGCATCACACGAGACTAACCGAAGAAAGATCCAAAGATTTCTCTCCAATTAGTAACCCTAAAAGTGTTGATTAATATCTTTTCTAGATGCTCAAATTAAACCCTATATTTGAGAACACACATCGGACGAAATCACGGCAAGACGAGCACTAAACGATCAACCGAGCAATCAGGGACCAAAATGCAAAACTAGCATAAAATAGGGACCTATGATGAAATTAAGGTGATCACTTTGAAATTAGTCTCAATCCATGCTTCTATGCTGAAATGCAACACAAAACAAGCCCACAATCAACCACAATTGATAACACATCAAGCTTGGACCAAAACACAAGAAAAATAACTTCAGAGATGCTCTTAACTAACTTCCAATGACTCCCGTTTCGGAACAACCACGATCGTATTAAAACATGTCTGCACAAAGAGCTTTCGTTTCGAAACGGCTTGGACCCGTTCCGGCCCTGCAAAGCCCGTTTCGATACTCGTTCCAAAATGCCAAGACCAAAACAAGGGTTGTTCTGAAACCTCTGAGCCTGTTTCGAAACGCCTTGCTACAGAAATAGAAAATCTGCAGGCCAAGCATCTCCAAGTTTATTTCCCTTAGTTTCAATCAACACAACCAACAAGGGAACAACAAGATGAGCATACAACCACCAAGATAAAACAACCAAACATACATACAAGCAAGAGAACTAAACCATAATTAACAAACGATTAAAACAAGGTACCTCAAGATTCAAGAACTAAGCAAAACAAGGCTTAAAATCAAAAAGATCTACGAATCTGTATTGCTGGAAAGAGAGCGTAAGCTATGAAGCTTAGTGAGCGGGGCTCAAAACCAAACTATAACAATGCAGTTTTGAAAACAACTTCATTTTGGAAACCAAAATACTTTCTTAAAATCACATTCGCAAATCATTCCCTTTCAGACATACCAAACTTGAATCAAGTATAAGCAATTGCAAAAACACATGCCATAGACACAAAACATGTATCAACCATGCATGAACCATACATAAACCACATATGCAAACCAATCCTATCGGTTCCAATTCAAACCACATGCTTCAAGCATATAAAAACAACCATATGTGTTTACCAATCACATATTAAAACCATAAGCAAATGAGTATACCGGCGTCATTGACACGTTTCTCGGATAAGCGGACACCTTGATGCCACAACCTGCATTGCCCGTTGGTGATAGCACAACCCTTACCACTCGCATCACAATAGCACAACCCCTATTGTGAAACCGAAGAACTTATCTCACGCGCTGATTTTGTAATTATAGTGCACTTCACATCCTATTGATCGATCAATCTATCCGATATCAAGATTCACATGTGTCAATATACTTATCGTAACATCATATTCCACTGTTTTACACTGGGGGTAAACACCTCCCCAAACACATCCCAAATACCATAACCACAAGCTCATACATAACATTAACTCAAGCAACATTTTTATAAATCACATGGATTCTCATGGGACAAGAACAACATGCATTTGATGCACAACAACAGTGGAAAACATCATTAAAATGACATGCTCATGATCAAAACATGATCAAAATGTAAAACAACGAAAATACCAAAATAACTCAAAACTTACTCTTGATCACCTTTGCCACACACACTATTATCTAAAAAAGGCATACTTGAGCTTGAAGCGGACACTTGGATCGCCTCCCTTGCACCGTTGCCTTCCAAAAAGATTTACAGATCTATGAAGCTTAGTGAGTGGGGATCAAAACCAAACTACAACAATGCAGTTTTGAAAACAACTTCTTTTTGGAAACCAAAACACTTTCTTAAAATCACTTTCGCAGATCATTTCCTTTCAAACATACAAAAATTGAATCAAGTATAAGAAATTGCAACAACTCATGCCATAGGCACAAAACATGCATCAACCATGCATGAACCATACGTAAACCACATATGCAAACCAAGCCTATCGACTCCAATTCAAACCACATGCTTCAAGCATATCAACACAACCATATGAGTTTACCAAGCTCATATTAAACCATAAGCGAATGAGTAGACCGGCATCATTGACATGTTGCTCGAATAAGCGGACACCTTGATGGCAAAACCCCCATCAAGTCACATGGTGAAACAACCCTCACCACAATCTCACTTCGGCTAGGATACCACAACCCACATTGCCCGTTGGTGATAGCACAACCCCTACCACTCGCATCACAATAGCATAACCCCTATTGTGAAACCAAAGAATTTATCTCACGCGCGAATTTTGTAATTATAGTGCACTTCACATCCTATTGATCGATCAATCTATCCAATATCAAGATTCACATGTGTCAGTATACTCACCGCAACATCATATTCCACTGTTTTACACCGGGGGTAAACACCTCCCCAAACACATCCCAAATACCATAACCACAAGCCCATGCATAGCATGAACTCAAGCAACATTTTTATAAATCACATGGATTCTCATGGGACAAGAACAACATGCATTTGATGCACAACAACAGTGGAAAAACATCATTTAAAATGACATGCTCATGATCATAACATGATCAAAATGTAAAACGACGAAAATACCAAAATAAATCAAAACTTACTCTTGAGTTTGGATTAGCCTATCGGCACAACCCAAACTCCCAAAATGCTTCATTAACCTTTTTAAAGCATTAAAATCATTTCCACTAACCAGCGATTACCAAAACCAAGCTGAAACTCTTTTCTAGCTTTCCGATTCGCCCACAAATGTATCCAACAATTTCGGATCTTCAACCCCTGCTTCTAACAACCCAAAACAGAGGATTAGAGATATTTTCAACACTATAACTTGCTGGAAAACAGAGATTCAACAACCCAATCAAAACACATATCAGAACATTTCCGAAACAAACAGAAAATATCACAAAACTCAACTCAGATAACCTCCAGCAAAAACCCAGTATTATTCATCATCAAAATACATGAATAAACATCTAAAACATCAACCCAACATTAGAATACAGTCAGCTATTGATTTACCACAAAACTCACTCAAAAACTCACTTTTTCATTCAACAAACTTCAACATCAAACCCAAATTCGGGATTCCTATCATTCACCCATCATCTCAACAAAAAAACACATCAAAATAAAGGCAAAACCATCATCAAACCCAGCAACAACAGATCCAACTCAAGATCTTACCCAAATGCTCATTTTAGCCCATTTTAGCCAATTTCCATTAAAATCGCTTTAAGAAAACATAATCTTAGTAATTAAAAGAATCAAAACTTGGGAATATCAATAAAGAACCTTACATTAGAGGAGGATTTCATTGCTAACCTCCAATTATAGCTATTTCCCCTTGTTTAGCAAAATCCCTTCAGGAAACAATGAATCAAGCTTGGGTTTTAGAAAAGTAAAGTAGGAAAATCATTTGGCAACATTAGATTGATAAGAAATCACTTTTACCTTGAGAAAATTAAGCCCAAAGGCTGTTTGGTAGAAAAAAGAAGATGAGAAAACTAAAAGTTGAGTTTTAACGTAGAATGAGGAAATAAGAGAAAACCTTTTTAGTTTTAATTATAAAACCCTTTTTAAAATATTTGCATAGTCAAAAATAAAGTGGAAAATAACTATATTGGCCCATCCAATTTAGCTCCTTAAAGATTCTATGTTTTGACTCTTTTACAAAATGGTCACCAAAACAGATTTTGCAATCTTTACATTTTGGTCCCTAAACCAAATTGTCATGGTTCGGAAGACGTTTTTCCAAAATTGTTTTTTTTACCAAAGACTTAAACATATTTATTAAGGATTTTAGAAATTTATTTTATATTTTTTAAATCATCCGAAGACCACTTTCCCTGAACTCACCCACAACTCCTAACACCGACCTTTTAAACCTTGAAACCTTACCGAATCTTCTAGACCCAAAATCGGGGTGTTACATAGTCACCTTCTGATGCTTAAGCATCTACTGTTACAAGTTACAAGTTGAATGGTGTAGTTAGACACCTCGATACATTGCGTATCTACTAATGTTTGGTGATTTCAGCATCTACTGTTATATGTTGGTACTTGGTACCTATTGAATTGATTACCTAGTCCACTTAATCATCCAAGGAAAAACTTAATAGACTCACAATAAGACATTATATGATCAATGAAATGGTGAAATGATATATGGTTACATGCTATATGAAATGATATGATTGATTTGGGTAATGACCCTTTTTGAATGATATGAAAACGTGATCAATGGTATGATATGATCTTGTACTTTACTTGACAACATGAATTGAACATGATATTATGGAAGAATATCTATTCGAATTGTACAAATGACATGATACTATGTTTGAATGACTTGACTCGTGAATGAATATGACATTGATATATGATTCTTGTTCTTTGGTGGTGTTATACATTGGTATGTTTGTTTGACGTTGAATGTGAGTATGTTTATATGACTTGACGAAATGAAATGAATGGAACTAGCTAAGTCTATTTGAGCATGAGATAAGCTAGCTAGGAGTGACTTTTAGTGTTAAGCCTAGCTAGGTAACCTTAATGGTATGAATAACATATTAAAAGATTGAATTAGTAAATTATAGAAACTATCTCACTAAGTAAATAACGTGCTTACCACATCTTCTTTCCTTCTTCCAAAATAACATGTCTCTGATATGTGAAAGCTACCTATTTTGATCCGGGAGCAATCACAAGCCAAGACACAAGTATGATACAGTTTTGCTTAGACTCCTAGATGGTGGCATAGTTACATGTTAGAATGTCACGCATTTTGGGTATTTGGATATGCTAGTTTTGATTGTAATTATATAAAATATGTTTAAGCATGACGTTTGATATGTTAAGAGTGATCAAGTTGTTTGACCATGTTTTGGATGATGTTTATATATGAGTATGGTTGATTATGACTTAATGTAAACCTTGGAAAATGTTACATGATGTTTAAGTATATGGTGTATTAGAATGGTTTATGATGATATAGCTTGTATATGTTAGGGTGTTATAAACTTAAGATCATATATGTATCTAGATGTTGAATTAAAAATGAATCAATATGGTTGATATGTTTCATTCGAATGCATATGTGGTTTTGTTATAGTTCGAACATAATCTCTATATGAATAGGTTGATTGTTAGTAAATATGAATGTATACATGGTTAAAAGTTATAATATGCTATGATAAGTGATGTCTTGATTGTATATGCCATGTAATATGATAGCCGAATGCTTATGTATGAATTGGTTCAAATTGGTTCTTAGATGATTGTTTTGATTTGTAAACATGTTTTAATATGATTAGTAGGTTAGCCCAAGTTGGTAATGTTTTGTCTTTAACATGATTGAAATATAAAGTTGATATGTTAAAGTGGTTAACATGATATGTTTTGATAGATTATAAGAAAGTTTTTGTTAGCTCACCTACATGTAATGTTATGTATGTTAGTATGGTTTTATATGTTCACATGTTCGATTCTCTGATTACATGTTTATATATGTTATGTGTTATGTGTTTTGTCTGAGTAACGCCTCTCGCTCCTAACCGGGCCTGGGGTGTTACATAAATTTTGGTATTAGAGCTTTAGGTTATAGGAACTAAAGACATCTGAAACATGTCATGCATCATATAGGCTTGCACTATGCCACCTAAGAGTCTTATATCGAAATGCTTGTGATTTCGCTCTCTAATCCTGAACTTTTCTAAATTTTTAATAGAATGTCTGAGACTAATCTATCCCGGGACGATGAAAGTCCCAACGGATCATCAAAGAACAATGATGATAGTGTTGAAATGCAATCCCCGTTTCAACCTCGAGAGCAACCTCGAGAACAAGTCCCTTAACAACCGAAAAACTGACAATTCAAACAGCTCAACGAGAATGTCTCCTTACTATGAAGGAGATGTTCGATCAACTAGTACTGAACATAAGATGAAAACAACCGGCTCCGTTTTTTGCTGCCCCATAACGAGCCCCAATCGACAAGCTCGTGCAGCATCGAGCTTTTACATTCACCGGCGAAAATGAGGAGAATCCAGAGGAAGCCGAAAATTGGCTTGAAAGAACACCACAAATTCTGACCAAACAACTTCAGTGCTCGGACAAGCATAAACTTGATTGTGCGGTCGCACTTTTACCCGATGAAGCCCTAAGTTGGTGGGAAACCACGTCTCTGACAGCTCTTTCCGAGTCAGTCACGTGGAAATTCTTTGTCGATGAGTTCAAGAAAAAGTACATCAGGGAACAATACCTAGCTGATCGTAGAAAGAAGTTCTAGTATCTGAAGCACGCCAATCGGTTGATTGAACAATACGTAGCTAATTTCTACAAATATTGCAAATACGGCTCGGAGTACATTTAACCGAGAAAGACAAGTGCAAAATGTTCATTGACGAGCTGAGCGATGAATTAAGTCTGATGTTTATTGCCCTCGGTATTACGGATTTTCAAACCCTTGTGAATCGAATCATCACCACCGAATCCAAAATAAGAACCGCTGAGAAACGGAAGAGCAGTTATCGGGTTGATAAGAAACGTAAGGGTGACGATAAATCCTGGTGGTCAAAGAAACATAAACATCAGAAAGAAACCTCCTTCACTTACACTCCTGTTACTCGAATTAATTTCCAATCTAAAGCTCAGCACTCGAGTAAGATGGCTATCCCGGTTGTTTTTGTTAACAGCACGAGAAATGCAGAGAAAGTCCCTACTTGCAAGTTCTTTGAGAAGCAGCACTTTGGCCAATGTTTAATCCAGGCCAATCTCTATTTTTCTTGTGGTGGTGATGACTGTTGGGTCATGTCGGCACGCCCCGTGGCGCAGCGGAAAAATTAATCTGACATAATCCAGCCATGATCCATGTACAGAAACGAAACTGGGGTGAAAAGATGAAGAGTTACGTTTTTAAACTCTGGAAACTGGAAAACCGACGGTATGTCGAAATAATCACATCAAGTAAAACCGGAATCGTCACAGGTTCGCAACGACCTCTACGGAGTCCACCCGAACAAAACGAACAAAGTTTCCGCCTCCCTAACACTTAGGGATAAATTTTGACAGGTTTGAACACCTTCCAGGGAGAAGTCGAAATCCCTCCAGGGATTCATGAGGGAGTCTGAAATCGACCAGGAGTTCAACCGGGACTTGCAATCGAGCAAGGGAACCTTCAGGGATTTGCCAGGGGGCAAGTAGAACACCACAAAAATATCGAACAGCTTCTCAGAGACCTTTCTGGGATATGTCGAATTCCAGTGGGGAATCCCCAAGGGTGTTGTCGAAATCTTCAAGAGGAGGAAGAGGGATGATTTGGTTGCTAGCTCTTGTCCCTTTAAATAGTATTCAGAGACTTAATTCTAGTTGAATTCCTTAAATCCAAGTTCAACCAAAAGTCATAGAATCTAATTCTACTTGAAATTGGTTTATATTAAATATATATTATATTTAATAATATTAAATGAAATATATATTTAATTATGTAGAATCTTATTCTACATAAAACATGGATTTAAATATACATTATATTTAATCCAAATATATATATTTTTATTATATAGAATCTCATTCTATCTTTACCTGGATTTAAATATATTTAAATATATATTTTTAATTATGTAGAATCTAATTCTACATAAACTTGGAATTAAATATACATTATATAAATTCCAAATATATATTTAAATTTCTAGAATCTTATTCTATAATATTTAAGTCTCTAAATATTTTCCATACTCTAAAAATATTTGATAAATACAATATTTATCCAATATTATTCCCATTTAAGGAAGTTGTCGATTTCCCCTATCCCATAGGGGATTTTCGGCAACCTCCCTAAAATAGGGAGTATGGTTCCAATTTTTGTTCGTTTCATTCGAAGGGTGTGACCCTTGTAGGTTCATGCAACGTTAGCAACAAAATTAGAATTGTTCTAATTTTACAGAGAGTGAGTTGCATCTAGCAATACATCATTGCTACCTAAGTTGCATGAAGTCATGGTTTGACTTTCCTAATTCCTGAATAAACTTTCTTTATGTATTTTATCCTTTTGTCCTTTATATCTTAGATGAACACAAGTCATGGGTTAGTCACACTTGCGTTGTCCATCTAGTGTTTCTTGATGTCTTGAATAGATTATTATAAACGAATCTCTATGATATCTCATATCATAATATTCGAGCATGGCCATGCATTTTCTAATCTCACTCAATCAAGTGGCCGAAGATATTTCTCCCATTATGTAGGAGGGACAAATCCTTTCTTGATCAACCATATTTCACTACATAGGTCATCATGTATCCAATCATAAATCTTTATAATGTAGTCAGTTACGACACACGTTTGACTATGTCAAAATACGTAAATCTTTATGTTGAAATCATGTTGATCTCAAGTCTGAGGATTATACATATGTTTATCATGAGCAATGTTGTGATTGTCACATAATTACCCAAGAAACATGCTCATAGCGGGTCAATCCAGTATGTTGTTCTCTAACAAATACTTATGTGTTGATTTTGACATCTCTATGCCAACGACAACACTTGTTATCAATCAACCACATATTAGTCTTTATATATTATCACTGTCCATACCCGTAATAATATTCGACTACGGATCCTATTTAACAATAATCGTATTATTGTATGGACGTTATTATCATTTATATAGTTTAACGCACATAAACATATGAAAAGATAATAATGGCAATGCCTTTATTCCATAAATTTGGTAAAATAGTATGTTATTACAATCAGCATATGATTGGTCTTTGGGCATACTCTAACAATGACCACTATATCCGGGACTGCCCGAATAGAAATGATCAATCTTCTTCTCGACATTCTAATTCGAATTCTATGCCACCTGGTCGAAACAAGAACCCGAGACAATCTCAGTTGGGTAATCAGGGGAAAGGCAAGGCTGCCCATTCGAAAGCGTTTACTCACCAAGAATCCCAAACCCCAGCTCGTGTCTACCACATTCGTGGCAAAGAAGAAGAAGAGTCTCCCGACGTCATTACGGGTACGGTTAAACTAAACCTTAAACATATTTACGCTTTGATAGACTCAGGATCAACACATTCATTTATTTTTTCATATCTATTAGATGAACTAAACTTGAAGCCCGAAATAGTAAAATCAAGCCTTGTAGTTTCAAACCCGATAGGAGGGAACTTGCCAATTAACTTGATCTGTAGAGACTGCCAAATAACAATTCGAAATATTCCTTTATCTTGTGATCTATACGTGTTACCTAAATGTAAATTCGATCTAGTTTTAGGACTAGACTGGTTGGGAAAACATGAAGCCTGAGTGGACTGTCAAAACCGAAGATTATACCTACGAGGATTAGGAAAAGAATCGATCATACTGATTGATCAAAACCGACTTCTATATTTGCTTCCATGACCTTGCAAGATGCAGTAGATTTTAGTTTACCTAAAATCCATGTTGTATATGAATATTACCGATGTTTTTCCCGAGGAACTCCCTAGTCTACCTCCAACTTTGGAAGTTTAATTCAAGATCGAAGTTTAACCCATAACTAATCTTATGTCCATTACGCCCTATCGGATGACACCTATTGAACTGAAAGAATTGAAGAAGCAAATCCAAGAACTTGAGGACAAGGGATTCATCTGACCCAGTACATCTCCCTGGGGTGCTCATGTCTTGTTCATGAAAAAGAAAGGCGGTATGATGCGGCTTTGCATCGACTACCGGCAGTTTAACAAAGTAACCATCAACTCAAACATGTGGCTGTATTCTATAAGATTGACCTCCAATTCGGTTACTATCAAATAAGGGTGAAAGAAGAAGATGTGCCCAAAACAGCCTTCTAAACTCGATATGGACATTACGAGTTCCTAGTAATGCCACTCAGGTTAACGAATGCCCCTGCTGCATTCATGAAGTTGATTAATCAGGTATTCAAACCATATCTTGACAAGTTCGTTGTTGTGTTTATCGATGATATCCTTTTATACTCTTGAAACAAGGAAGAACATGTTAATCACCTCCAGATTGTGCTTCAGACGCTCCGAGATCACCAACTATTCGCCAAGTTCACTAAGTGTGAATTTTGGTTATCCAAAGTCTCATTCCTCGGACACGTCATTTCTGCCGAATAAAGTTGACTCGAAGAAAATTCAAGCTATTCTTGATTGGAGACCTCCGAGAAATGTGAGCGAGGTCCGAAGTTTTCTCAGTTTAGTCGGGTATTATCGAAGATTTGTTAAAGGGTTCTCGGTGATTTCCACGCTGCTAACCAAACTCCTCCGAAAGAACGAAGAATTCGAGTGGTCAGAAAAGCAGCAACGAAGCTTCGACCAACTCAAACAAGCTCTGACACATACCCTGATCCTTATTCAACCCGAATCGGGTAAAGAGTTCATTGTGTAGAGCAATGCATCACACTCGGGCCTCGGGTGCATCCTGATACAAGAAGGCAACGTGATCGCATACGCCTCCCGACAACTGAAGCCACACGAATGAAATTATCCTACACACGATCTCGAGCTTGCGGCCATTGTGTTCACGCTCAAAATTTGGCGGCACTACTTGTACGGTATAAGATGCAAGTTATTCACCGATCACAAAAGTCGGAAATATTTGCTCACTCGGAAAGAATTAACTCTCAGACAAAGAAGATGGTTTGAATTGCCAACGTGGGAAAGCCGATCACCGCGTCCCTAGTGGATTGCTCCAACCTCTCGAATTTCCACAATGGAAATGGGAACGGATCACAATGGATTTCATGATTGGCCTTCCTTGAACGCCAAGAAAGTGCGACGCTATCTGGGTGATCGTTGATCGTTTCACCAAGTCAGCACATTTCATCCCGGTACGAATGAATCTCAGTCTTGAAGCCTTGGCCGAATTTTATATTCACGAAGTAATTCGTTTACACGGAGTTCCAACTTCTATAGTCTCCGATCGACATCCCATGTTCACATCTCGATTTTGGAAAACACTACACAAAGCTCTCAGAACTAAACTGAATCTTAGCACAACTTTCCATCTACAAAGTGATGGGCAATCTGAATGAGTGATTCAAGTGCTTGAAGACAAGTGCTTGAAGACATTCTTAGAGCCTGTATCATCGACTTTGGAAAGAACTGGGAGAAATCGTTACCGATAGTCAAATTCGCCTACAACAATAGCTTCCAATCTTTGATTCAAATGGCTCTTTTTGAAGCGTTGTATGGCAGAAGATGTCGAACTCCCCTCTGTTGGTCCGAACTTGGAGATAACAAAGTGTTAGGACCACAATTGCTTAAGGAAACCGAAGAACAAGTTCAGATCATTCACTCCCGATTGAAAGAAGTCTTCGATAGACAAAAGTCATACGCTGATCTGAATTGTAGAGATATCCAACATGAAATCAGAGACAAGGTGTTTCTTAAAGTCTCCTCGTGTAACAAAGTATTCCGATTCGGCAAAGAGGAAAGCTAAGTCCTCGGTTTATCGGACCATTTGAAGTGATCGAAAGAATTAGTCCTGTAGCTTATTGACTCGCACTTCCTCCCGAATTCGATAAGATACACAATGTTTTCCATGTATCGATTCTACGGAGATATAGATCCGATCCAACCCATATTCTTGAGCCTGAAGAAGTCGAGCTTAACCCCGACCTTTCTTATGAAGAAGAGCCTATCCAAATTCTTGATCGATAAGTCAAAAGACTTCAAAACAAGAATGTTCCCCTCGTTAAAGTTCTCTGGAGAAATCACAACATCGAAGAAGAAACATGGGAACCTGAGGACACGATGAAGAAACAATATCCTCATCTGTTCGATTCAGGTAAATTCGAGGGTGAATTTCTTTTTAAGGGGGGATGAGTTGTGACACCCTAAAACGACCCTAGTTGGAAATTCCTAAATTAGTTAATATAGAAGATAAAAATAGGTTGTAACCTAAAATGTAGTGCAAAAACAGGTTGTGACCTATTATGTGGTGCGAGTATTGTGTAACCTGAAATGTAGTACAAAACAGATTGTAACCTATTATGTGATGCGAGTATTGTGTAACCTGAAATGTAGTGCAAAAACAGGTTGTAACCTATTATGTGATGTGAGTATTGGGTAACCTGAAATATAGTGCAAAAACAGGTTGTAACCTATTATGTGGTACGAGTATTGTGTAACCTGAAATATGGTACAAAAGAGGTTATAACCTAAAATGTGAAACGACTTTGAGAAGTTAAAGGACCAAGAAAATAGGTTATTAGTGTGAATTAAAATATATTATAAAAGGCCATAGTGGGTTTTGAGTTGATAAACACATGGTGAGAGACCAAGCCATGTGTCCCTCTCTCCATGTACAACCGGCCAACTAAGATTAAAAAACAAAATATGTGTAAACAAATTGTTTACACTTCATTTGCTTCATCTTTTCCACCACACAAAGAGAGAGAGAGAGAGAGTGAACTGAGAAACAAGTAAAATTCAGAAATCTAGTGTGAGGAAGCTCATGCATGTGAAGGAAAATTAAGTGGGATAGCTTAAAGTATTCATGCATGTATATATGTAAGTATCGATTCTATTTAAGCATGAACGTGAGTATGTTTATATGACATGACAAAATGATATGAATGGAACTAGCTAAGTCTATTTGAGCATGAGACAAGCTAGCTAGGAGTGACTTGTTTGTGTTAATCCTAGCTAGGTAACCTTAATGGTATGAATTTCATATTAAAAGATTGAATTAGTAAATTATAGAAACTACCTCACATGTACATAACGTACTTACAACCTCTTGTTTCTTTCTTCCAAAATAACAGGTCCCTGATATCCAAAAGCTACCTATTTTGATCTGGGAGCATTAACAAGCCAAGACACAAGTATGATATAGTTTTGCTTAGACTCCTAGATGGTGGCATAGTTACATGTTAGAATGTCACATGCATTTTGGGTATTTGGATATGCTAGTTTGGATTGTAATTATATAAGATATGTTTAAGCATGACATTTGATATGTTAAGAGTGATCAAGTTGTATGACCATGTTTTGGATGATGTTTATATATGAGTATGGATGATTATGACTTAAAGTAAACCTTGGAAAATGTTACATGATGTTTAAGTATATGGTGTATTAGAATGGTTTACGATATATAGCTTGTATATGTTAGGGTGTTATAAACTTAAGATCATATATGTATCTAGATGTTGAATTGAAATGAATCAATATGGTTGATATGTTTCGTTCGAATTCCTATGTGATTTTGTTATAGTTCGAACATAATCTCTATATGAATAGGTTGATTTTTAATGATTATGAATGTATACATGGTTAAAAGTTATAATATGCTATGGTAAGTGATGTCTTGATTGTATATGTCATGTAATATGATAGCCGAATGCTTATGTATGGATTGGTTCAAATTGGTTCTTATATGATTGTTTTGATTTGTAAACATGTTTTAATATGATTAGTAGGTTAGCCCAAGTTGGTAATGTTTTGTGTTTAACATGATTGAATTATAAAGTTGATATATTAAAGTGGTTAACATGATATGTTTTGATAGATTATAAGAAAATTTTTGTTAGTCCACTTACATGTAATGTTATGTATGTTAGTATGGTTTTATATGTTCACATGTTCGATTCTCTGATTACATGTTTATATATGTTATGTGTTATGTGTTCTGTCTGAGTAACGCCTCTCGCTCCTAATCCGGGCGTGGGGTGTTACAAAAGTAGTTAAACTAGTCTCTTGTGGCTCTATTATTGTGTACATGTTGCCTATGTCTTGTATAAGGTTTTAAAGCACTATAATGACTTTTGATTTTGGTTAAAAATGACTAAAGTGGCATAATTGGCTTAAAAAGGGGAAAACATAGTAAATGAATAATTTGGACTGAGACGTATGTTTGCTAATATTTAAAAAGCATAACTTTGATTAAGTGTTGTTTGTTGATTGAAATTTTATCGTACCGATCTCTTCTTTGTTTACCAATAATGCTCTCCGACCCGGTTTTCTACCAGGCCGAGAAGGGGTGTTACAAGTTCACTAAACCTTATGCATAGAATAATTACCCTTTATTTTTATTCAATTTTTTTAATTTCAATTGCACTCTTTCCCTTTTCCACTTCCCCAGTTGTGAGAGTAGATAACTCATACAACACTTAACTATAACTCCTTGAGTTTTTTTGTTCCTCCAACACTCTTTGTCATAGTCGGAGGAACTTTTATGTAGTTTACCCAAAAATATTCACTACAACTTATACAACTCTTGGGGGTGAAAATGAATTAAAGAGTTGAAGGAGAGAAGAAATAGAAAAAGAAGTTAGACTAAATTGATAGAATATTAAAATTAAGTGGGTTCATTTTTTAGAATTAGGGTCAAATTAAAATAAGTATAAAACTTTGAGGGATAACTATGTAATTATACCAATTTATCTTAACTGCGATATCATTAGACGTAAATTTTTTAACGACAATAGACCAATTTGTTACTTTTTAAGTTAAGGCACCAATTTGTAACTTTTAATAGTCGGGGACGCAACAAAGTATTTGGTCATAGTCGGAGGACTATTTATGTAGTTTACCTAAAAAACTTCACTACAACTTATGCATAGAATAATTTAGCCTTTATTTTTATTCAATTTTTTACTTTCAATTTCACTCTTTTCCTTTTCCAATTCCCCAGTTGTGAGAGTAGATAACTCATACAAGACTTAACTTTAACTCCTTGAGATTTTTTGTTCCTCCAACAATCTTGGTCATAGTCGGAGGACCATTTATGTAGTTTACCCAAAAAGTTCACTACAACTTATTCAACTCTTGAGGTGAAATTGAATTGAAGAATTGATGGAGAGAAGAAATAGAAAAAGAAGTTGGACTAAATTGATGTAATATTAAAATTATGTGCGTTATTTTTTTTAGAATTAGGGTTAAATTAAAATAAGTGTAGAACTTTGAGGGATAACTATGTAATTATACCTATTTATGTTAAGAGTGACATCATCAGACGTAAATTTTTTAACGGCAACAGACCAATTTGTTACTTTTTAAGTTAAGGGACCAATTTTTAACTTTTAATGGTCGGGGGAAACAACAAAGAATTTGGTCATAGTCGGAGGACCGTTTATGTAGTTTACCCAAAAAAATGTTTACTATAACTTATGCATAGAATAATTACACTGTTTCAATTTTTTAATTTCAATTACACTCTTTCCCTTTTCCACTTTCCCAATTGTGAGAGTAGATAATTCATACAGTACTTAACTTTAACTCTTTGAGTTTTTTGTTCCTCTAACACTCTTGGTCATAGTCGGAGGACCATTTATGTAGTTGGAAAGCATCGTAATTATCAAATAAATTATCCTTAATCTCAAATTAAATAGATAAATAATGTAGTAATAGAGAAGATGGGTCAATCCGCAATGACTAAGGAGCTTCTGATATCGGGAGGTTTTGATTCTGACTGTAGCGAGAAAATAAAGTAAATGGGAGGGTATCTGATCAAAAGGGTAGAAAATAAATGTAGAATAATAAAAGCGAAAATGACGAAAGAAAATTTTGAAAATAAAATCAATTAAATGGTATAGCCTCATGCTTCAATTTGCCTCAATTCCGACTAATCATCGAAGAAGATTTTACTCCGGACAAATGCTGGTTACTGTAACCCCTCAACACGGCCTAGGCGATAGAACGAACCAAATGGGTCATATGGGAATATTGAAGTAAACCGAGAAGTTTACTCCAATAAACGATCGTATTTTTTTGTTTTATCTTGTCTAGATGCTCGTTAGGATTCTAAGTGTTTAACATCGCAGCAGAACACACAACGACTTGATCAGACAACGATTTGGAACTCAAATGCACACAAGTACCTTTTAGGGACCATATTGTAAATTTGCTGATTTACAAGGGATCTTTCAAATTTTAGCTTACCAACCTTTAATTAATTATATTACATGCCACTCTGTCAGAGATCAGTTCTAAACAATCACCCAAACTCATTAATTTGCATTCACAAACATCAGGAACTAAAATATAAAGAGCCCTTATAAATTAGCAAATTTACAATATGGTCCCTAAAAGGTGCTTGTGTGCATTTGAGTTCCAAATCGTTGTCTGATCGAGTCGTTGTTTGTTGCGATGTGATGTTTGGTGATCGATAGCATGATAAAACGAAAAAATAGGGTCCTTTATTAGAGTAAACTTCACGGTTTACTTCAATATTCACCGTGTAACTCATTTGGTTTGGTCTATCACCTAGGCCGGGTCGAGGGGGTTACATTTGGTGGTATCAGAGCAAAGTTTGTGAAATAATAGGAAGGTAAGGTTGATGTGTTATTGTCAATTTGTTGAATTAATGATGAATGTTATGCACGGTGGATGTATATATTATGAAATGATCATTGAATGCTTTGGTTGAGATGTTTGGTGATCGATAGCATGATTTATGTTTCTATATCTTGTTTTGGGTAGGGAATAAGGGTATCCATTGCCATATTATTACTAATGTAAAAGAAGATTTTTGATTTTAAAGTGAAACTTGAGCTCCTTGGATTCTTGCTTTTGGGTTTGCCTAATTGTTTTGTTATAATATTATCATGTTTTATATTTGCATACCTTTTCTAAATGGGACCGAGACGAGAGCTTAGAGGCAATGTACGAAATGTGGTTGAGAATGAGATTTATGAGAATGAATAGAATTTGCTGCTGCCTCCTCCTCTTGGTGGTGAGAGAGCTGGAGCGGGAGCTGGTGTTGGAGGTGTTAGACCTCAAGCAGTGCAAGGACAAGCTGCTGATGTTATGACATTATTGATTCAGGCTATAGCTGAGGCTTTTCAGGCAGCGATAGCGGGAATACACGTGGCCGCACCTCAGCCTGTTGCTAATGTTGGCTTACCTTTAGAGTGTTTGCATAGTTTGGGTGGAACTGAGTTTCGAGGATTGTCTCCTGAAGGTTGTGAGGCATGGTTTGAGAGCACCCGAAGGTTTCTTGGACAGATGGGGTGAAATGATGTGCAAAAGTTGGGATGTGTTGTCTCTTTGCTTCATGGAGATGTTTATATGTGGTGGATGACCATCACTGCGAGTATGGAACCTACTGATGTATCTTGGGAGTTCTTTGTAACTGCTTTCAAGAGGAAATATCTTGGTGTTCGGTATCTTAATGAGAAGATGCAAGAGTTCATGTCATTGGTGCAAGGGAACATAATTGTCTCGAAGTATGAAGTTCAATTCGTTCGGTTGAGCCAGTATGCTCTTCTGAACTAGTTCCTATTGAGCGTGTGAGGTGCAATTGTTTTCGCTACGAGCTTGAGAAGGATGTTAAAACGTATATGTTGGCTTCAGACTACATTGATTTCGATGTCTTAGTCACTCGAGCTAAGGACATAGAACATAATTACGGTTTGGTTGCTCATTCAGGTGGATCTAGCTCTAGGAAGAGATTGGCCGAGTTGGATGTTGGCAAGGATAGCTACAAGAAGCATAAGGATAGAAGGTATCAGCCTGAACCAAGGCGAGGTGGTGGTAACCCTGGTGAAGGTCATCAGGGGCAAAATGGTTTTGTTCGTACACAATATTGTAACCAGCGCGGTAGGAGGCACACGAGAGAATGTTGGGGTAATGTGGGTACACGCTAGAACTGTGGGTCACGAGGACATATGAAGCATGATTACCCACAACACGTTAGAGATTGACAAGCTCCAATGCGATCTGTTGAGCCATAGAGATGTCGTGGGCGTAGTCGTGGCAACTTTCAGCGTTGGGAAGATGGTTAGACGAATGTTGCACATGTGGTTGTTGTTCAGGCTGAGGGAGGTGGACATGCTAGGGCATATGCACACCGTGAGGGAAGGAATGACACGAATGTGATTGCCGGTACTTTTACTTTGCAATCCTTGTCATTACTTTCTTTGATTGATTCTAGTTCTACTCATTCATATATTTTGCGTGAACATGTACAAGCGCTTGATTTGCCTTTTGAGTTGTTAGATGTTGGTGTGTGTGTGTAACTAGTTCGTTTGGTGAAACGATAGTTACATGGAAGTTGTATAGAAGGTGCCCTTTGACTGTACAGGGTCATGTGTTTGAGGTTGATCTTATGGAGTTGCCTTTCTATGGTTTTGATGTGATTCTTGGTATGAATTGGTTGTCTAAACATAGAATAGTGGTTGACTTTGAGACTAAGCGAGTTTCGTTGAAACTTGCCGATGACTACGATGTGGTAGTTATAGGCGAGAATGTGAAATTCTTGTCTAATGTGATTTCGGCTCTTGAAGTGAGTCATTGGATGCGTTTGGGATGCGAAGTTTTTCTGGCTTATGTGATGAATCCTGGTACAAAGGAAGTGTGAGTACAAGACATATGAACGATATGTGAGTTTCCGGGTGTCTTTCCGAAAGAGTTGCATGGTTTGCCACCGAACAGGGAGGTTGAGTTTGGCATTGAGTTGTATAAAAATATGACTCCAGTGTCTATTGCTCCCTATCGAATGGCACCTAAGGAGTTGAAGGAATTGAAGATGCAGTTGCAAGAATTGCTTGATTAGGTTTCATTAGGCCTAGTGTTTCACCTTGGGGTGCACCAATCTTGTTTGTGAAGAAGAAAGATGGCACGATAAGAATGTGTATAGATTATCGCCAATTGAACAAGTTAACAGTTAAGAACAAGTATCCTTTGCGAAGGATTGATGACTTGTTTGATCAGTTTCGAGGTGCATCAGTGTTTTCTAAGATTGATTTGAGATATGGATATTACCAGTTGAAGGTGAAGGATGTGGATGTGCCTAAGACAACTTTCCGTACAAGGTATGGGCATTATGAGTTCATGGTGATGCCTTTTGGTTTAACTAATACCCATGATGCATTCATGGACATGATGAATCGCGTGTTCCATGAGTTTTTGGATAGGTTTGTGGTTGTGTTTATTGATGATATTCTCGTGTACTCTCATACCGAGGAGGATCATGATAAGCATTTGCGAATTGTGTTGCAAGTTTTATTGGAAAATCAGCTTTATGTTAAGTTGAGAAACTGCGAGTTTTGGCTTAAAGAAGTTGTTTTCCTTTGACATGTAGTGTCAGCCAAAGGGATTCGAGTCGACCCCCACAAGGTTGAGGCGGTGATGAATTGGAAGTCACCTAGGTCAGTTCATGAGGTGCATAGTTTCCTTGGTTTGGCGGGATACTATCGTAGGTTCGTGGATGGTTTTTCAAAGATTGCTACTCCTTTGACGAAGTTGTTGCAAAAAGATGTTAAGTTTGAATGGATGGAGGTTAGGGAACAAGCTTTCGAGAAGTTGAAGAAAGCATTGACACAAGCTCCTATCTTGATTCAACCTGAATTGGGAAAAGAGATTGTGGTTTATAGTGATGCATCCTATGTTGGTTTGGGATGTGTGTTGATGCAAGAGGGTAGGTGGTAGCTTATGTATCTCGGCAATTGAAGGTGGACGAGCGTAATTACCCTATGTATGACATCGAGTTGGTCGTTGTGGTGTTTGCCTTGAAAATTTGGAGGCATTACCTTTATGGTGAAAAGTGTACGATTTATACAGACCACAAGAGTTTGAGGTATTTAGTGACGCAAAAAGAGTTGACTCTTAGGCAATGAAGGTGGTTGGAGTTGCTTAAAGATTACGATTTTACAATCGAGTACCATCCAGGGAAGGCAAATATGGTAGTCAATGCTTTGAGTAGGAAAGTGGTTGTAGAGTTGAGGGCGATGTTCACTCAGTTGAGTTTATAACGAGATGGTGGTTTGGTGGCTGAGTTGCAAGTGAAACCATCGTTGGTGGAGTTGATTAAGGAGAAACAGTTGTTAGATGATTCGTTGGTACTGCATGTTCAGGACATTGCGGAAGGAAATCCAACAGACTTCTGTTTCAATGATGATGGTGTTTTGTGTTTTAAAATCCGAATAGTTGTGCCGGAGGATGTTGAGTTGAGGCGCACTATTCTTACTGAAGTTCATAGCAGTCCTTTTGCTATGCACCCTGGTAGTACAAAGATGTATCGTGGGTTGAATGATGAGTACTATTGGGTTGGGTTAAAGAAAGATGTTGCTGATTTTGTTATTAAGTGCATGGTTTGTCAACGTGTTAAAGCCGAGCATCAGTTTCCTTCTTGTTTGTTGCAACCGTTGAAGATTCCGAAATGTAAATGAGAGAGAATCATCATGGACTTCGTGACGGGTTTTCCTTTAACACGGTCCAAAAAGAATTCCATTTGGATGATTGTTGATCATTTTACGAAGTTTGCACAATTTCTGGCAGTGCATACTATGTATACGTTAGACAAGTTGGCGGACTTGTACATTTCTGAGATTGTGAGGTTGCACGGGGTACCTAAGTCCATCGTTTCGGATCGAGATCCACGTTTCACAAAAAGGTTTTGGGAGTGTCTACATGAAGCATTGGGTACGCGTTTGAATTTTAGCACTTCGTATCATCCTCAAATGGATGGTCAGTCTGAAAGAGTTATCCAAGTGCTGGAAGACATGTTGAGGTGTTGCATCATTGATTTCCAAGGTTCTTGAGAGAAACAACTATATTTAGTGGAGTTTGCATACAATAACAGTTAACCGGCGAGCATTCAAATGGCTCCTTATGAGGCCTTATATGGAAGGAAGTGTAGAACGCCTCTTTGCTGGGCAGAAACGGGACAGAAGTTTGTCACTTTGCCTAATGTGTTAAAGGGAACAACAGAAAAAGTGAAGCTTATTAGTGAAAGGTTGAAAGCGGCTTTGGATCGGCAAAAGTCTTACGCAGATTTGAAGCGTATGAAGTTGAGTATGTTGTAGGAGGTAAGGTGTTTCTAAAGGTCTCACCTCGGAAGAAGGTGATGAGGTTTAATCGGAAGAGCAAGTTGAGTTTGCGGTTTATTGGACCATATGAGGCGCTAGAGCGTGTTGGACATGTCGCTTATAGGTTGAGGTTGCCTTTTGAGTTGGAGAATATACATGATGTTTTCCATGTATCCATGCTTTGCAGGTATAGATCGGATCTGTCTCATGTTATGCATGTTGAAGAGATTGAGTTGAATCCAGATTTGTCCTATAATGAAGAACCGGTTGAGATCTTGGATTTGGACATCAAGGTTCTTCGTGGTAAGACCATTGAGTTGGTCAAGGTCTTGTGGCGTCATCGTGGTGTTGAGGAAGCCACGTGGGATAGGGAGGATGACATAAAGAAGCAGTTCCCCCATCTTTTTCCATTAGGAAAAATTTCAAGAACGAAATTTCCTAAGTGGGGGAGAGTTGTAACGCCCGGGTTTTGGGCCTAGAAGCTTTTAGCGTTGGTTCGGGTTAGTAGAACCTAAACGAGATATCCGAGTTTTTGGGAGCAGTTCAAGGAAAATATAGTTCGGGGTATGATAAAATTATGGAAAAAATCTTAAAATCTTCTAAAAGTATATAGAAAGGTTTGGTAAAGGCAATTTTATAAATGGCTTTTGGAAGATCGAGATTTCGGTTTAGTTACCATTTTGTAAATAGTGAAAAATCTGTTTTAAGGACTATTTTGAAAGGGGGCCAAAACTTAGAATCTTTAGGGAGCTACCATTTAATTAAGGAACCTTTTCCTTTAATTTGACCATTTTTAAAGTATTTAATAAAAAAGAATTTAAAAGAGACTTTTTAATAAAAGGGTTTTTTATCATCCAAAAGGAATTTGTCGTAAACTTCATTTCCCTCATTTTCCCAAATAGCCAAACACTCTATTTCTCTCTAAAGTTCCAGATATCTTCATTTTTTCATTTCTTTTTGTTTTACAAGTGGTTTCTGATAACTCTGTAAATATCCTTGTTTTCACACCTTTTTGCCTTAGCAATTGCCTGCTCTTAAGTTCATGTCATACCATTTAGGTTGCATTTTAGTTCATTTGGGTGCAGTTTTATCTTTTGTTTGGTATGGTGGTGGAAAGGTGCTGCTTGAGGAGGGTGGTTTGGTTGTGTGGTGTGCAGGACGCAGGAATACAGAGAGCTGGGAAGTGCTATAGCATTTGAGGATTGAAGGAACTGGCTGACACGCGAGCTGCAAAAAACACGTAAAATGTAGAAAAGACAGATCTGACATGTGCAACCGCCAGTACCACCTGCATATTGTCCTCCTTGTCCCCTTGGGCAGAGCATTGTCGGTGGGTATTCATTGGGATCACCAAAGGAATCTTTAGGGCACCAAACCCGAGGAGCCTTCACTATATAAAGGGTGCAATTCCCTCATTTAGAAAAAAAAAACGCAGAAAAAAGGTGATAAGCAAGGCTAGGGTTGGAGAGAGAAAGGCAGTTTTTCCCTTCTTCTTCCTCAACTTGGTGTCCTCCATCGTTGAAGCTCCAAGGAGTGGCCTCGCCGGCCTCGAGAGAGATGGTGGGCCTAAGACAATTTGTGGCAGTCCATGGCGGATCGAGAGTTCTTCTTCTCTTCTGTTTGCTTTAGCATTTCTTTATTTCATTTGGAAAGGGTTGTAATGTTTGATGATACGTTGAATGTTCACCTAGCCATTAACTGGTTTTAGGTGGCTTGAGTTTGATGGATGATCTTTATTTAAGTGTTTTTAATGCATGCCTATGATTTTCAACTTTAATCGTTGTTTATGCTTTGCTTATGTGCTTTCATTTCCTTAAGGTTGTAAGAGCCTTCGAGAGTTGGTCGTTCCTTAGGTGTAGAATCAGGTTGGTAATTGAGAGAGCTAACCTTAGATCCCCATAAGCAATGGAGTTGGCTGCTGAGACGCACAGCTCTAACCTGCCTAAGAGATAAGTGATAGGTTTCAACGGCTAAAAAGGGTAGTACTTGAGGGTAGGGGAGTGTTAAGGGTTTACGCTGAGAGGTATTACCGTAGCATTTCTATCTCCAAGTCTCCTGGCTAGAGATAGTTTAGGGGCATCCTTAGTAAATCCTGTCGAGCATAGAAGATGGATGAAGACCTTAGACTTGGTTAAGAGGCTTAGTTTAGTTGTCCAGCAAACCCAACCAAGCATTCCATAGAGAGTTTCACACACGAGAGAGGACCTCTTTGTCATCTGATTCACCTCAACGCTATTTACTCTTTTTGCTACAGCATTTCTGATAACTGCTTTGATTGTCTCAGCATTCCCGACTGCAAAAACAACTTACACTGCATTATACATTAACCGTGCACACCTTCAATCCATGTGGAGACAATACTCACTCACACACTTTACTACTTGTTCGACGTGTATACTTGCGTATCATATTAGTACACCTCAGCACGCAAACAAGTTTTTGGCGCTGTTGCCAGGGATTGGCAATTGGTTGTTCATGGTTTTTTGTTCATATTGCTTGTTATTTTTACTTTGTACATATTCATTAGTGTTTTTGTTTTTCTTTTCAGGTGTTCTGCTAGTGTGTGACCAGAAGAAGACGTAGAGGACCCTTACATCCTGTTGTTCCAGAGATCGAACATTTCTTACGATTAAGAAAAGGCATTCAAGAAGATATTAGAACTATGAACGGAGTTCAACATCCTGAAGACCCACCTCCAACTCCAGGTAATGTAGATGCTATGGCAAATATCCAAGGAGTGGTGGCTCGACCTCGATCCATTAAAGATCATATGACTCCTATCTTAGACGATCTCTATCCCGGGATAGTAGCTCCAGAAATTCAGGCAGCCCAGTTCGAGCTTAAACCGATCATGTTCAACATGTTGAACACAATCAGACAATTTGGTGGTTTACCTCATGAAGATGCAAGACAACACATTTGTGCTTTCTTGGAAGTTTGTGATTCATTCCGATAGCAAGAAGTGCATGAGGATGTGCTAAAGTTCAAACTCTTTCCCTATTCTTTATGTGATCGTGCTAGAGCGATGTTAAGTGGAGTACCAGCTGGATCAATGGAGTCTTGGATAGATCTATGCAAAAGTTTCTTGCTACGGTATAATCCACCCAATAGAAATACTCAGTTGAGAAATGAGATAGTTTCTTTTCGTCAAGCTGATAACGAATCTATGTATGAGTTTTGGGATCGATTCAAGGGATTATCGAGGAAGTGTACAAACCATGGTTTTCCTGATTAGACTCAAGTGGTTATGTTCTATAATGGTGTTAACGCTCTGACAAGGATGATGTTAGATGCTTTAGCAAATGGTACCCTGTTAGACAAATCACCAGAAGAAGCATTCGACATCCTTGATAGGATTGCAACCAATGGTTATCAATTTCCCACTACAAGGCTTTGAACAGGGAGAAGAACTCAAGTAGTCTAAGAAAGTGAAGCTGATGACTCGGTTTACTCCCAGTTAGCTGCTATCGCCGACTTGCTAAAGAACCTCCAACGTCCCAACAAGGTGAAGGAAGTAAAGTCAGCAACATATTGTCTTAGATGCGATGGCAATCATCATCTGAGTGAATGCCCTGATGTAAAGTATCCACAAGTTCTATATTTCATGCACATTCCATCTCATATTATTGTTGTTTTTAAGCACATATTAGGCATAATTAGGACCATGCATTGCATTCTACAGTATTTATTTTCTCTGCCATGTTTTTATTAATTATCTTTTAATTGTCGAAGAAAGGTGTTGTTTTAGTGTATTTTTGGTTTAAGGCACTAAAGGCTGACTGAGGTAAAGAGGAGCTGAGGATGTGATATTGAGGTAGCAAACCAGGGAGTTGTACTGACGCAGTTCCACAAAGAAACAGTAGTTGCCGAGTGTTGTCGCCGCCGACCATGCTTCCCACGGCAGCATACCATGAAGTTGGAGAACCAGAGTGCGATTGGTAGAGTAGAAAATCCTGAGTCTATCGATGCCATCAACTCAATTTTCTGACGCCTGTAGCAGCAAGCAGAGCCGCCGAAGTGAATTCTCGAGATTGCTTGCAGGACATGACAACGTGATAAAGTCCACATTCAACTCAAAGAAGTCAGAGTTTAAAGTCACATTTAATGTGGAAAGCTACTTTTGAAGACTGTAGGGCGTGTAGGTGTTCCCTTTCGTAGGAGCGCAAGTGCACACTCCTGTCAAGCTATAGTATACAAGATGTCGAATTCCATGAGGATTGGACAGCTTGTCTTGTTTTGTAGTTCCTGCACAATAGTAAAGTAAAAACACAAGGGAATGATTGGTTGAGATTGAAGAGTAAATAAAAAAAGGTAAAAGAGAAGAAATAAATTAGGTTGATAGAGCAGGCAAGGTTATGCTACCACTTAGTGTGAAAAATGCGTTGTAATAGGTATGAGTTATCCTTTGCTACCATGATATGCTGCCTCGACGGGTACAGTAGGCGGTAAACTACGACCCTGTCACACGGCCGCAGCAGGTCAATGCCACTGTAGGGTTGTGTACTATCTCGGCAGGTGGAATGCAAAGATGTCCTGGCGGCAAGTCTGGCAGATACTCCAATTTTGGCAAGATAGTCGACAATGATCCCTCCTATTTCTAGGTTAGGATGCTCGAGATTGCTAACTTGAGGACTAGCGTGGAACCAAGTCAGTCAACTCAGTTAGTGATCCCTTTTAGCCGCTGAAACTTGTGGACTAGTGTGGAACCAAGTTAGTCACACCTCCCGTTGTGACCGTACTTAACCCTTTCGTGAGCCTTGCACTTTCGTGCCCGACAAATAGATTCTCTCAAACGACTGGTGTAGAAAGATTGAAAGAATGAAGAATAATGGATTAAGTAAACTTGGAATATTTTATTGAAGAAATAACTCAAAAACCTAAAACAACCATTTCACTCTAGTTACAATATAACCCTAACCCAAACAGAATTTAGAACATGACGGCAGTGAAGAACACAAGAAGAGTCTATAGAAAACCTAGGATGATTTAAACTAGAAGTACAATGGGTATTTATAAACTCAAGACTAGGTCAAGTCCTCCTTGAAGTAGAAGTCCTCAAAAGTAGCTTTCCATCTTTAATATGGCTTTAAATGTCGACTTCTTTGCTTGGAATATGGACTCTTCCTCGTTTGCCTTAGCCCGTAAGTAAACTTGGGAATTTCGCTTCGGCAGCCCTAGCCGCTGCTACAGATGTCGGAAAATCATATGAATGTCGGTGATAGATTCAGGAGTTTTTGCTTTACAAATCGTGCTCCAGTTCTCCCAACTTCCATAGTCAACTGCCGAGGGCACCAAGGTCGGCGGCAATTCTACTCGGTAGGTGCTTGGCAGCAACTTCTCTTCAGCTAGAACTGCTTCAGTACAGCTCCTGGGTTTGCTCCTCAGCATTGTGTCCTCCGTTTCTCGGTTCCCTCGTTCAGCTGTTAGTACCTACATCAAGAATACACTAAACCAGTATCTCTTGTTCACCAAATAAATGATAAGTTATATAGTAAGGCAGAACAATGAAATACCGTAAAATGCTATGCATGACCTTACTTATGCCTAAAATGTGCTTAAAAACAGTAATAATAAGAGTTAGAATGTGTATGAAATATAGGAGTTTTGGACACTTTACACACCCCCAAACTGGAACTATTGCTTGTCCTCAAGCAATGCAATCTAAAGTACTTGCTCTAATAATAATCAAAAAGAAAAAATTGTTTTAACCTGATTTTTGCCTCAAGGCCGTGGCACCTATATATAAAACTTAGTGAAGGGAAATAAGCGAGAAAATAACTCAAAATTAAATTTCTCATGCATGTATGATGTTTGCCTATCTGTAAAAAAGCTGCATATGCAGAATAAATAATTAAACAAAGATACTGCTGTAATTTAAAGGTTGCAGCCGAGGCATCACAGTTTCAGCATATTACTATTTTTAATCAAGGCAGTGAGGGCTTCAGCTTATCACAACTACTCTTCCAGGTCTGACGTTTATATAGGAGCAAACAATAGAACCCCGAACCGTTGGAGTAGAGTCATCCCGTGAAGGCTTTAACTCACTCATGCTAATTAGTCTGTCACTTTTAAGCTTTCAGTTTCATGGACTTTGATAGCAGCGGAGTGTCCTCGTACATGATTCTTCCTAGAGCCTGTTGTGGGCACCTCTAGGGTAACACATCATTTTTCTTTGTTCTTTTTTTGCTGCAATGGCAATTCTGCATTGCCCTCAATGCACAAAACAGAAAAGTTAAGAAAATAAAACATACATGTTAAAAAGAAAACAAAATAAATTAAAAGTTTGCGGAGGGTTGAGAAGTTGGATTCTAGCTAGCTGAGGAGAAGGAGGATGTTTGGATGAGGAAGCAGTGGCTAGCAGATGCCTTGGCGGCGGTTCTAGCAGGTGAGGACTTTGCTTTCCGCGACGGTTGGACTCTCTTTGGTGTATGTTGTGGCTCTTATGGAGGCTTGGCAGGGGGACGGCGGGAGATGCATCGCTTCCTTCTGATTTGGTCTCGAGGTCCACAGGTTCTTCAGCTATTATGTGCCGCTTCCTCTTCCTTGTCCCTTCCTCTGTGGGTGCTGTCGGAGGGATGAATTCCATTGGGATGGATGATGTTGCCGCTACTACTACTGTTTTTGGTTCCGGCGGCGACTACTCAATCTCCGCTGATGAAGAGGAGTCTGCCACTATGTTGGCTGTGCAGGCTGGGGAGAGATTCTGGTGGTTCCTCTCAGGGGAGTCTGCCACTGTGTGTGATGGGGTGGCAGCTGAGTGATACAGAGAATGCATAGGAGAGGGCACCTGGCGGTCTGTCTAGCGGGCAGTGGCGGCTGGTGAAGTTCTTTGTGCTCTTGTTGTTGCTGCAAGCTCCTCAGGAAAGGGTGGCATGGTGGGCACATCACCAGGGAATTTCTGCAGGAAATAAGCCACCAGGGATTCTTAGGCCTCCACATGTAGTTCATGAAGGCCAACTGTTGCTGCTCTATCTGTTTTGTGTGTTCGAGGAGTGTGTGGAGAAGCGGGAGGACTTCTCTATCTAGGCCAGCATCAGTACCGCCGGGGGCGGCTGGCATTTCAAACTCTATGGCAGAGGGCTGACTGGGCATTGCTGTTTCTTTCTCTGCATCATGCATCATCTGAATGCGGACCTTTTTGGTCCAGCCTTCCTTGGCAGTTGTGAGCTCATCCGTGGGCTCTACCGAGACTAGAAAATTAGTGTAGAGACTTGTGATGAGGGATGGGAAGTACAACTTGCCTTTCTTCTTCTTGAAGAAGTTGTATATTTCCGTGTAGATGATTTCCCCTACGTTGATCGGCCGGTTCATCAGGATATTGTGAATTAAAGCGAGGCGTGGCCGGTCAACTGTTGAGTTGTGGGATGTGGGCAGCAGGTGCCTTTTCACAAATGTGTTCCATAACATAGCATCAGGCAGCAGGTGGCGGCGCTGGACAGATCCCACATGTTTGCCCCCCCAGCCATGGTGTGTTGGGCTTGCAGATTATTGCCTTGATCTCCTCATAGTGGGCAGCTGTCAGTGACTGCCGCCATTCCTCGTGCGGGTTGTCATTCATATCAAGGTCGTAATAGCTGTTGATGACAGCAGGGTTGAGTTTGACTGCCTCCCCACAGACGTAGACGAATGGCTTGTCTGGGCAGGGCTAATGGGAGTAGAATTCCCTGACGGTTCGGAACATCTCCCATCCATTGTAGTGGATGGTTCAGAACAAGGCGGGCTCAAGACCACGGTCTCTCGTTTGCTTCATGTAATGGAAGCCTTGTTCTTCCTAGACGGCCTGCTTGGAGAATTTCTCACTATATCTCTCCTCATCCGCCTTGAAGCAAAACCTCGTATAGATGGGCTTTTGAGTTGATGTTGAAGCCATGTGAACAGTTATAGTCTAACTGAAAATAGAAATGAAAGTTGTGAGAGAGCAGGAGAATTAGATAGCAAATAGCAAGAAGGTGGAAGTAGAGTAAAATGAAATGAGTGAAAGGTGTATATATAGAGGCTGCCGAGAGGTGTCGGGGCGGCATTAAATGCTCAACGGTCCGATTTTCTCGTGCACGTTACAGATTTTTCTGCCCGTTATTTTCAGAGCCGTTGGCGGCCAACTAGCCGTTACGCTTTGCTGCACTGGCTGTTGACTCGGCATGATGGTGAGCGGGCTTCTTGCTAGTCTTCCTTTGTAATCCTGCTCTTTTATTCCTAAAATAAAAATAGAAATAAATATCATTAAATGACTTCTGATAATTAAAATGCTGAAAATTAATCTAATCCTAAAACTCTAATCCTAAAGCATAAAAATAAAAATAAACTAATAAAATGAAAATGAAAATTAAGTTATGTTGGGAGTGCATTTGGGTGCATCTCCCAGACATAACGACTTCCTGAGGTGGTTTAGCTTTTTCTCCCCTCCTGGGGGGTCCTCTTGTTCTTTCAGATGTTGCGTAAGAAGGTCCTTCAATCTGCCCCTAGGTCTGATTCGGCAGCTGTTGCCATGTTCTGTTTCCACACTGATCTTAGCAGCTCTTGCATCTGGGCATTCCTTTCCTTCCTCTGAGGGTTGAAGCACGTTCATCCTTATGCTCTAATCCTCTACCCTCATTGTCAGCTCTCTAAGTTTCACATCTATCAGCGTTCTTCCCGTGGCTAAGAAGGGTCGCCCAAGAATGATAGGGCCTTTCTCGTTGGCCTCACAGTCAAGGATGAGGAAGTCGGCAGGGAGAATTAGGTTGCCCACCTTTACCAGTATGTCTTCAATCTTTCCCTCCGGTTGCACAAATGAGTGATCAGCAAGTTTGAGCATGACGGAGGTTGGCTTGGCAGGTCTAATACCTAGTTTGCCGAATACGTCCTTTGGCATCAGGCTGATGCTGGCTCCTAGATCACACAAGGCTTTGGTCTCGTGCTTGCTGCCTAGCATGCATGGTATAACAAAGCTGACCGGATCTATCTTCTTGGGCGGCAACTTGTTATGCAGCAAAGCCATACATTCTTCAGTGACAGCCACCGTCTCAAATTCCCCTATCCTTTTCTTCTTGGAAACCATGTCTCTGAGATGCTTAGCATAGTTTGGCATGCTTTGTATGGCTTCTATCAAAGGAATATTAATATGCACATGTTTTAGAATATCCAAGAATTTTCTAAATTGGTGCTCATGTTGTTGTTGCTTGAGCTTTTGGGGAAATGGTGCTGGCACACAGATGTCCTCTATTTGCTTCTTGCTTAGGGGCTTAGTCTGGGGAGGATTATCCTTGTCAGGGCCGCTTTTATGTTTTGCTGCTTGGGCGGCGGGAATATGCGGCGCTGCTAAGGCGGCTAACATCGGTGCTACTGGGGCAGGTTTACTTTTGTGTTCCGGCTGAGTGTCTGGCTGTTTTACCATTCTTGGTTCATCCAGCTACTTCCCACTCCTTGTAGATATAGCCTTGCAATGTTCATAAGTGGGCTTGGCTGCATCTGGCGGGATGATGGATGATGCTCCCATAGTCCGGCTGTGGTAGATTTCGGTGAACTTCCTAAATTGGGTCTCCAGGTTCTTAATGGCAGCCTCATGGTTGTTCATCGTCATCTCCGTACTGTCCATAAAAGACTCAGTTTTCTCAATAAATTTATTTGTATAAACAATAAATTCACCATTCTGTTTCATTAAGGTTTGCAAAGTTTCTTCTAGTGGATTATTGTGTTATGGCTGTTGAGTCTGCCGCCGGGACTGATTCTGCTGGTAGCCTCCCTGTAGCTGTTATGGATTTGCAGCTGTCTTTGGGTTGCTCCAAGAGAAGTTGGGATGGTTTCTCCAGTTAGGATTATATGTGTTCTGGGCAGGCCTACTATTCCTTTCATATCCTCCCGTGTTGTTTGCAGATGCAGTGCATTTAGAGGAATCGTGGTTGGCCCCACATTCGCCACATAAGGGCTCAACAGCTTTTACTTCATGAACCTTCCCTGGGGATTGCACCATCTTCATCACTAGATCCGTCAGAGTGTCGAGGCGGGCATTAACAGATTTGGAGGCTTCTACCTCATTTACAGTAGCTGGCCACCTTGTGTCGCCTCGGTCGGCTGTCGGGTATTTATAATCGTTTTTAGCTGCTATGTTGAGCAGCCGTAGTGCTTCCTCTAGAGGTCTGTCTAGGATGATCCCATTGACCGAGGCATCTATCAACATCCGAATTGGGTAGTTAACCCCATTGTAAAATACAGATACCTGAGTCCAAGCCAGTAGACAGTGAAGCGGATAGTTGTTCAGCATTTTTTGGTACCACTCCCATGCCTCGTACATCGGCTCGTCATCCCCTTGTCTAAAGTCTATGATCTCATTCTGCAGCCTATCGGTGACGTTGGATGGGTTGAATCGGTCTAGAAAGTCCTCGCAGAGTTCTGCCCATGAATTGAAAGATCATGTTGGATGGTTATTCAGCCACTGTTTCGCCCTATCCCTCAGTGAATAGGGAAATAGCCTTAGCCGTAATATGTCCTGGTGTACCCCATGTATCTTGAATGCTCGGCAAATGTCCAGGAATCCTCGTAGATGTTGTCGAGCATCTTATGTGGTATTCCCTCCGAAGTGCCCTAGTGTGTTTAGCATGTTAAACATGACAGGCTTTAGCTCAAAATGGTCTACCCCTATCTTCGGTTCCGTCACTATTGGCTTGAACCTTTGAAAGTCATGTTCAAGGTAGTCTCTAGTTGTCTGCACTTGGGCTGGATCAGGGTGGATCCTGCCTCTGCTGTTCTTGTGGTCTTCTGGGCGGCAAGTCATGCTGTCTGCCACTGCCATTAATGGCATCAATTAGGGGGGTCCTCGTTTACCATGGTCTCTTCCTTTGCTTTGCCCTTGTCCTTGTTCTTTAAGGCTTCCCTGAGCTCTCTCTTGATCCTTCTAGTTTCACGTTTAAGATCGTCGTAAATAATGAAGTTTCCTTTAGGGTTAGCACTGGTCATACATTTGCAAAAGACACAGTAATTTTTTTTCTTTTTTCAATTAAAAATAAAATAAAAGAAAAAGTAAAAAGTTGCAGAAATTGAAAAACAAAATTCGTTGTTACCAATCCCCGGCAATGGCACCAAAAACTTGTAGGGTGTGTAGGTGTTCCCTTTTTGTGGGAGCGCAAGTGCACACTCTTGTCAAGTTATAGTATACAAGATGTCGAATCCCACGAGGATTGGACAGCTTGTCTCGTTTCGTAATTTCTGCACAATGGTAAAGTAAAAACACAAGTGAATGATTGGTTGAGATTGAAGAGTAAATAAAACACAAGTAAAAGAGAAGAAAAGAATCAGGTTGATAGAGCAGACAGGGTTATGCTGCCACTTACTGTGAAAATTGTGTTGTGATAGGTATGAGTTATCCTTTGCTGCCACAATATGCTACCTCGGCGGGTACGGCGGGCGGCAAACTACGACCCTATCACGCTGCTGCAGTAGGTCACTGCCACTAGAGGGCTGTGTATTGTCTCGGCAGGTGGAATGGAAAGACGTCTTGGCGGCAAGTCTTGCAGATAATCCATGTTCGATAGTGATCCCTCCTATTTCTAAGTTAGGATGCTCGAGATTGCTAACTTGTGGACTAGTGTGGAACCAAGTCGGTCGACTTGGTTAGTGATCCCTTTTAGCCGCTGAAACTTGTGGACTAGTGTGGAACCAAGTTAGTCACGCCTCCCGTTATGACCGTACTTAACCCTTTCGTGAGCCTTGCACTTTCGTGCCCGACAAATAGATTCTCTCAAACGACTGGTGTAGAAATATTGAAAGAATGGAGAACAATAGATTAAGTAAACTTGGAATATTTTATTGAAGAAATAACTCAAAAACCTAAAACAACAATTTAACTCTAGTTAAAACATAACCCTAACCCAAGTAGAATTTAGAACATGGCGGCAGTGAAGAACACAAGAAGAGTTTATAGAAAACCTAGGATGATTTAAACTAGAAGTACAATCGGTATTTATAGACTGAAGACTAGGTCAAGTCCTCCTTGAAGTAGAAGTCCTCAAAAGTAGCTTTCCATCTTTAATATGACTTTAAATGCCGACTTCTTTGCTTGGAATATGTACTCTTCCTCGTTTTCCTTAGCCAACAAGTAAACTTGGGAATTTCACTTCGGCAGCCCTAGTCGCTGCTACAGATTTCGGAAAATCATATGAACGCCGGCGATATATTCAAGAGTTTTTGCTCTACAAATCGCACTCCAGTTCTCCCAACTTCCATAGTCAGCTGCCGAGGGCAGCAAGGTCGGCGGCAACTCTACTCGGCAGGTGATTGGCAGCAACTTGTCTTCAGCTGGAACTGCTTCAGTACAGCTCCCGGGTTTGCTCCTCAACATTGTGTCCTTCGTTTCTCGGTTCCCTTGTTCAGCTGTTAGTACCTACATACAAGAATACACTAAAACAATATCTCTTGTTCACCAAATAAATGATAAGTTATATGGTAAGGCATAACAATGAAATACCGTAAAATGCTATGCATGACCCTACTTATGCCTAAAATATGCTTAAAAACAGTAATAATAAGAGTTAGAATGTGTATGAAATATAGGACTTTTGGACACTTTACAAAGACTTCTACTTCAAGAAGGACTAGACCTAGCTATTGTCTATAAATACTTATAGTAATTTTAAATCAAAACATCTTAGGTTTTCTTTAAGCATAGCTTAGGTTTTCTTGCCGCGGTCATGTTCTAAATTTCTCTTGGGTTTGGGGTTATGTTGTAATTAGTTGTGAGAACGGTTTTTTAGGTTTCAAAGTTTGTTTTGCAATAAAATACTCTCAAGTTTTCTTAGTTCATGTTCTTCACTTCTTCAATTAGTTCCAAAAGTCTAGTTGAAGAAATCCATTTGTCGGGCATGAGAGTGACAAACTCACGAAAGAATTAAGCGCGGTCTCATCATGACTAGGTGTTGACTAATTTGTTGGAGTATGCCCAAAGACCAATCATATGATGATTGAATAGATATACTATTTTACTAGATTTATCAAGTAATGGCATTCCCGTTATTATCATTTGGTATGTTTTTGTGCATCAAACTAACCATTGGATAATAATGTCCATACAATAATACGATTATTGTTAAATAGGATCCATAGTCGTATATTATTACGGGTATGGACAGTGATAATATATAAAGACTAATATGTGGTTGATTGATAACAAGTGTTGTCGTTGGCATGGAGATGTCAAAATCAACACATAAGTATTTGTTAGAGAACAACATACTGGATTGACCCGCTATGAGCATGTTTCTTGGGTAATTATGTGACAGACACAACATTGCTCATGATAAACATATGTATAATCCTCAGACTTGAGATCAACATGATTTCAACATAAAGATTTATGTATTTTGACATAGTCAAACGTGTGTCGTAACTAACTACATTATAAAGATTGATGATTGGATACGTGATGACCTATGTAGTGAAATATGGTTGATCAAGAAAGGATTTGTCCCTCCTACATAATGGGGGAAATATCTTCGGCCACTTGATTGAGTGAGATTAGAAAATGCATGGCCATGCTCGAATATTATGATATGAGATATCATAGAGATTCGTTTATAATAATCTACTCAAGACATCAAGAATAACTAGATGGAAAACGCAAGTGTGACTAACCCATGACTTGTGTTCATCTAAGATATAAAGGACAAAAGGATGAAATACATAAAGGAAGTTTATTCAGGAATTAGGAAAGTCAAACCATGACTTCATGCAACTTAGGTAGCAATGATTTATTGCTAGATGCCACTCATTGTTTGTAAAATTAGAACAGTTCTAATTTTGCTGCTAACGTTGCATGAACCTACAAGGGTCACTCCCTTCGAATGAAACGAACAAAAATTGGAAATCATACTCCCTATTTTAGGGAGGTTGCCGAAAATCCCCTATGGGATAGGGGAAATCGGCAACTCCCTTAAATGGGAATAATATTGGATAAATATTGCATTTATCAAATATTATTTAGAGTATAGAAAATATTTAGAGACTTAAATATTATAGAATAAGATTCTACAAATTTAAATATATATTTGGAATTTATATAATATATATTTAATTCCAAGTTTATGTAGAATTAGATTCTACATAATTAAAAATATATATTTAAATATATTTAAATCCAAGTAAAGATAGAACGAGATTCTATATAATAAAAATAGATATATTTGGATTAAATATAATGTATATTTAAATCCATATTTTATGTAGAATAAGATTCTACATAACTAAATATATATATTTCATTTAATATTATTAAATATAATGTATATTTAATCTAAACCAATTTCAAGTAGAATTAGATTCTATGAATTTTGGTTGAACTTGGATTTAAGGAATTCAACTAGAATTAAGTCTCTAAATATTATTTAAAGGGACAAGGGCTAGCAACCAAATCATCCCTATTCCTCCTTGCAAATTTCGACATATCCCTGGGAATTCCCCTCTGGAATTTTCGACAAGTCCCAGATTTCTTCTGAGAAGCTGTTCGATATTTTTCTGGTGTTCCTCTTGCCCCCTGGCAAATTCCTGGCGAATTCCTAGTTCGAATCCAAGTCCCGGTAGAACCCCTGGTCGATTTCAGACTCCCTCGGGAATCCTTGGAGGGATTTCGACTTCTCCTTGGAAGGTGTTCAAACCTGTCGAAATTTATCCCTAAGTGTTAGGGAGGCGGAAACTTTGTTCATTTTGTTCGGTGGACTCCGTAGAGGTCGTTGCGAATATGTGACGATTTCGGTTTTACTTGACGTGGTTATTCCGACATACCGTCGGATTAATTTTTCCGCTGCGCCACAGGGCGTGCCGACGTGACCCAACAGTGGTATCAGAGCCACTTGTATCATACGAATTCGGACTTAAATTCTTGGGTGATATTTATGTATGAGATGCATGCTGTTTGATTCGATTTAGATATTTATCGTTTATCACATCACACATAATAAAGACTTATTTCGATTATCACTGAATGATTAGGATTTAATCATAACTATGTTAGGTTGCTTCAATGTTAAATGTTAACATATTGAGACTAATAGTTAGTCTAGAGAACAAGTAGTTGTTCGTAGTTTCATAGATTTATGAAATCTCTAAAAGGGCTTCTAATTTGATAAAAGTTATCAAACTATCTTTCACGGTAAATTCATAAGAGTTATGGTTAGACGTTATGAAAAATGCATGTCTAGGATTGGCATCATCAATGACTTGGTACTTAAGTGTACCTAGTGCGCCACCTCTCTTTCATGTTGACCTACCTGGTGCATTTGTTCGTTAACGCAAATGGTTTATGAAACCTCGTGATCCTTCTTTGGCCCATTAACCGCAACATAGGGATAATCAGTTTAAAACTCCGTAATCACGTCGTTACTTTGTTCGCACGATGTTTGAAATGCATGTTAGATTGCACGGTGTTTGTTTTGCATGGTTATAGCCCATAACCTTTATAGTTTTGGTTTTTATAAATACGACATGCGTGTCGTGCCTTTCTCTATCTTCTATTGCACTTCTCTTCTCATCTCACTCCCTCGTATGTAACGCGAGTTTTTGAAAATTGTAAATACTCATGGAGATAAAGCAAGGACCAAGGTAGCGGCGTGGTGGGCCTTCCCTGGTGGACCAGGCGTTCCAGAAGCAGATTCTATCTTCAGTAGAATGGCCCTCCCATTGGCTTGGGATGGGTCGCCTTAGGTTAAGAAGGGCTATAATCATTGCATGTGTATTTACCGCTTATATTTACCTTGTATGTGATGCAATGGATGTTTTATAAGCATGATTAAACATAATTCTATTGATAGGATCAATGTTAAAATGATGAGATAATTAAGTAAATCCCTCACTATAATTCTAAGTTTGTTTTAACCATCCAATATTTACCCTCTTAAAGCTTCGATCGATATAATGCGAGCTTTGCCAAAGCAATGTCACATTTATCTATCTTAGTTAAACGCGAAGAATAAGCTAGTGATATTCGCCGGTTGAGATATTGGTATTGACTTAGTTGGGTTGTTCTAATAGGATTAGAAAACCTAGTGGTTAAAAGTTTTGGTTAATCATAAGATGATTTAAAGAACAAGAGTTGTTCGCCAAAAGATGAGGAATTACATGAGATGTAATTAGTAAGGTGTTACTTACCTAAATAACCATTTCCTAAAAGACTGGCCAAAGCTGATTTAGGAATGGTGAAATACGGATCCTCACTCACTAGAAAAACTATCGAAACGTTTTTCCGAAATTAAAACTAGAGGGTTTTTTATTTTGAAGAAAATAGTGGGAGTAAATTTATAGTAAAGACCTATCTATAAATTTTAAAATTTAGTAAAACTTATATAGCATATTTTCTTTGTTGTAGAATTAATGGCAAATAATACTCTATCTCTGCGATCTATCCTTGAGAAGGATAAGCTCAATGGCATAAACTTCCTTGACTGGTTCTGCAATTTGAGAACTGTTCTCAAATAGGAAAAGAAGGAATATGTCATTGAAGAACCTGTTCCTGATGAATCGGTTGCCACTGCTTCCAGAGCTGACAAAGACAAGTTTAAAAAACACATGGACGACATGTTGGATGTCGGTTGTCTTATGCTTGCCTCCATGACCCCTGAGCTTCAGAAGCAACATGAGGACATGGTAGCTTATGATATGTTTCAAAATCTCAAGGAGGTTTATGAATGGCAAGCTCGTTAAGAGAGGTACGAGACCTCTAAAGCTCTGTTTCAATGCAAGATGAGTGAGGGATCTCTCGTAGGAGCTCACGTCATCAAAATGATGGGCTACATCCAAACGTTGGAGAAGCTCGGCTTTTCGCTGAAAGACGAATTAGCTACTGATGTCATCCTGCAATCGTTGCTGGATAGTTTCAATCAGTTCGTCCTTAATTTCAATATGAATGAAATTAACAAAACGCTGCCGCAGTTGCTCGGCATGTTGAGAACTGCTGAAATCAACCTGAAGAAGGTAGGACCTAAACCTGTTCTGATAGTCCGCAAGGGCAAGAAGAAAGGTAAATCGGCAGTAAAGTCTAAAGGTGAGGGTAAGACCAAAACTGATGGAAAAGAGGCATTGAAACCTAAGAAGGGAATCAAGAAGGATGGAAAATGTTTCCATTGCGGCAAGACCAGACATTGGAAGAGAAACTGCCCCACACACCTACAAGAAGTCAAGAAAGCAAAAACGAGTGAGGCATCAACCTCAGAAGCTTCTAAAGAGAAGGCATCAGAATAGACATGGACCTGCGAATGGAAATAAAGCAAGAGTTGCTACATCATCCATTAGGACATGTGTTTTTGCTTAAATAGATTTGTTTTAGTTTTTAAGATTATTATTTTGTGCCTAAGATTTAGTTATCTTGTAAGGACAAGATATTTTAATTTTGAGATTATTTAAATAAATGTTATTCTTTTAATCTCTTATGGCACAACGAATCAATGATCTTTAAACTAATCAAATTAATAATATTTATAAGATAAATAAAAAATGACTAATCTCAAACTCGTAAAAAGTATTAAGGTAATTTGATGAGATCAAATTCAAGAATATTTAAAGTTTGATGAACTTTCAAAGAATATGGGATTGTCCCATAATTAAATCCCACAAGTGGAACGAAAAGTCTTTGAAAGAGAATCAAATATGTTAGACATGTTTTTATTCAGAACAAGTCATTTTCGAATTCTTTACAGACTAGAAAAACAACTCTCATACTTAATCGTGTTTTTCAAACTTGGTTCAAAACGCCATATAAGATATGGACTAAGAATTGTTCTAGAATACCTTTGAAGTTTTAACGTTACAAAACTTACATGTTTACAAAGTTCGAACCTTAAAAACTCCATTTGTTGTTTATCCTAACGAGAACAAAGTGTTTGTTTCTCAAACGAGAGTTTATCTTGAAAGAGATTAATTCTCACAAAGGGATATTATTTCTTCAACTTTAACGAGAACAAAATATTTGTTGCTCAAACGATAATTTATCTCGAAATAGAATACTTATCATTAAGGGATTTCATTTTTCAACGAGAACAAAATGTTTGTTGCTCAAATGAGAGTTTCTCTCGAAAGAGATTACCTCTCACAAAAGGAAAAAATGGAATTTGGAATTTGAAGAAATTTTAGACAACAAATTTATGAACCAAAGATTGAGAATGTTCCACAAATGATCAAGGAACATTGGAACAAAACACAACCATTGTGTTGATCCTTAAGAGAATACCATCTACTTGAGAAATATGGATTTCTCACTATCCGTACATGGAAACACTCTTCTTTTCGGATCAAGATAAAGACTAAGTCTTATCAGAAAGCAAAGGTGAGCCCAAAATTCGAGAAATGGCTAAGAGCCATGAGAGATGAGATGAAATCCATGTCTAAAACCAAGTATAGACTTTGGTTACCTAAAAGGGTAAAACTTAAGAGGTATGGATGAGTTTTTCAAAAAGGAAAAACCGACATGGATGATAAAACATACAAAGGATGATTCGTCGCTAAAAGTTTTCGAAAAACTTCATAGTATAGACTATGATAAAGCATCTTCCTTGTAGCTATGTTTAATCCATCTTAATCTCACTTGCAAGTAGCTACATACCATGATTATGGAATCAAATAAAGGAATGTCAAAACCTCTTTCCTAAGGGAAAACTTGAAACAGATGTGTACATGACACATGCAGAAGGTTTTGTCACTCCAGTAAACACTTGGAAGGTATGTAAGCTACAAAGGTCTATCCGTAGACTAAGGCAAGCTTCTCGAAGTTGGGATATTCATTTCAGAAGATACAATCAAAAGGTTTGGTTTATCCATAAACAAAGGTGAGTCTTGTTTTCAAAAGAGCCAGTGGGAGCATTGTTACTTTCCTAAGTATTGTATGTAGATGACATACTCATCAAAAGGAACTAAAGATCGCAATCCGTTTTGCATTAATAAAAGATACTGCGAGTTAGCAACATGAGACAGTATCTAACTCTACAACATAGGTTGAATGTATTACAGTTGACATAGCAATAAAGAAGGATGTTTGGATCTAAAGGGTTCACTTCTGAACTAAGGGTTGTTCCCAGCATATTAGATGCTACATAACTCTGTTATGATGGAACCTTTGCGTAAGCAAATAAAACCCAGATCTCATCAATAAATCCAAACATATTCAAAAGTGCTTATATCTTGGAGATGTGAAAATATGCAACATACGCACAAAGTTGATAACTTTGTCAACTCCCTGACAAAGCTTTTGACACAGCATAAGCATGTCAGTTACACTAAGCCATATCGTATTAGATACGAGAATGATTGGTCTTAGTGCTAGTGGGAGATTGTTGGAGTATGCCCAAAGACCAATCATATGATGATTGAATAGACATACTATTTTACTAGATTTATCAAGTAATGGCATTGTCGTTATTATCATTTGGTATGCTTCTGTGCATCAAACTAGCCATTGGATAATAATGTCTATACAATAATATGATTATTGTTAAATAGGATCCTTAGTCGAATATTATTACGGGTATGGACAATGATAATATATAAAGACTAATATGTGGTTGATTGATAACAAGTGTTGTCGTTGGCAAAGAGATGTCAAAATCAACACATAAGTATTTGTTAGAGAACAACATACTGGATTGACCCGCTATGAGCATGTTTCTTAGGTAATTATGTGACAGTCACAACATTGCTCATGATAAACATATGTATAATCCTCAGACTTGAGATCAACATGATTTCAACATAAAGATTTATGTATTCTGACATAGTCAAACGTGTGTCGTAACTGACTACATTATAAAGACTGATGATTGGATACGTAATGACCTATGTAGTGAAATATGGTTGATCAAGAAAGGATTTGTCCCTCCTACATAATGGGGGAAATATCTTCGGCCACTTGATTGAGTGAGATTAGAAAATGCATGGCCATGCTCGAATATTATGATATGAGATATCATAGAGATTCGTTTATAATAATCAACTCAAGACATCAAGAAACACTAGATGGAAAACGCAAGTGTGACTAACCCATGACTTGTGTTCATCTAAGATATAAAGGAAAAAAGGATGAAATACATAAAGGAAGTTTATTCAGGAATTAGGAAAGTCAAACCATGACTTCATGCAACTTAGGTAACAATGATGTATTGCTAGATGCCACTCATTGTTTGTAAAATTAGAACAGTTTTAATTTTGCTGCTAACGTTGCATGAACCTACAAGGGTCACTCCCTTCGAATGAAACGAACAAAAATTGGAAACCATACTTCTTATTTTAGGGAGGTTGCCGAAAATCCCCTATGGGATAGGGGAAATCGGCAAGTCCCTTAAATGGGAATAATATTGGATAAATATTGTATTTATCAAATATTATTTAGAGTATGGAAAATATTTAGAGACTTAAATATTATGGAATAAGATTCTAGAAATTTAAATATATATTTGGAATTTATATAATGTATATTTAATTCCAAGTTTATGTAGAATTAGATTCTACATAATTAAAAATATATATTTAAATATATTTAAATCCAAGTAAAGATAGAATGAGATTCTATATAATAAATATATATATATATATATTTGGATTAAATATAATGTATATTTAAATCCATGTTTTATGTAGAATAAGATTCTACATAACTAAATATATATATTTCATTTAATATTATTAAATATAATGTATATTTAATATAAACCAATTTCAAGTAGAATTAGATTCTATGAATTTTGGTTGAACTTGGATTTAAGGAATTCAACTAGAATTAAGTCTCTAAATACTATTTAAAGGAACAAGGGCTAGTAACCAAATCATCCCTATTCCTCCTTGCAAATTTCGATATATCCTTGCGAATCCCCCTCTGGAATTTTCGACAAGTCCCTGATTTCTTCTGAGAAGCTGTTCGATATTTTTCTGGTGTTCCTTTTTCCCCTGGCAAATTCCTGGCGATTTCCTAGTTCGAATCCAAGCCGCGGTAGAACCCCTGGTCGATTTCAGACTCCCTCAGGAATCCGTGGAGGGATTTCGACTTCTCCCTAGAAGGTGTTCAAACCTGTCGAAATTTATCCCTAAGTGTTAGGGAGGCAGAAACTTTGTTTGTTTTGTTCGGGTGGACTCCGTAAAGGTCGTTGCAAACCTGTGACGATTCCGGTTTTACTTGACGTGGTTATTCCGACATACCGTCGGTTTTCCAGTTTCCAGAGTTTTAAAAGGTAACTCTTCATCTTTTCACCCCGGATTCGTTCATGTACATGGATCCTGGCTGGATTACGTCGGATTAATTTTTCCGTTGCGCCACGGGGCGTGCTGACGTGACCCAACATAATTCGGCTTAGACATAAGTTAGAATTTCAGCTGCTAAAAGGAGCAACCAAACGTCGACTGCCTGTGTTAGTTTTACGTTGAGATTGCTACGTATTGCCTACATCACGTGGTGACAGAATCCATGCCTAGACATAGGAAGGATCACTTTAGAATTGCTTCGCCGAACTTGGAGTATCTCCCAGACTTGCCGCCAGAACTTCTCTCCATCTCACCTGCCAGGACAGCGAAAATTGCAAGCGCAGAGTTTCACCTTGGTAGCAAAAATTGTCGTAACCTCAATATGCTATTTTCCGCCAAGGCAACAAATCGTGGCAACGCAAAACAACTTGGCCTATTCAACGTAGTTTCACACTAAGCAGCAGCATAACCCTGCCCTATATATCAATCTGATTACTTCCTCTTTTTCTTGTGTTTTATTTTACTTTACTTCTCAAACAATTATCTTACTTGTGCAGGAACGACAATTCGAACCAAGCTGTCCAATCCCTGTAGGAGACGATATCTTATATACTATAACTTGATAAGAGTGTGCACTTGCGCTCATAAATAGAGTACACCTAAAACGTTCTACAAGTTTTTGGCGTTGTTGCCGAGGATTGGTAACAGTGAAATTCGTTTTAATTATTCTGCACTCTTAATTCTATTTGCATTTAATTTTAGTTTAAAAAAACTATGTGGGAAAGCGCTTATTCAGGTGCCCCACGCGTTAAGGGCGGCTATATTTGGGGAAGTTCTTGCGAATTTTGTGAAGGCAATCATGCGTTCGAAAGTTGCCCTTATCTTTTTGCAACAGACATGTCGAGAAAAACCACTTGGGAGTGGATGTTTGAATATGAACAGCAGATGTCGCTGCAGCAGCAATAGCGACAGCAGATGCCGCCACAGCAGCAATAGGGACAGTTGATGTCGCTGCCGTAGTTGCCGCCACAGCAGCAAGATTTTTCATGGTATAATCAAAAATCTCAAATAAAATTACCATAATAGTTTTGCTGCAGAAACCGACATGCCCTGGCAAAATAGTCTTCTACATGAACAATCAAACTCCTTGGAGGACACACTTCAAGCGTTCCTTGCGCTCACGGATAAAGTATCATCTTCTATGGACGCCAGCATCGCTAAGATGGATGCACGTTTGAGCAATTCAGTCCTCATTAATGCCATGGATGAACCTAAACAATTAAACCTAAGGGATGCTGATGTCCCAGGGAAAAAGGTCTAAGAGAAATGCGAAGAAGGATCTCTGATGTATGATGAGGAATCAGAACCTCCAAACCAAAAGGATGTAGAACACTGCCCAGACAGCAAGATTGACAGTTCTTCTGGTAGCTACCTAGAACCCTGCCCTAAGGACAAACTGACAGCACCTGAGCAAAGCTATGCCTTAGCAGAGAGGCCCGCCACGATAGAAGCCTCCATAATGACTCCCACCTCGACAGACACCTCGACAGCTATGGATTATATATATCTAGAGGAGCTGATGTAGGTAGATTTACAGCTGTCAAAATCTCTATTGATGGACATTTTCGAGGAGCCTAAAGAGTTTTCCCTTGATTGGCGCAGCACCATGACACAAGACTACCATAACAGATGGTTGCTGCAGCAGCTGCCTCGGTAGCAAAAGAAACTTTCCCTATGACAAATTTCGACAAAAAGGAGGTAAGTACATGGTTAGGTAGTTATATATTTTTTCCTAATCACATGTTCATGCCTTCAGAAATAGGAACAAGAAGGAAGGTTCACATGGATTACAAGGGAACGAGGAAGAAGGACTCCTCTACCATGAGGATAATCACTAGATGGAGGGTGCGGATGGATTACAAGAAGTATCGAAAACAACCCTCTTGAGCTAAACCCTTAAGGGAGTAGTTACTTTAGGAGATGCATATCAATGCACTCCTAGAGTAACAAAAATTTTGTATAAGTTTTTATTTTTCCACATCTTTATTGTTTTATTTTGGAGTAGATTTTACCTACTTAGGACCAGATTTTATTTGAGTTTTATTCCCGTCTCACAACTACTTACCCAGATTCAGACCCTAAGGAATCGAGTCGCCGAGGACAACAGGGGCAACACTGCCGCAACCCACAACTGGCGGAAGAGAAGATAACTCCTCCACATCTTCTCCACCATCTGACAGCAACTAAGCCTGAGTTTTCTTTCCCTTTCTCATATTTATTTTTTAGTTTTAGTTTTATTTATGCATTGAGGGCAATGCCCATCTCGAGTTTTGGGGGGGGGGGTATAGTTCTCATATTTTTGTTTAGGCATACTTAGTAGCATGTAGTTTGCATATTGTACTTGCCTTCATATTAATCAGAAAAGAAAAAAATGTTAGAACGTGTGCCTGTGATAGGACATCCGTTTAATTTTTCACACCAATTAAAAATTGAACTTAAATCAGGAAAAGCATGAATAACTTAGAATTTTCTATAATAGCCAAAAAAATTAACACTATTGTTACTTGTTGAGTTTGACAGAATATCTTATAAACACTGCCTACTTTGTTATTAGAATTCCTTGCAAAATTCTAACATGGTTGTTGGTAGCCGCCGAGGTAGAAAATAGAAACAGAAAAATACAGCACTACCACGAAAGCAGAGAAAAACAAAGAAGCGTTGATGTTTTGCCCTAGAGGTGCCCGAAACAGGCTCTAAGAAGAATCATGTGCGAGGACACTCCGCTGCTATCAAAGTCCATGAATCTGAAAATTTTGAAGTGACAGACAAATTAGCATGAGTGAATGAAAGTCTTTACGGGATGACTCTACTCCATGGGTTCGGGATTTTGTAGTTTGCTCCTATCTTAATTTCATACCTATAAGAGTAGTTGTGATAAGCTGAAGCCCTCATTGCCATGATTAAAATATTGTGCTTAATTGTGCTGCCTCAGAAGCAACCTTATAAATCGTAACATCATCTTTGTTTATTTAGTTAATCTGCATATTCAGCATGTACACAGTCCTGCACACACTACACTGGCATTAGAAATTAATTCTGAGATATTTTCTTGCTAAACTCCATTCAATAATTTAATATAGGTGCCACGGTCTTGAGGTATGAAATCAAGTTGAAAACAAGTTTTTCTTTCTGATTATTATAAGGGCAAGTATGTTAGGTTGCATTGCTTGAGGACAAGCAATAGTTCGAGTTTGGAGGTGTTTAAAGTGTCCACAAGTTCTATATTTCATGCACATTCCATCTCACATTATTGTTGTTTTTAAGCATATCTTAGGCATAATTAGGACCATGCATTGCATTCTACAGTATTTCTTTGCTCTTCCATGTTTTTATTGATTATCTTTTCATTGGCGAAGAAAGGTGTTGTTTTAGTGTATTTTTGGTTTTAGGCACTAAAGGCTGACATAGGGAAAGAGGAGCTGAGGATGTGATACTGAGGCAGAGAACCAGGGAGTTGTACTGACGCAGTTCTAGACAGAAATAGTAGCTGCCGAGTGCTATCGCCGCCGACCTTGCTGTCCACGGCAGCAGTTTAAGGAGTTGGAGAACCGGAGTGCGATTGGTAGAGAAGAAAATCATGAGTCTATCGATGCCATCCACTCGATTTTCTGATGCCTGTAGCAGCGGGCAGAGCCGCCGAAGTGAATTCTCGAGATTGCTTGCCGGACAAGGCAACGTGATAAAGTCCACATTCAACTCAAAGAAGTTAGAGTTTAAAGTCACATTTAATGTGGAAAGCTACTTTTGAAGACTTCTACTTCAAGAAGGACTAGACCTAGATATTGTCTACAAATACTTATTGTAATTCTAAATCAAAACATCTTAGGTTTTCTTTAGGCATAGCTTAGGTTTTCTTATCGTCGTCATGTTCTAAATTTCTCTTGGGTTTGGGGTTTTGTTGTAATTAGTTGTGAGAACGGTTGTTTAGGTTTCAAAGTTTGTTTTGCAATAAAATACTCTCACATTTTCTTAGTTCATGTTCTTCACTTCTTCAATTAGTTCGAAACATCCAGTTGAAGAAATCCATTTGTCGGGCACGAGAGTGCCAAACTCAAAAAAGAATTAAGCATGGTCTCATCATGACGAGGTGTTGACTAATTCAGCTTAGATATAAGTTAGAATTTCAGCGGCTAAAAGGAGCAACCAAACGTCGACTGCCTATGTTAGGTTTACGCTGAGATTGCTAGGTATTGCCTACATCACTTGGTGATAGAATCCTTGCCTACACATAGGAAGGATCACTTTTTAATTGCTTTGCCGAACATGGAGTATCTGCCAGACTTGCCGCCGGGACTTCTCTCCATCTCACCTGTCGGGACAGTAAAAGTTGCAAGCGTGGAGTTCCGTCCTGGCAGTGAAAGTTGTCACAGCCTCAATCTGCTATTTTCTGCCACGGCAGTAGATCGTGGTAGCGCAAAACAACTTGGCCTATTCAACGCAGTTTTACTCTAAGCAGCAGCATAACCCTGCCCTCTCTATCAATCTGATTACTTCTCTTTGACTTGTGTTTTATTTTACTTTTATTCTCAAACAACTATCTTACTTGTGCATTTACTTTACTTGTGCAGTAACGACAATTTGAACCAAGTTGTCTAATCTCTGTGGGAGACGATATCTTATATACTATAACTCGACAAGAGTGTGCACTTGCGCTCATAAATAGAGTACACCTAAAACGCTCTACACCTTACAATCAAGAATCGGCCAACTATGTGGGGGATTATAACCGCAACAACAATCCTTACTCCAATACTTATAACCCGGGATGGCGTCAGCATCCAAATTTGAGTTGGGGTAACCAAGGACACAACAACAACTCTGCTCACTCAGCGCCACAGTAAAATCTTCTTGAAGCCCTAAGTTCCAACCAGAATTTTCCATGGCAAGGTCACAAGGGAGTAGCATCTTCTTCAACCAATCCATTGGAAGCTACAGGATCATGCAGCAAACATAAAAAATCAGGGAGCTTTGTTGCAAATCCATAGTTCATCTCTACGCACTTTGGAGATGCAAGTGGGACAGATAGCTCAAACCTTGCATGCGCGACCACAAGAAAGTTTGCCTAGTGACACTGAAGCCACTACGCACCATAGCAAGGAGCAATGTAGTGCACTCACACTAAGGAGTGGCACGGAGATTAACAAGGAAGATAAGTTTGGGGGAAAGAAGAAAGATGATTCCCATTCCAACTTATCAAAAGAGCAAGAGGACCTACATGATTCTCCAAAAAAAAAGAAGGATAAGGAGGAGGGAACATCAAAAGAACCGTTGGAGGAAGGACCAGCTGTTGCTACAGCAAAAGACACTACTCCACAAGTCAAGACGGACGAAGTCAGACCCTCACCTCCATTTCCTCAAAGATTAAAGAAGCATAAGGACAACCTCTAGTTCCAGAAATTTGTGAATATTCTTGATCAGTTGCATATCAATGTTCCATTCTTGGGAGCCATTGATTAGATGCCTACATATGCTAAATTCCTCAAGGATATTGTCACTAAAAAGAGGAAGGTCGAGAAACCCGAGACTGATGCCATAGCAAAAGAATGTTGTTCTGTATGGAGCAAGCTACCGCCAAAGCGGAAAGATCCGGGCAGTTTTATCATCCCGTGTTCCATTGGTGACAGATATATCGGGAAAGCTTTATGTGATTTGGGATTCAGTGTTAACTTGATGCCCAAATCTATTTTTCTGAAGCTAGAGATAAGAGATGCATGGCCCACCAAGGTTGTGCTACAACTAGCTGATCATTCCTATGTTCGACTAGAAGGAAAGATTGAAAATGTCGTGGTAAAAGTGGATCGCTTTGTCTTCCCAGTTGACTTTCTAATTCTTGACTGTGAAGCAGACAACAATGCTCCCATTATCTTGGGAAGACCATTTTTAGCCACCGGTCGAGCATTGATAGATTGTGAGAAGGGTGAATTTACCATGAGAGTGGTTGATCATAAGGTCACCATCAATATTCACGATACGCTAAAATATGTGGATGATTTAGAGGAGTGCCGGTGCGTTGATGCTACATCACAGGACCGGACTGTAGAGTTTTGTTGTAGCAACAACGTGCATATGGATGATTTCGAGGAACTCAGTAATGAAGAAGATTCAGACTTAGAAGACCTCTCAAGGGAAGTAGATCAGTCTAGTTGACTCGAGGCTAGACCAGGTACACACTTTGAACCTCTTGATTTTTCAAAATTTGTACCTCCTAAACCTTCCCTTGAGCATACACCTACTTTAGAACTAAAGCCTTTACCATCACATCTAGGCTGGAAAACAATGTCAAGCATGATAGTGAGTTAGAAATTAAAGAGGAATTCTCTGATGAGAAATTGTTGTCTGCTACGGTAATTTCGTGGTATGTTGATATTGTTAACTATCTTGTTAGTGGTGTTTTGCCTCCTGATTTAACTAGCCAGGGAATCAAGAAGTTCAAGCATGATGTTAGATTCTACAATGGGATGAACCTTTCTTGTTCAACCAATGCACCGATCAGATCATACGGAGATATGTGCCCGAAGAAGAATGACATAGTATCCTATTTCACTGTCATTCATCGCCATGTGGAGGTCATTTGGAGGAGCAAGGACGGCTGCAAAGGTCCTTCAAGCCGGCTTTTACTGGTCATCATTTTTCAAAGATGCCCACGAGTTTTGTAAAACTTGTGACAGATGTCAGAGGAAGGGGAACATCTTCAGACGTAATGAAATGCCATTGCAAAATATTCTGGAAGTAGAGCTATTTGATGTATGGGGGATTGATTTCATGGGACCATTCCTTTCATCTTACGGCGATCTATACATTTTGCTAGCATTCGATTATGTGTCGAAATGGGTGGAAGTTGTTGCAACCCCAAAGAATGACTCCAAGTCTGTCTTGAAGTTCCTCCATAAGAACATATTCACTAGGTTCGGGGCACCCCAAGCCATCATCAGTGATGAAGGAACCCACTTTGACAACAAGCATATTGCTAAAGCATTACATCAGTATGAGGTCTGGCACAAGATTGCTACGGCATATCATCCATAGACAAATGGACAAGCTGAAGTCTCCAATAGAGAAATCAAGCAAATTCTAAAGAAAGTGGTCAACCCGAGAAGAAAAGATTGGTCCCCAAGACTGGACGAAGCACTCTGGGCTTACTGAACAGCCTTCAAAACACCTTTGGGCATGTCGCCTTTCAAGTTGGTCTATGGTAAAGCTTGCCATCTTCTTGTCGAGGTTGAGCACAAGGCGTTTTCGGCCCTTAAAAATCTTAACATGGATGCTCAGTTGGGTGGTGAGAAAAGGTTGTTAGAGCTTAACGAGATGGAAGAATTTCGAGCCCATGCATATGAGAATGCTAGGATTTATAAGTAAAAGACTAAGAGGTGGCATGACAAGAACATTTTTCCACGGCATTTCTCGGAGGGCCAATAAGTACTTCTCTACAACCCCAGGCTCAAACTCTTTCTGGGAAAGCTCAAGTCTAGGTGGTCGGGGCCATTCCAAGTCCACAAGGTCTACCCTCATGGTGTTGTTGATATCAAGAAGCTAGATGATGATACAATCTTTAAGGTCAATGGTCAGTGCTTGAAGGCATACAATGGAGCGCCCATCTTGCGAGGCAAGTCACATTTAGATCTCGTGGATCCTTAAGAGTTTGCTTCTCTACCCTATCTCCATTATGCTATAGCATGTTCATAAATAATTTAGTTACTGTAGTTACTTTAAGTTTGTTTCCCTTTTTATTTTATTTGACTTTACTTGTGATCATTGTACAATCCCTAAAACCGTACTAAACCAGGTACAAAGGTGGATGGACCTAAAGGACCATTGGTATGGTTGGCAGAGGAGAGTGGCATGCAAAAGGAAAAAGTTTTGTCCATATCCATTTAAGGGAAGTTGAAAATCGACAAGGAGATAGCCCTATGTCTAAGGAAAGAGGTGATCCAAACAAAGAAAAAAAGGGGGAAAATATTCATTTATTTAATACAAGAAAAACCCTAACCACTTAAAACCTACTTTATCTCCCCAATTTTTCCCTATCACGCATTAAAAACCCGTTTCTCTTTCCTCTTACACTACGCCGACAATCGTTCTTATCACCCTTTTTCCCCATTAATTGTTTCATTTTTTAGCCGTTTCCCCATTCGCTTCAACTCCCCACGCTTCCAAAATCCTTTTACCAACTTCTTGCTCCACTCCTTCTTCTCCAACACTTCATCTTCCATCTTTTGCTTTTATTCTTTTCTCCCCAACTTCGACCCAAAACCAGACTTCTCCCCTTTTTCCTCTCGGTTTTCTTCTCCCTTAAGGGTACAATACAACATGGCGCGATGCAAGAATGTCACTGGAACCACGTCGAGTTCCCAAAAATAGCTCGTGGTTGAAATCAAGAAATTTTTAGACGAAGCGACAAAGGACCGATGGGGGCAACTCAAGGACCGAAAGATGCTTCCTGAACAAGGGTTCCACTTCCCTACTGAGAGGGAATACAACTTCGACCAGGGTGTGCTTGATGTTATAGCAAAGCACGAGTGGAGAACCATGGCCGCTCACCCTGGAGATATATGTGTTCCCCTTGTGCGGGAATTCTATGCGCACCTCGCCAGTCCCACGCAATCGGTTGTCTACGTCCGAGGCGAACAAGTAAAGTTCACTACCGTAGTAGTAAACAAGTATTTTGGGTTGAAAAATGTAGTAGACCACCACATCGGCTTTGTTATGGGCATGGACGCTCAAACCTAAAAGGAGGTCCTAGAAGATATCTGTTTCAAGGAAACGGAGTTGGATCCCTCGACAAAGTCTGTCGAGCGTGGGAGACTCAAGTCAGAGGCAAAGATATGAAACTGTTTTTTGAGAAATTGGTTGATGCCCACCCTCCACACCATCACGGTCCACATCTCAAGACTGCTCCTCATTCATTCAATCCTTTATGGATGAGGGATTGATGTTGGCAAATTGGTAGTCGTGAAGTTTATGCATGTCTAAAGCGGGGCAAGAGTCTGCTAGTCTTTCCCAACCTTATTACCGCATTGTGCAGAAAAAAGCAAATTTTTGAAGACCCCTCGGTTGATGAGAGCATCAAGGGTAAAGCTGGACTCACCCCTGCCCAAATCCTAGGACTTAGAGGATTTGATGAGGATGCCCCAGTCGAGACATTGGAGGGCAGAGCTAAGAGCTTTGCTGCAGCAAGGATTGCGGCATTGGTAGCTAACACCAATCACATTAGCAATAAAATCGAGCACATCAAAGCCCAGCACATGGCCTACTTCAAATATGTGTGCAACCGTGATACTGCTATAGCAAGTTGCTTTGCCGAGCTACTGCCCAACGCCTCTGTCCAATTCCCCATATTTCCACCTAAAATTCTTCAATTTCCCCAACCGCAACCACCTCCTGCTACAGCAAGTACATTCCGTCCTCCCCCTTCCAAGAAGAAGCTCACCACCAGAAAGAAAGTCGGTCAATCCACTACGCCCACCACAACTGCACAGACCACACCCCAGACCCATCCTACTATTGATAAAACCACCACTGCTGCTCCTCTCACAACCCCAACAAAGAAAAGAAAAAGAAGCAAGAAAGTCTCTGCTACTGCACCACAACCGGAGCCACAACAATCCGAGCCCGTCACAAACCCAAGTGACGAGGACCATCCACCCGAGGTGGAAACACCTACCCCACAAGCTACTCCAGTTGTGCCCAACCCAACAGATGCTATAGCATCTTACCCATAGCGCCGCATCAAACGTACGGCTGAACGCACCAGGATCACCCCAGCCACTGAGCCCGACTCCTCTTACGATAATGATGCAGCTGAAGAACCCACCCCAGCAGCTGGGCATGAAGATCACTCCACCGATGACACCAGCGCCGAGTCGCCTCTGCACCCATGAGGTACACATTTTTTTCTTTTTTTCATTACATTGCATTTCATGTAGTTTAATTCATTCATGCATTGAGGACACTGCATTCTCTAAGTTTGGGGGTGTTAGTGTTTGATGTTAGTATTTTTAGTTTGCTCTAGCATACGCATTAGTAGTGGAGAACAAAACTTATGCTATGGCATTCTGTTTAGTTCAAAGATAGCCTGTGAATAAGTTTATGATGCTTAATGACGAATATTGATAGGTTTGGATTTAATGGAATGATATACAACTAGTTGAGGTTTGTAGAATTGACTTAGGGTTTGGTATAATAATCGTAAAAAATTACACAATTGCTTTCTCTCTCTACTTAAAATGGTTAGAAAAAAATTCTAAGGAAGAACTCTAGTAAACCCTAGCATGGAAACTCTATTGAACTTAATTCAAATAGACTCCCATGTACGTTAATGCTTTAAAATAAATGAATAAATGCTAAGGCATAACTGTAGAAGGACACTACTCTGTGCATTTCAGCTTTAAATAAAAGAGAATAAATGACTGAAGAAGCACACGAGTGAATGAAAGTTGTCACGGGATGACTCTATATAAAGTGATCATAAGTCCTATATTTTATATGCATTCCATCTCATATTATTGTTGTTCTTAAGTACTTTTTAGGCATATTTAGGTTCATGCATTGCATATTTACAGTATTCTTTACTTTGCCATGATTTTATTGAATATCTTTAATTTGGTAAGGAAAAGACGTCGTTTTAGTTTAGTTTGCATTTCAGGGCTAGAAGCTGTTAAGAGCTGAGGAGCTGATGCTGAGGCAGCAGACCAGGGAGCTGTACTGATGCAGTTCCAGACAGAGAAAGCCGCTATCGAGTAGCTGCCACCGTCATACCTACCGCCCAGGGCAGCAAGCTGAGTAATTGGAGAATTGGAGTGCGATCTGTAGAGCAGAAAATCCTAATTCCAATGATGTCGTCCGCTCAATTTTATGACGCCTGGAGAAGCGGACAGAGCCATCGAAGGGGGAGATCAAGATAACTTACGATGCAAGGCAACGAGAGGAAGTCCACATTCAACTCAAAGAAATCAGAATTAAAGGTTGCATTTAATGCAGAAGCTACTTTGAAGACTTCTACTCCAAGAAGGACTTAGCCTAGCTAATGCCTATATATATACTTGACATATTTTGTAATTCAAAACAACTTAGGTTTTCCTTTGGGCATAGCTTAGGTTTTCTTGTCGCCATTATGTTCTAAAGTCTCCATTGGGTTTTGGTTATGTTGTAAACTAGTGTGAGAACGGTTGTTTAGGAATTAAGTTTGTTTTTGCAATAAAACTTCAAGGTTTGCTTATTCCATACTCTTCATAGTTTTCAATTAAGTTCGAAAGATTAATTGTTAACTATCTATTTGTTCGGTATCGAGAGAGTCAAACTCACGAAAAGGATAAGTGTGATCCTCATCCTAATCAGGTGTTGATCAATTCATCCTAGACATAGGTACGAGTTTAAAGCGGCTAAAAGAGGATGAACCAAAGTTGTTGTCTTTGCATTATTCACGTCGTGACGGGTATCATCTACAGTGGGCAACAACAATATTCTGACTTAGATATAAGCGGGATCAATATCGAAACGTTCTACTGAGCCTTGAAGGTCTGCCCAGTTTGTCGAAGAGCCAATCGTCCATTCCACTGCCGAGGCAGCGAAAGCGTCAGAGCAATCAATCTGCCATCTTCTGTCGAGGCAGCAAAGTCTGGTAGCGCAAAGCATCTTAACTTATTCAATGTAGTTTCACACTAGGGAGCAACATAATCTGACCTATTCTATCATCCTGGTCTCTTTTATCTATTACTTGTGTTTTATTTACTTTTTATTCTTTACAAAACTAAAATTTATTTGTGCATTTAATTTTCTTTTTGCAGCAATTACAATTCGAGTAAGTTGTCCAACCCCTCTGGGAGACGATATCTTTTATACTATAACTTGACAAGAGCGTGAACTTGCGCTCATATTTAGAGAACACCCAAACGCTCTACAAGTTTTTGGCGCCGTTGCTGGAGATTGGCAACATTAAATTTGTTTTTATATTTCTGCACTTTTATTTCCTTTGCATTTAATTTTAGTTTTTATTATTTTTATTCTAAAAAAAGAATTTTATAGTTTTCTTGTCTAGTGCATGACCAGAGCAAATCCAAAGGGGGAAATTGTTTTCTTTGACGACATCAAACGAAGAGCAAGAGAACTTAAGAAAGAAGTCAGAGATGCCCTAGGGAAAGCCAAGAAAAAGGGAAAAGCAAAAGTAACCATGCATAACGGCCAAGAAGACAACCCTGCCATTGATGCTCAAAACGACAGGGATGGGTTGCAAGATCCGCCACCCCGACAGCAGAAGCAAAATCCACCTAGGCAGCAACCCCCAATTCCGCCTAAGCAGCAAGAGTATGTGCGCACCACCAGTGATTACTTAGAGCACGACTTCAGGGGATTTGACCCAACTGTTGCAGAGCCTGAAATTGAAGAGGACCACTTTGAATTAAAGCTCGTGATGTTCAACACGATCAACATATTGGGGCAATTTGGAGGAACTGCCACAGAGGATGCTCGGTAGCACATGAGGGGATTCCTAGACATATGCAGAGCTTTCAAGATACACGGAGTCCACCAAGACGTGCTAAAGCTGAGGTTATTCCCCTATTCACTAAGGGATAGGGCGAAGCAGTGGTTGAATAACCAGCCGGCAGGTTCATTCAATACTTGGACGGAGCTGTGCAAGGATTTTCTAGAACATTTCAGTCCTTCAAATGTCACAGACAGGCTACGAAACGAGATAACAGCTTTCTGACAAGGGGATGATGAGCCAATGTATGAAGCCTGGGAGTGGTACCAACATATGCACAATAACTACCCGCTTCATGGTTTTCCAGCTTGGACGCAGGCGTCGATGTTTTACAATGGGGTGAACTACCCAACTTGAATGAGGCTCGACGCGTCCGCCAACGGGATAATCCTCGATAGACCACCTGAGGAGGCACTACAGATTCTGAACATAATTGCCAAAAATGACTACAAATTCCCTACAGCCCGCCGCGGCGGCATAAGGCGGCCCGCTGTTGTGAATGAGGTAGAAGCCACTGAATATGTTAATGCCCGCCTGGATAAGCTGACACAGCTGGTGATGAGTATGGCCAAAGGAAAGATATGTGAGGCCAAGGATGTGAAGCCTTTTAGTGATGAGTGTGGGGGCAACCACGATTCCTTTGAATGCAATGAATTTGCCAACTTCATGGGAACCTACGAAAGGAATAGCAGGCCCAACACCAACACATACAGTCCAGAATGGAAGAAGCATCCGAACTTCTCCTGGAGCAATCCAAACACACCTGCAAATCCAACTCAGAAACTAGGAGGATACCAACAGAACCTATTCAGACAGCCGCCTTAGCAGCTACAGAATATGAACAATAATTCATTCGAGTCTACTTTACATACTTTTATATCCCGTATTAATGACTTTATTGTTCATACTAATAAATTTATTGACAAAACTGAATCTTTCATGGTCAGGACTGAAATAAGGATGAACAGCCATGAGGCAGCAATAAAGAATCTGGAGAACCAGTTTGGAAGGTTTTCCCAGATTGTTAACACCAAGCCGATGGGAGGACTACCCAATGATACTGAAACCACGAAAGGAAAATCCCAAGAACAATGTAAGGTTGTAACAACTAGAAGTGGGATAACGTCACAAGAACCATCAAAGCTTGCTGCGAAAGAAATAGTACTTGCCGATCTAGCCCAAGTTGCTAGAAATCCTGTCGCGACAGCACCTGAGAAAGGCAACACGGAACCACAAAAAGGGACTGCAGATGACACTACACATGACCAGACAGAATCTAAACCAGTTACTGCCCCTTAACCACCATTCCCACAAAGATTGATAAAATAGAAACAGGACATGCAGTTCAGAAAATTCCTAGATATTCTGAAGCAAGTAAAAATCAATCTTCCATTGGTGGAGTTGATAGAACAGATGCCCAGCTATGCTAAGTTCCCAAAGGATATGGTAACCAAAAGAACAAGAATTGGGGAATTTGAGACAGTGGCAGTAATAGAGGGATGCATGGTTATGCTGCACAATAAGGTGCCTCCCAAAAAGAAAGATCTGGGCAGCTTCATAATTCCCTGTAAAATAGGCAGCAACCACTCCGTAAAAGCCCTATGTGACCTAGGGGCAAGCATCAATTTAATGCCCAAGTATGCTTTTCAACAACTAGGGATAGGAGAAGCCCGCCCAACGACAATAATGTTGCAGCTAGCCGACAAAACGTATGTACAACCGGAAGGAAAGATTGAAGACATCCTGGTAAAGGTGGACAAATTCATTTTTCCTGCCGACTTCCTGGTTCTAGAATGTGAAGCAGATGAAAGGGCACCGATAATCCTAGGACGACCATGCCTAGCTACAGGCATAACACTGATCGATGTTGAAAAAGGTGAACTTACAATGAGGGTCATGATCAGTAAGTAAAGTTGAACATCTTCCAAACTATGAGGCAGGCTGATGATCCTGAAGAATGCCAGCTAATGGAGACAACCTCAGAGTTCGATTTCGAAGCCAACAGACCCTACCTGCAACATAACTGCCAGGGCAGTAACCTCGATAGCTGTCTTGGCAGGCATTTAGATAATTGCCTGGAAGATAAACAATGTAGTGAATGGACAGATCAGGAACTGTTGGGGCACGAGGAGGCATAATGGATAGCAAATAGGCCAAGTACGTATTTTGAACCGTTAAACTATACAGAAAAAGGTGGTAAAATGTTCAAACCATCAATTGGACAACCCGCTACCCTTGAATTAAAAGCCTTACCTGCACAGCTTAAGTATGCTTATTTGGGACCCGATAATACGCTGCCCGTAATAATTTCCTCCAAGTTGTAGCCTACACAGGAATAGAAACCGATAGCGTTGCTGCGTTAGCACAAGGAGGCAATAGGGTGGACCATTGCAGATATAAAGGGGATCAGCCCAGTAATCTGCATGCACAAAATCCAACTTGAAGATGATCAAAAGTCAGCTATAGATGCCCAGAGAAGATTAAACGATGCCATGAGAGAAGTTGTCAAAAAGGAGATAATCAAATGGTTAGTGTTGGAATCATATATCCTATCTCTGACAGCGAATGGGTAAGCCCGGTGTAATGTGTACCAAAGAAAGGAGGTATAAATGTGGTAAGCAACGATAACAATGAGTTAATTCCATCTAGGACAGTAACCAGTTGGAGCATATGCATGGATTACCGCAAGTTAAGTAAAGCAACTAATAAGAATCACTTCCCTCTACCTTTTATTGATCAAATACTTGACCGCCTTGCTAGAAAACCTTTCTATTGTTTCATGGATGGATATTCATGTTATAACCAGATCGCCATTGCACCGGAAGACCAGGCCAAGACAACCTTCACATGCCTATATGGCATTTACGCCTTCCGAAGAATGTTGTTCGGATTATGCAACGCCCCTGCCACATTCCAGCGCTGCATGATGGCTATTTTATCTGACATGATAGAAGACTTCATGGAGATATTTATGGATGACTTCTCTGTCTTCGGTAGCAGCTTCGACAGCTGCCTCGAAAACCTCGAGAAAGTACTTACCAGATGCGAGGACACAGACCTAGTACTCAATTGGGAAAAATGCCACTTCATGGTCGATGAAGGCATAGTTCTGGGGCATAAAATCTCGGCACAAGGAATAGAAGTAGAAAAGGCTAAGATCGAAGTCGTCGCCAACTTGCCATCGTCGACCTCTTTCAAGAGAATTTGAAGTTTTCTAGGACACGCAGGTTTTTATCGTCGATTTATTGAAAACTTCTCTAAAATTTCTAAACCATTGTGCACATTGCTGGAACAGGATAAACCATTTAACTTCGACGAGATATTCCTGGAAGCATTGGAAACCCTCAAAGAAAAGCTCGTGATAGCACCTGTGGTAGTTCCCCCAGATTGGACCCAACCCTTTGGGCTAATGTGTGACGCTAGTGATATTGCCGTGGGAGCCGCCCTCGGACAACGAAGGGACAAAAATTTTCATGTCATCTACTACGCCAGCAAAATGCTGAATCCTGCCCATACCAACTACACCACTACCGAGAAAGAACTATTGGCAGTAGTGTTTGCCTTCGATAAGTTTCAGCCCTATCTAATCGGAACAAAAGTGATCGTCCACACAGATCATTCAGCCTTAAGGTACTTGTTCGCAAAGAAGGATGCCAAACCTCACCTGATCCGATGGATCCTTCTGCTGCAAGAGTTTGACCTGGAAATTCGCGACAGGAAGGGCACAGAAAATCAAGTAGTAGATCATTTATCTCGGCTTGAGAATGAACAAGGAAAGACACCCAGCAGCGAAATCCAAGATGCATTCCCTGATGAACAGCTGTTATTGGCCTTCTCCCTGGTAGCCACCTTGGAAGCTGAAGGCATCTCACTGGCCGCCCATGAAGAGGTCGCGGCAGCAACATCAACAGCCACACCCTGGTACGCAGATATCGTTAATTACTTAGTAACTGGTGTTTTACCTTATGACCTTAACTACCAGGGAAAGAAACGATTCCAATATGATGCTAAACATTATTTTTTGAACGAGCCTTTCTTGTTCAAAGACTGTGCAGATCAGGTCATTAGACGGTGTGTCCCTGAGGATGAACAACAAGTCATACTATCTCAATGTCTTGCAGCACCATATGGAGGTCATTACGAAGGGCAATGCACGGCAGCAAAAGTACTCCAATCAAGCTTTTTCTGGCCAACATTGCATAAAGATGTCTGTGCCTTCTACAAACAGTGTGATAGATGCCAAAGAACAGGAAACATATCACGAAGGAACGAAATGCCTCTACAAATCATCCTAGAGGTCGAATTAATCGATGTTTGGGGGATAGATTTTATGAGACCATTCCCATTTTCTTGTGGCAACATGTACATCGTCTTGGCGGTTGACTACGTCTCCAAATGGGTAGAAGCCATTGCCACTCCTCACAATGATGCAAAAACAGTCCATAGATTCCTACACAATAACATATTCATAAAGTTCGGAATCCCAAGAGCCATCATTAGCGACGAGGGCACCCATTTTGACAACAAACTAATTCCCAAGGCACTTCAAAAAGTGGGTGTCACGCACAAGATTGTCGTAGCATACCACCCGCAAACAAATGGGCAGGCAGAGATTTCAAACAGAGAAGTGAAAACCATCCTGGAAAAGGTTGTCAACCCAAGTAGGAAAGATTGGTCGCTAAAACTAGACGATACTCTTTGGGCGTATCGAACAGCGTACAAAACGCCACTCACAATGTCCCCTTATTGATTAGTATACGGCAAGACCTGCCACCTCATAGTTGAAATAGAACACAAGGCATATTGGGCAATCAAGGCGATAAATATGGATTGGAAGCAGGCTGGTAAAAAAAACTACTAAATCTGACCGAAATGGAGGAATTCAGGTGGGAGGCCTACGAGAATGCCAATATGTACAAGGAAAAAGTCAAAAGATGGAACGACAGCAAGATCCAGCAGAGGCAGTTCTTGCCCAGGCAGCAAGTGTTGTTGTTCAACTCCCGTCTGAAGCTGTTTCCCGAGAAATTAAAATCCAGATGGTCAAGGCCGTTCGAAATGGTCCAGGCTTTCCCACATGGTGCCGTGACAATAAAGCCAGTGACTGGAGGGGAAGAATTCATGGTTAATGGGCAGCGATTGAAGCATTATGCAAAAGATTCTGTCCCGAGAGAACATGAAGTATTCACTTTGGGGGATGCCCACCCCACTGTGACATAATTCTTATCTTTCCACATCTTTATTGTTTTAGCTTTTTAGGAGTAGATTTTAGGACTAGATTTTATTTTTATTATGTTTTATTCCCATCTCACAACTAGTTATCCAGATTCAGACCCTGAAGAATCATGCCGCCGCGCACAACTAAGGGCAGCACTACCCAGCCAACTGCCCAACCACGCAATTGACAGCATAGCAGATAACTCCTCCGAATTATCTCCACCATCTGACAGCAACTAAGTCTAAGTCTTCTTTCCTTGTCTCATGTTTACTTTTCTTTTTTTGTTTTTTCTCTTGTAATTTATTTTGTACATTGAGGGTAATGCCCATCTCGAGTTTGGGGGGTTAGCTCTCATATTTTTGTTTAGGCATAACTAGTGCATATTAGGTTGCATAATGTACTTGCCTTAAAAATTAATCGAAAAAGAAAAATTTTGTTAGAACTTGTGCCTATGATAGAATAGCCGACTTTAAATTATTTGCACCAATTAAAAAGAACTTAAAATTTTGGGAAAGCATGAAGTAAACTTTGAATTTTTCTATTAATGCCAAAAATTAAAAACACTTTTGTTACTTGTTGAATTTGTTAGAATTTATTATAAACAATGCTTACTTTATTTTTAGAATTATTTGAAATTTTCTAACACTGGTTGTAAGAAGCTGCCGCAGCAGGCAACAAACAGAAACATAAAAAGAAAAGCACTGCCACGGTAGGAAAGAAAATATTTATGATGTTTTTCCCTATAGGTTCCCGAAACCGGCTCTAGGAAGAATCATGTGCAAGGACACTCTGCTGCTATCAAAGTCTATGAATCTGCTAAAGGGGTTTGGGGTTTTGTAGTTTGCTCATATCTTAATTTCAGACCTAGAGAGTAGTTGTGATGAGCTGAAGCCCTTACTGCCATGATTAAATAATTGTGCTTAATTATGCTACCTCGGCAGCAACCTTTAATACCATGACAACATCCTTGTTTACTTAGAATATTATTTAGATTCAGCCTGTACACAGTTTCTGCACGCACTGCACTGGCATTGTAGTTTAATTCTGAGTTATTTCTTGTTGTTTCCCCTATCAATAATATAATGTAGGTGCCACGGCCTTAAGGTGCTAAATAAAGTTTTAAACAGGATTTTCTTTTTGATTAGTTCAAAGGGCAAGTATGTTTAGGTTTGCATTGCTTGAGGACAAGCAATAGTTCGAGTTTGGGGGTGTGTAAAGTGCTCATAAGTTCTATATTTTATATGCATTCCATCTCATATTATTGTTGTTCTTAAGTACATTTTAGGCATATTTAGGTTCATGCATTGCATATTTACAATATTCTTTACTTTGCCATGATTTTATTAAATATCTTTAATTTGGTAAGGAAAAGACGTTGTTTTAGTTTAGTTTGCATTTCAGGGCTAGAAGCTGTTAAGAGCTGAGGAGCTGAAGCTGAGGAAGTAGACTAGGGAGTTGTACTGATGTAGTTCCAAACAGAGAAAGCCACTATCGAGTCGCTGTCGCTGTCATACCTGCCGCCCAGGGCAGTAAATTGAGGAATTGGAGAATTGGAGTGCGATCTGTAAAGTAGAAAATCCTGATTCCAACGATGTCATCCACTCAATTTTTTGACGCTTGGAGCAGCGGACAGAGCCGTCGAAGGGGGAGATCAAGATAACTTGTGGTGCAATGCAACGAGAGGAAGTCCACATTCAACTCAAAGAAGTCAGAATTAAGGGTTGCATTTAATACAAAAGCTACTTTGAAGACTTCTACTCCAAGAAGGACTTAGCCTAGCTAATGCCTATATATACTTGACATATTTTGTAATTCAAAACAACTTAAGTTTTCCTTTGGGCATAGCTTAGGTTTTCTTGCCGCCATTATGTTCTAAATTCTCTCTTGGGTTTGGGCCGGTTATGTTGTAAACTAGTGTGAGAACGGTTGTTTAGGAATTAAGTTTGTTTTTGCAATAAAACTTCAAGGTTTGTTTATTCCATGCTCTTCATAGTTTTCAATTAATTTTGAAAGATTAGTTATTAACTATCTATTTTTTCGGTATCGAGAGAGTCGATATCACGAAAGGGATAGGTACGATCCTCATCCTAATTAGGTGTTGATCAATTCGGCCTAGATATAGGTACGAGTTTAAAGCGGCTAAAAGAGGACAAACCAAAGTTGATGTCTTTGCAAGATTCAAGCCGTGACGGGTATCATCTGCAGTGGGCAACAGCAGTATTCTGACTTAGACATAAGCAGGATTAATATCGAAGCATTCTGCCGAGCCTTGAAGGTCTTCCGAATTTGTCGCCGAGCCAAACATCCATTCCACTACCAGGCAGCGAAAGCGTTAGAGCAATCAATCTGCCATCCTCCGTCGAGGCAGCAAAGTCTGGCAATGCAAAGCATCTTAACCTATTCAACGTAGTTTCACACTAGGGAGCAGCATAATCTGACTCATTCTATCATCTTAATCTCTTTTATCTATTACTTGTGTTTTATTTACTTTTTATTCTTTACAAAACTAAAATTTATTTGTGCATTTAATTTTCTTTGTGCAAAATTACAATTCAAGTAAGTTGTCCAATCCATGTGGGAGACTATATCTTTTATACTATAACTTGACAAGAGTGTGCACTTGCACTCATATTTAGAGAACATCCAAACGCTCTACACTCTACCTACTAGCTCGGGGATGAGAGGTATGCTCCCTTCTCATCTAGAGTTAAGGATGGTAGGTGTGATGAGCTGACACCCTTCGTAGCAATCCCCCTTTTGAATTTCAGGAAGACTGAACACTATGAGTAAAAATAGAGGGACAATAGCTAAGGCGTGACTAGAGAGCTTCCTTGAAAATTTCTCTTAATCAAATTAAGCATAGGCTGAGAGCAATTTTGCACACACACACATGCATCCTAGCCCTAAGAAAAATTCTTAAAAATCTCAAGTGTAGTTGTTCTTAACAGTTGCATGTAGCTTTCCGAGGCTAAAGCTTTGTCATAGCACTTCTTTGAGTTAAATCTTTGCCATAGTATTTCTTTTGTTTTGTTCTACTTATTGCTTGAGGACAAGAAATAGCTTAAGTTTGAGGGTGTGATAACTGCATAAATATCCTTATTTTCATACCTTTTTGCCTTAGCAATTGACTGCTCTTAAGTTCATGTCATAGCATTTAGGTTGCATTTTAGTTCATTTGGGTGCAGTTTTATCTTTTGTTTGGTATTGTGGTGGAAAGGTGTTGCTTGAGGAGGGTGGTTTGGTTGTATGGTGTGCAGGACGCAGGAATACAAAGTGCAAGAAAGCATGAGAGCTGGGAAGTGTTATAGCATTTGAGGACTGAAGGAACTAGCTAACACGCGAGCTGCAGAAAACATGTGAAGTGCAGAAAAGACAGATCTGACATGTGCAGCCACTAGTACCGCCTACAGATTGTCCTCCTTGTCCCCTTAGGCAGAGCATTTTCGGTGGATATTCGTTGAGATCACCAAAGGAATATTTAGGGCACCAAACCCTAGGAGCCTTCACTATATAGAGGGTGCAATTCCCTCATTTATAATAAAAAACGCAGAAAAAAGGTGATAAGCAAGGCTAGGGTTAGAGAGAGAAGGGCAGTTTTTCCCTTCTTCTTCCTCAACTTGGTGTCCTCCATCATTGAAGCTCCAATGAGTGGCCTCGCCAGCCTCGAGAGAGGCGACGGGCCTAAGACAGTTTGTGGCAGTCCATGGCGTATCGGAAGTTCTTCTTCCCTTCTGTTTGCTTTAGCATTTCCTTATTTCATTTTGAAAGGATTGTAATGTTTGATGATACGTTGAATGTTCACCCAGCCATTAACTGATTTTAGGTGGCATGGGTTTGATGGATGATCTTTATTTAAGTGTTTTTAGTGCGTGCCTATGATTTTTCAGCTTTAATCGTTCTCTATGCTTTGCTTATGTGCTTTCATTTCCTTAAGGTTGTAAGAGCCTTAGAGAGTTGGCCATTCCTTAGGTGTAGAATCAGGTTTGTAATCAAGAGAGCTAACCTTAGATACCCATAAACAATGGAGTTGGCTGCTGAGAGGCACAACTCTAACATGCCTTAGAGATAAGTGATAGGTTTCAACGGCTAAGAAGGGTAGTACTTGAGGGGTAGGGGAGTGTTAAGGGTTTACGCTGAGAGGTATTGCCGTAGCATTTCTGTCTCCCAGTCTCCTGGCTAGATATAGTTTAGGGGCATCCTTAGTAAATCCTACTGAGCATAGAAGATGGCTGAAGACCTTAGACTGGGTTAAGAGGCTTAGTTTAGTTGTCCAGCAAACCCAACCAGTCATTCTATAGAGAGTTTCACACACGAGAGATGACGTGTTTGTCATCTGATTCACCTCAACGCTATTTACTCTTTTTGCTACAGCATTTCTGATTACTGCTTTGATTGTCTCAGCACTATCGACTACAAAAACAACTTACACTGCATTATACATTAACCGTGCACACCTCCAATCCTTGTGGAGACGATTCTCACTCACACCCTTTACTACTTGTTCGACGTGTATGCTTGCACTACTTGCCTATCATTTTAGTACACCTCAGCACGCAAACAATTTCCTTAGCTTTCTCATCATCTACCTTTAAGCAATCTTGAAGAGCTTTCATCAACTCTTGTCATTTGAAGGAAAATGGCAAAGGTTAGAGGTAATTTTGTTTTACTCCTCTAATCAAGGTTCTTTAATGAAATTCTCAAGTTTTTGGCTCTCTAAATATGTTTAATAACAATGTTTTGAGTTTTAATTGATGAAAATGGGTAAATCTAGCTTTAAACGATGATTTCTCAAGATTTTCGAATGGGTACTATTTTGAGTGATTTGAGATTGATTTTAATCAAGATTTGGATGTTAAATGATGTTGAAATAAAGGTTTTATCATAACAATCTCGAAATAGGTTGGATCTCTAGTTGTTTAGGTTATTAGATTTGGGTTTTTGGCTTGATAATGTAATTTTGGTGTTGCCGGAGGTTTATGGATGCAATTATGTTGTTTTTAGATGTTAATTGATGATTAAAATTGAATGGAAGTATTAGATTTTGGCTGGATCAAGTTTAGGAAGCAATCAAAAATGTTTTCGGTTGTTTTGGATAGGCGTTTTGGTGTTCTTGGGCAGTGCAGTGAGATAGCATGGGTTGTTGCTGGTTTTAATGCATTGAGATGCATTAATCCTCTGTTTTTGTGTGGTATAAATAGGGGAGTTTGTATCGGACACAATTGGTGAAGTTTCAGAAGCTTCGGAAGCTTGATTTCAATTCGGCAAAGCAAGCGAGGCGTGATCGGTGAGTGGATTTGGTTTTAAAGTGTTGTCAAAGACTTGGAAGCAAGGTTTGGTTTTAAACCCGGAAATAAGTTTGAGTTGTTTCGCTCTCATTTCTCGGCTTTTGTCCCATTGATTTTCATGTTCATGCTCTTGTTTTAAAGATAGATGATAATCCATTGTTTATACATGATTTGAGAAATGTTTTGATGGCTTAATTAATCCCATGAGATAGAATGTTGATTTCAAAGAGATAGAGTTGTTGTGAAAATGCTATGCTTTAAATATGCATTTGATATGGGATGAAATTGCTTTATGTTGATGCATTGAAAACAGTGGGTATTTGATGTTTAAAATGTTATATATTGGCATAAAATGAGATTATTGTTACCGGATATAATTGGTCGATCAATAGGATGAGAAGTGCACTATAATATACAAATTCCGTACGTGCTCTTTGGTTCAGGCAATGGGGGTAGTGCCATCCCGTTCCAAAGTGAGAGTGTGGTGATGAGAGATTCCACCACAGTAGGTCTTGGTGAAACACCCAAGCTTTATGGCGATGAGAGATGCCGCCATGAGAGTCTGGTGATGTGAGATTCCACCGGGGTAGGACTTGACATTTAGTCCAGCTATCCGCATATCCGTGTAATGTTGCTAAAATGTCAATATATGAGATTGATTATGAGATTCACATGTACCTTAATATAAATGTTTTATGAAATGAGATGCATATGAGATTATGTATTGAGTAATGCTTTTGATGAAACAAGCATGTAAGGCTTTGCCTTGAGACCTTGCATTTTGGCTAATGCATAAGATAGATGGTACATGTGGTGTTTAAATGATGTGGACTTTTCTTTGAAAGTGTTTTCAAACATGAGATAGAAAGAGCATGATGAGTAGAGATTTCTAAATGAGATGGTTTTAAAATGCATTGTTGTGTTGATTTGTTTTGAGCATCCCTCACTAAGCATTATATCTTACGCTCTCTTTTTCCAACAATGTTAAACCCCCAAACCTTGCTTTCAAGTCTTTGAAAACACTTTCAAACCAAATCCACTCACCGATCACGCCTTGCTTGCTTTGCAGAAGCGAAATCAAGCTTCTGAAACTTCACCAATTGTGTCCGATACAAACTCCCATGTTTATACCACACAAAAACGGAGGTTTAATGCATCTCAATGCATTAAAACCACCAGCAACCCATGCTATCTCGCTGCACTACCCAAGAACACCAAAACGTCTATCCGAAACAACCGAAAACGCCTTCGATTGCTTCCTAAACTTGACCCAGCCAAAATCTAACACTTCCATCCAATTTTAATCATCAATTAACATTTAAAAACAACCTAATTGCATCCATAAACCTCCAGCAACACCAAAACCACATTATCAAGCCAAAAACCCAAATCTAATAACCTAAACAATTAGAGATCCAACCTATTTCGGGATTGTTATGATAAAACTTTTATTTCAACATCATTTAACATCCAAATCTTGATTAAAATCAATCTCAAATCACTCAAAACAGTACCCATTCGAAAATCTTGAGAAATCATCATTTAAAGCTAGATTTACCCTTTTTCATCAATTAAAACTCAAAACATTGTTATTAAACATATTTAGAGAGCCAAAAACTTGGTAATTTCATTAAAGAACCTTGATTAGAGGAGTTAAACGGAATTACCTCTAACCTTTGCCATTTTCCTTCAAATGACAAGATTTGATGAAAGCTCTTCAAGATTGCTTTAAGGTAGATGATGAGAAAGCTAAGGAAACCATTTGTAAAACAAAAAGAAATGAAAAGATGAATATCTCTCGAAATTTAGAGAGAAATAGAGAGTTTGGCTATTTGGGAAAATGAGGGAAATGAAGTTTACGTCAAATTTCTTTTGGATGATAAAAATCTCTTTTATTAAAAAGTCTCTTTTAAATTCATTTTTATTAAATCGTTTAAAAATGGTCAAATTAAAGGAAAAGGTTCCTTAATTAAATGGTAGCTCCTTAAAGATTATAAGTTTTGGCCCCCTTTCAAAACAGTCCTTAAAAACATATTTTTCACTATTTACAAAATGGTCACTAAACCTAAATCTCGATCTTCCAAAAACCATTTTCTAAAATTTCCTTTACAAAACCTTTCTATATACTTTTAGAATATTTTAGGAAATTTTCCATAATTTTATCATACCCTGAACTACATTTTCGCTGAACCACTCCTGAAAACTCGGATCTCTAGTTTAGGTTATACTAACCCCCGAACCAATGCTAAAAGCTTCTAGGCCCAAAACATGGGCATTACAGTTACAGTCTACAAGGTCAAACCCTTGTAACTTTTTTCTCTCTGGTAAACCGACAATCCAAAATCAATTTTTTAATTTCAATTTTCTGGCTAGACTAACCACGACTATCGTCGTTTGAATAAAACAGTTTAAAATCTAGAATAACCCGACTCGGACTATGTTGTCTTAATAAGAATCAAATTTGATCTCAATTTCCCTTAGCGGACCGCTGCTAAGTGTGTTCACAGGAAGTTGAATGGGCTACAAGCCAATCCTTCCTCCCAACTATAAATCGAAACAACATTCAACCAACGAGCCCTTTTTTAATTTGAAAGTGTAAGGATTTTAAAAGGAAAGGTCGATTGCCAATCCAAGTTTGCAGAAAATTGAGAAATAGATTCGAAGATATTAAGTGCTTTTCAATTCTCACGATCGGAATTGGGTTGTTTCTTTAGCCTTTGGCTTGTTGGAAAATTAGCCAAGCATGATTATGGTAGAAATCATACTCAGCATTTTAAAAGAAAATAAATGAAAATTTAAAAATAAGAACGTAAAGAAGAGAATTTAATAGAACTTAGAAAGCAGGAAGAAAACTAAGAATGAGATATCTTTCTAGCTTACCTCGAGGCGGTATTTATAGTTTTCTAAAACCCTAAAATTAACCTAGAAATGATAAAGATAATACTTGAAAATATTCAAATTAAATCTTAAAAACAAAAAATAATTTCTAATTTGAATTTAAAATGCAGTTGATCCTGCTCGTCCGTCCTTGCCGACTAGATCTTTTGGAAGCTACTGACTAGACCATCTGGAAGATGTTGACTGGATGTCACGTCAGACGCTTCATGCCTAGAGTTATGCCCACTAGCCCAGCCTTGATTCCAGAAAATAAAACTGTAGAACTTTGCCTTGTAAGTGCAATCTCCTGAATTGAAGTCCTGCATAGAAAACACACAAAAACATCCAAATCAACAACATGAACTAATCATTTAAGGCACAATTAAAGTTAAAATAGCAACCAAATAAACTACGTATCAAATTCCCCCTTACTTATTCAATGTTTGTCCTCAAGCATTTCTCAAATAATACATCAAAACTCAAGTTCTCATCCTTCATTTCACAATGTATATAAGATAACCAAATGACCCAAGATCGAAACAATTATTGAAATCAAGAAACAATCAAGTAAAGGCATAACTAGGAACAATTGTAAGCAAAGCAAGACATTCCAATAACCTGTCAATTTCAATGAAGCAAAACTTAATACCCTCACAAGGATTCACTCATTTCGCTTAAAGTGTTTGGGTTGAAGAATCGCTCAAGCCTTAACTAATCAAAACATTACCATAGGCTTGTAACTAAATCCAATCTCCACTACTTAAAGTGAACATGATGTAGAAATCAAGGGGTCTTTAAATAGGGTTGTAATAGGGCTTAGGTTAGGGTTGGAAAAGGCAAAGAAAACGTGCGGTAAAATGACAAGACAAAAGATGCAAAATGTTGAAGTTCAAGCCACAAATCGAACCAATATGAGGAGACAAGCAAAGAAGTTTAAGCAACCATGTGTTTGTTTGTTTGTTTTTCTTCTTCTTTTCTTTTCTTTTTTTTGTTTTTTTTGTTCCTTTGCTCTTGCTCTTTTTTTATTTTCTGTGGAACAAATCTTCTTTTGTCTAGACAAGGGTATGAAAAGGGGGATAAAATAGGAAAAGGGTCGGGTCTTTTAAATGTGGTGAAAACAAAGAATGTGAATAGGCTCAAAAGTGGCTAACTAGGGGAAATGAATGGGAAGGCAATTTTGGGTAGAGAAGTGGTTAATCCTAAGTGCCCTATCACATTAAAGCATCATATTCAAGCATGTAGCCTCGACAAGTATTACGCTACAAGTTCTAGAATGTTGACAACTAGTTCGGCACACTCAATGAAGTAAATAGCAAGAACGAAAGTATATGCTTGTAAAGCTCAAAAACTTACATGAGGTGGAATTTGTACTAAGTTAAGCAACATGTCAACTAACAAATGTATGGAATGTCAAATAAAAATTTATTGAAAATCACTAGTCATGCCCATTATCTATCATGCATCCTAAATTTCAACAAAAGCAAGATCACAAGTCATAAGGAATTCAAAGAGATAAAGTGAAATATAGGATAAGCAACAAAAAATTCCAGCATATTCCAATTAAGAAAAACTCAATTTCAACCAATCATATAAGCAGGATAAGAATTTGATGAAAATTCTACCCCCTCACTTAGATCATATTGTCCCAATATGTAAATGAAAGCACAAGAGAGGGAATATAGATACTCCTCGTGTCTAGCGGCAGTGAGCTTTGGGTCTGGTTCAAGGGCATCATGCAGCTATCGTCGGTGACCATGGCGGTTGTAACCCCCTCGACCCGGCCTAGACGCCCACCGAACCAAATGGGTCACACGGGGAATATTGAAGTAAACATGGAAGTTTACCTCAATAAACGAGCCTATTTAATTTTCTTTTTATTTTTTCTAGATGCACATTGTTACCCTATGTGTTTATACTCGCGGAAGAAGAAACGTCAACTCAAACGGACATCGATTAGGCACTCAATTGATTACAACATGTTATAAGGATCAATTTGTAAATTTCACAAAATATAGGGACTTAATCAAATTTTAGTTTACCATCCTTTAATTAGTTAGGTTCTATGCCACTGTGTCAAATCTCTGCTCAATCTCATCATTCAAACACATTCAATTGAACAACCAAACATTCAATGACCAAAACGGAAGAAAATAGAACATCAAAAAGCCTTAATTAACCAACTTACCAGTCGAGCGTATCGATACACTTCAGCCCGTATCGATACGTCATTATCTCGTCAATTTCTCAGATTTCCAGTAACACAAAAGGGTATCAATACGACCTCGTGTATAGATACGGTTTCTTATTTTGCCCTTTGTCCGTATCAATACGGTCTACCATGTACCGATACGGTATGCCTGTTTTGGCTATATTGTACTGATGCGGTAGCCTTCGTATCGGTACGGTTGAGCCTGATATCACATTTTGCTGGTTTTTCACACTTTAACGCCCCCATAATAAATCAAGCATGCTTCCAACATATGTATAACATATCCAAACATCAAACCTCAATCATTCATGGCATATTCAACATCATAACATGGCATTTTGCATCAAAGGTAAACTATGTGAGAAAGCCGGCATGGTTGCCGGAATAGTGAACGGTGGTGAGAGTGGAGAAGAGATGAACGATGAGAGAATAGTAATCTGATTTTTTTATTTAAAGGAAAATGATCGTGTGTTGATCTAAGCCTGATTACATCATTATATAAGCTCATGCCTAACAAACTAAAAACAATATAAACCTCCTAACAACTTCAACAATGTTTAGTTACGGGCCTACACAATAAGAGCCCAATTGACACAAATTTAATTATTTCTAACATTCATCCTACTTTTTTTTCTTCTTTCTGAATTTTCTTGAAGTTGATTAACGAACAAATGATCCAATCTAGTGTGTCGAGTGAGAACACAGTGCTGGAGCTCGAAGAAAAATCAGAACCTATGCATTTTCCTTTCCTTGACCTGCTGATTAGCAATGTACATCTGTTTTCCTTTTTCACAGTGTACTAGAAAGATGCTTTCTGTCGTATTCTTTCTTATCTTCTTCTTTAGAATTCCATACAATCGTCTTTCATCACATTCAACAACAGTTTAGAACCAAGTCATCATCAGCTTGCAAGAAGAAAAAAAATGAACAATTTCTATGATAATCTTCATTGAACTCCCTTGCTTCAGAACTTGTACCAATTGAACAACTTGTTGAGATGCTGAAACATCATTGAGTTGATTCTTTGAACAAGTGAACAATCACGATGGCCTGGTATAGCTTGTACACGAAATGAAAAATGCTTTATGTCTTCAAACATCATACTTTCATCCAGAATTTCTTCAGAAACAAAATATGTATTTCATACTTGGTGGTTTAATGAGAATCGAAGGTGTTCTTCATCCTTTCGTTCTTCTTTACTCACCTTTCTGTCCTGACATTATTTTTTTCATTTTGAAAGTCCTTCAGAAGTCTAATCTTCCTCCAACAGAATATCATTTTCACACATCAACAGAAGATGCACAAAACCAATCACCAATATTCAATAGCAGTGATGCAAAGCCAACACACAAAAAAATGAACCAGAGTTGAGTATTCACCAACTTTCATTACCCAACCAGCAACAAGATTAGTAGCAATTAGCTCACAATGCATAGTGACAAACACTTCAACTTTCACAAAGTTATCCATCCAGAATTACTCCAATCAAGATTGTCAAATAGGCACAACAGGTTCATCGCATTCCTTAGTGTACCCAGTAAAATGCACGCATACAACATTTGAAAATTCAACAATAGCTGGGACCCAAAGTCATTGACTCATAATACCAAAACACCATAAAACTAAACATCAACAATCTATTAACAGTGTATTTGAATCTTCCAATGCAAAAAGAAAACCCATTACCAGCAATTGAAGCTATCAATAGCATTATTTCAGCAAACCAACAACCACCAGTAACATTCTTTCATCAAAACAGCAACGACCAGCAACATTTTCTTTTGAATAATATCATAGCAATATGTATTTCCAGCTAGAGTATCCTCATTCCAACAACTAGTAGAAAATTCTAAAGACTAGAAAAAAAATACTATAATCTATTCTGGGCAGATCAGACAAGCAACAAATCTGGAAGATTATATTGAATCAGGTGGCATACCGACTAAGAAAATAGATTTCTTGAGCATGATCTAAATCAGACTGGAGATCTGAAGGCTTGGCCATGTGGTAGATGAATGGGTGCCCTCGTCGATGCAAAAACAAGAGTGCATGAACTGAACAACAACAGCGTACGGAGCGGTAGAATAGGAAGAACCGGATTTGGAAGAACCAGAATGCAACACGGAAGCAATGTCAGATCCAAACCGCAACAACAGTGAAAATCAAACGGCGTCAGGATCTTCAATGGCGACGTTGAAGGCGAGGTTACAGATCTGAATGGAAAGATAGATTCTCGATCTGAACGAAAAAAAAAATAAAACGGATGAGCGATGGTGACTGAAATTTGAAGCAATCAGCAGCGGGGCGACAGAACAGCTTCAGGATCGACACGACGAATGATACCATGTGAGAAAGCTGGAATGGTTGCCGGAATAGTGAACGGTGGTGAGAGTGGAGAAGAGATGAACGATGAGAGAATAGTAATCTGATTTTTTATTTAAAGGAAAATGATCGTGTGGTTATTTAAGCCTGATTACATCATTATATAGGCTCATGCCTAACAAACTAAAAACAATATAAACCTCCTAACAACTTCAACAATATTTAGTTACGGGCCTACACAATAAGAGCCCAATTGACACAAATTTAATTATTTCTAACAAACTATAGACATGCAACCTAGCAAACAAGCCAAGCAAGATACCAAAATGCATAGCAAAGCACAAACCAATAACCAAAGGCGATTTACAAGTCTAAAATAGCAATATAAACTTGCTCGAATAGGGAGTTTACACAAATCTCCCAAAAACACGTCGGATCTCACATTGCCCTTATTACGTATAATCTAAACCGAAACATACATTCTCAAATGAAGTCTCTTGCGATCCCTTGCTCCATGATGCCTCTAAAAACCTCAATTCTCTGCATTGATGGACAAAATAGAGCGTAAGCACACAAGGCTTAGTGAGGAGTGCTCAAAAGCAAAACACCATCAATGCATTAAAACTATTTTCCAAGTCCACATTGAAATATCATTTCAATTAACTTAAATCATCATTTGGAAACCATCATGCCTTTAAAACCATGCACTTTTCTTAATCAAAAATCAGCATAATAAACCTTATGCAACATGTATCATGAATCAACAGAAAGTCTCATTGCTAACACTCAATTTCAGTTTTCCCATGCATAACTACCATATGCAAAGCTTAAAAAGTAAAACATGTATAAATCACAATATTCAACATAAACCATATCATGATACATCATCAATTATATTGGCTTACAAGTGATCTTTAGGCAAGTCCATTTCTCAAAACAACATATCGGGTACACGGATTCAAAAGTGTTGTCCCAACACTTTATACATTCTCATTGGCATCTCAAGGTTCACACACGGGAGCTACCCTCCACCGTCGTGACACCCGTGGTGGAGTATTTTGTACACCGTATAAACCCATCAACACCAATCATTAGTAGATGTATAACCCCACTAACGAGAGACGGGACACCACATACACATACCTCAATCATTAGGGTACTTGGATGGAGTATTTGATACCCCGTATAAACCCCTCAACATCCAAGGCGACTTGTTTCTAGTGCACTCAATCTTATAGCCGGCTAACTATATCCGATTTCATTTGTAAACAATTTTTACAACATCACTTGCCAATATAATTCACATTTAACCACATACCTCACTGTTTTCAAAGCATCATCAATAAATTATTTTCCAAAGCATTAAACCATGCTTTAAATCCCAAATATAAAACATATACTCACAATGATCACTTACCATGTGCATCCTTCATCATTTCAACATTAAAAACAGCAAACCACATGTTATAATCATGCTTTAACAGTAGGTAAACATGTATTCAAAACCAAGTGCATAAAAACCATTTCGTAAATAGCACAATCGAGAGAGAAATTCCTTATACTTACTTCTCAACTTAGACAAGCATTTCAAGCTTACATCTAAGTTCCCATAACTACCTTTATAACATTTCAAAGCTGAAATCCACATTCTCACTCACCGACACGTGAAACCATGATTAGCGGACGCAAAACTAAGCGTTCGAAGCTCCCGAAACCTCATCGATTTCTTCCGAAAGATTCTCTCCTATTTTAACATCATAAGAACAGAGGATTAATGCATGTCAATGCATTAAACACTCCAGCAAGCAATCCTACCATGTTGCTCTACCCAAAACCACCAAAACGTCCATCTAAAACAACTGAAAACAACTTTGATTACTCTACAAACTCAACCCAACCAAAAGCTAACACTTCCAACCATTTATAATCATTGATTAACATCCAAAATCATCATATTATCAACCTTATACCTCCAACATTCACAAAATCATATTAACACCACAAAACTCAATTCTAAGTACCTAATAAACTAGAGATCCAAATAGTTTCGGGATTACCATGTGTAGAAATAATGTTTTGATATAATAATTGAAAAATGTTTTGGACTAATTTGAAAAGAATTCAAAACTTGTCTTTAAGTCCAAACAACTTGAATTTATATTTGAGGGATCTTAAATGGTTTTTGGCAATATTTTTATTGATTTTAAATAGCCAAACTTGAATTTTCAGGTTGCCCGTACCGATACGGTCTAACCCGTATCGATACCTTTTTGCCCAGGTTTGGTTATTGCCAAAACCCGTATCAAAACAGGCTTTGCCGTTTCGATACGGTGAGGGATCGTTTCGATACGCCTGGTAAGCGTACCGATCCCCATTTTAACAACCCCAACGGCTAGTTTCCCAACGGTTTTTTAAATGTCATATCGTACTGATATGCCCTCAAGCGTATCGATGCGCCTAGGCTGGCAAGAGCCCAACGACTAGTTTCTGATTAAGGTCGTACCGATACGGGTCCACGCATATCGATACGGAATGCTGCAGAACAGCATTAATAGTGGGAAATTAAGTCTCCAATGGCTTCAATTCAACCCCAACAGCTAGTAACTGCAACAAACTCATTAAGGAGTATAAAAGGGACCTTCAAGCATCAAGTAATGGTTAATGCTTCAATTGTCAACAACAAATGATCAAGAAAGTGTCTTAGTGCTTAATTGTCATTTCTTTGTATAGACAAACACTAGTGTGCCGAAATTGTTAGATTTGCTCAAGTGTTTTTAAGTTTTGGCTGAGAGCTACATTGTGCAAACAAATACCTATTAGAGGGATTTGAGTTTGCTTGTATTTTCTCTTGTAAAGAGGGTTTGATCAAGGCTTTGGGTAGAAAGCTTGATCGTTGTATAAGGGTTTCCTTCTAAGCCTAGAAAAGGGGACGAATCAATAGTAGATTGATTGGAAATCCTTAGTGGGAAGCTAAGGTAGTGGATGTAGACCTTGGTTAGAAGGTTGAACCACTATAAATCACTGTGTCCTTAATCTTTTTAGCTTCCACACCACTTACAACCAAAACTCCACTTCTCTACCACTTGGAAAGCAAGAACGGTTGAAGGAATCGAGCACCGAATAACCCAATAATTAGTATCAGAGCTTGGCTCAATTGAAGAGGATTAACATCCTATTGAGAAGATCAGGCAAGCTCGATCATCATTTCAATCAACCGACTCAATGGCGCAATCCATCGACAAACCGCCCTTCTTCGACAGAACTCACTATGCCCATTAGAAGACAAAGATGAAGTTCTTCATAAAGTCAAGGGACTACAAGCTATGGGACATAGTAGAAGATGGTTCGTTCGTGCCTCAACGAAGCAAAGCGAAATGGAGTGTCGAAGATCGCAAGAAGATGGAGCTCAATTGCAAAGCCTTATACATCCTCTTCTGTGCTTTTGACCCAACCATCTATGAGAAGATGTCTTCTTGTGAGAGTGTCAATGAGGTATGTTACAAGCTTGAAGTCACATACGAAGGAACCGATGAAGTAAAGGAGACCAAGATCGGTCTCCTCAATCTTACGTATGAAAACTTCAAGATGGATCCGGAAGAGAACATCGAGAAGATGCTTGATAGGTTCTCCACTATCACCAATGGTCTCAAAGGATATGGAGAAGCCGTCCCAGAAGAAAAGCTTGTCCGAAAGCTCATCTACTCACTTCCCGAGTCATGGGACTCAAATAGGACCGCCATCAACGAAGCTAAGAATTTGAAGACCTTGAAGCTTGATGAACTCATAGGGTCACTTCTCACTCATCAAATTATGAAGAAAAACAAAGAATATGAGAAGAAGAGGGAAGAAATTAGAGATAAGGGGGAGAAGAAGCTCAAAGGGCTTGGCATCAACACTAATGCCATTGCTCTTAAATCCTCCACATGTCATCATGTTGATTCAAGTGAAGAGGAGGATGAAGAAGAAGAGATAGTTCATCTCTTCAAGAAGTGTGCCCCGTTCATGAAGAAAGCCTTGAGAGAGCTTGAACGAGAATCCATGAAAAAGAAGAGGACAAGCACTTCAAGCCATAAGAAGGAGGCATATGTGGCTACTTGGAGTGATGAAGACTCCATCGACGATGAACAAGCCAACCTTTGCCTTATGGCCATCGAAGAAGATTCAAGGGTAGCTTCTAATTCATCTACTTCATGTTCATATTCTTTTGATGAATTACAAGATGCATATGATGATTTGGTTTTAGAGTTTAAAAATCACATTTTGAAAAATAATAAAATGATTTCAAAGTTGAAAATTCAAAATGATTTGATTTCTAAAACCAAACTTGAACTTGAAGCAAAACTCGAAGAGTTTGAACAAAAATGTTTTGATTTACACAATTTGCTTCATAAAGTTCAAGAAGAAAAAGATTTGATTTCCAAAGAGCTTGAAAAGAAAAATAATTTTGGAAAATCAAACTTTTATGTAAGACAATCTAGTGCCCCTAGATTTGTAAACGGTAAATGTTTTAGAAGTGTTTGGGTCCCAAAATGACTAACCACTTCAACTAAAAAGGATGAAATTGAAAAATGGATTCCTAAGGCGACTAAATTTTGTGCTACTAACGTCTATTGATCCAAAACAATTTGGATACCAAAAATTACTTGATTGTCTTTTGCTAGGTGTGATGGAGAGTGATCAACAAGTCAAAAATTGAGGGGGAGCTCCATGCACACAAGAAAGACACTTGAAGAAGGAAGGCTTCACATCCTCCCTTGGATTCAAGTGTGGTATAAATCTAGTTGTTTTTGCTTTTATTTGATTTATTTTTTTTTAATTTCAACTAGATGATCATATATGTTGGACTAACATTTTGATGATGCTTTGAGAAAGGGGGGTCATTTTAAAACCAAAAACTCTTAATTTTTGTCATCTTTTCAACCTTCTAAGTTATTCTGAACTTAATGTCTTTTAAATTCTTTTTTATATAACAAAAAAGGGAGAAATGGTTTGAAAAATTGCATTTTCAAATGAATAAGGGGGAGCTTTACACTATTTTAAATTTTTCATCTCTTATTCACATTTTTAAACTTAAAGGGGGAGAATCCCAAACAATTTTTCAAGTTGGTTTTATTATATCAAAAAGGGGGAGATTGTAGAAATAATGTTTTGATATAATAATTGAAAAATATTTTGGACTAATTTGAAAAGAATTCAAAACTTGTCTTTAAGTCCAAACAACTTGAATATATGTTTGAGGGATCTTAAATGATTTTTGGCAATGTTTTTATTGATTTTAAATAGCCAAACTTGAATTTTCAGGTTGCTTGTACCGATACGGTCTAACCTGTATCGATACCTTTTTGCATGGGTTTGGTCACTGCCAAAACCCGTATCGAAACAGGCTTTGCCGTTTCGATACGGTGAGGGATCGTTTTGATATGCCTGGTAAGCGTACCGATCCCCATTTTAACAACCCCAACGGCTAGTTTCCCAACGGTTTTTTAAATGTCATATCGTATCGATTCGCCCTCAAGCGTATCGATACGCCTAGGCTGGCAAGAGCCCAACGACTAGTTTCTGATGAAGGCCGTACCGATACGGGTCCACGCGTATCGATGCGGAAGGCTGCAGAACAACATTAATGGTGGGAAATTAAGTCTCCAACGGCTCCAATTCAACCCCAACGGCTAGTAATGGCTACAAACTCATTAAGGAGTATAAAAGGGACCTCCAAGCATCAAGTAATGGTTAATGCTTCAATTGTCAACAACAAATGATCAAGAAAGTGTCTTAGTGCTTAATTGTCATTTCTTTGTATAGACAAACACTAGTGAGCCAAAATTGTTAGACTTGCTCAAGTGTTTTTAGGTTTTGGGTGAGAGCTAAATTGTGCAAACAAATGCCTATTAGAGGGATTTGAGTTTGCTTATCTTTTCTCTTGTAAAGATGGTTTGATCAAGGCTTTGGGTAGAAAGCTTGATCGTTGTATAAGGGTTTCCTCCTAAGCCTAGAAAAGGGGACGAATCAATAGTGGATTGATTGGAAATCCTTAGTGGGAAGCTAAGGTAGTGGATATAGACATTGGTTAGAAGGTTGAACCACTATAAATCATTGTGTCCTTAATCTTTTTAGCTTTCACACCACTTACACCCAAAATTTCACTTCTCCACCACTTGGCAAGCAAGAACGGTTGAAGGAACTCCATTGATAGAATTGAAAAGCACTTAATATCTGGGAAATTCTCCCAAAATCCTTAGTGGGAAATTTTGTAGTTTTATTTTCTAGAATCAAGGCTGATTGCTACCTAAAAAATTCACTACAACTTATACAACTCTTAGAGGTGAAAATGAATTGATGAATTAAAGGAGAGGGGAAATATAAAAAGAAGTTTAACTAAATTGATAGAATATTAAAATTATGTGGGTTATTTTTTTAGAATTAGGGTCAAATTAAAATAAGTGTAAAATTTTGAGGGATAATTATGTAATTATACCTATTTATGTTAACTGCGGCATCCTCTGACATAAAATTTTTAACGGTAATAGACTAATTTGTTACTTTTTAAGTTAAGGGACCAATTTTTAATTTTTAATAGTCAAGAGACACAACAAAGAATTTGGTCATAGTCGGAGGACCATTTATGTAGTTTACTCAAAAAAATTACTACAACTTATGCACAGTATCACGTCCCTAGTGTTCCACTGGCCAAGAACGTGCTGCCTTAATTGATATTTTTAGACAAACGACTAAGTAAACTTGATTTCTAACTTCGAAAGATCAAATTTTTTAAGGCACACAAACACAAGAACGTTATAAGAGGAACCGAACAAAAGAGAAAAGCAACTAAAACGAAAGAAAGAACGCGTAGAAACTACAAAGTGTTTTAGAGTAAATTCTCTGTGTATTACTTAAATGATGGATGAATACAAGTGAGGTGGGGAATCCTCTATTTATAGTTGAATCTCCATACAATGAACGGACGAGATCAAATCACTTTAACAACTCATATCGAAAGCCACCTACCACTTCTACACTAACTAAGGAAAGTTTATCACTATAGAATTCTTTTTTTATGTATGTGTTTACATTGTGAGATATTATATTCTTATCTCTTAAAATATTTTCTGGTAAGATGTCATTTATTAATTTATCACGCTCAATGTACTTATGTTTTTCTTTTAATTTCCAATGATCGGGACTAAATCAGATGGTCTTTTAAGCAAGCTTAAAATTTTGTTCAAAATCTATTGAGCTACGCATGTGTATCGGTTGTCAATTAAACGGGCCGTGAGAATAATTTTTAATTTTAATTGCACTCGTTCTCTTTTCCACTCCCCCAGTTGTGAGAGTAACAATTTGCTTCACATTACACTTCTTCTTCTTCTTCTTCCTTTTAATTTCCATTTTCGTATTTGAAACTCAGAACAAACAAAAGATTAAAACAAAAATGGAGTCGAGGGAAGTACAGGGTCAGTCAGCCGCGGGAAGGGGATTACAGCCGCAACAAGCCCAACCGATGGTATTAGGACCCACATCTTCATCGTACCCTCCGAACTCCACCTTGATCAACTCTAATCCGACGGCTATTCTCCCTCCTTCTTCAGCCCATCCCTTCTCTTTCAACCCCTTAGCTTCCCCGCCCTCGCATAATCAACACCCGTTACAGCAGTTTCATCATCAAAACCAACAGCAACTCAAGCCGCTGGATTCTTTGAACTCCGTCGCCTTTGATGGATCGCCTCAATTTCAGTACAATTCGGAGCCCTCCATCAAAAAGAAGCGAGGTAGGCCTAGGAAATATGCTCCCGACGGTAACATTGCGTTACAATTGGCACCCACCACCCCAATGGCTACTCACTCCGCCAATCACGGTGGTAGTGACTCTGTCGGTTTAGGAAGTGTTGGTGCTGCGGTGGAACCGCCTCCTAAAAGGAATCGTGGAAGGCCGCCCGGTTCTGGAAAAAGACAGATCGATGCATTAGGTAATTAGGAGTTGAATTGTTAAAAGTTAATAGTTTTGTTTTCTTTTTTAATCATAATTTGATATTTAGATTTTGTGGGTTTATTTCTTTGAATAGGTGGAGTTTCAGGGGTGGGATTTACTCCTCATGTGATCACCGTGAACGCCGGTGAGGTGAGTAATATGTGAACTTAGAGTGATTGCTGGTTTAGGAATTTGGGAAATATTATGTTTCTTAGGGCAGGCTTGACAATGTATGAAGTTTTATTTGCCTTAATGGATTTATACTTGGGATGGTTAGTTTTTCTTATATTGAGTCTTCAAATGCTTTAAGCTACCATGGAAGGATAGCTTCAACCCTTTGTAATACAACTGAAATTATGGATATGGAAAATATTGCATAAAAGCAACTTCAACCTGTAATTGCTAAGCAGAGCACCTTGAAGAAATTTAGATCTATTTCAGTTTCTGCTGCACCTTTGCACACTCTGAATACTGAGTTGGGAGATATAAATTGTGTAGCGCATGTCAATCCTAGCTCGAGTCATGGCGTATTTATCATTTTATGTGTTCTTTCATAGATTCATTGATGGAGATACTCCTGTTTATCATCCTCGAATAGTATTGCCTGCCAATAAACACACAATATTATTCTCTTTGCACATGTTCTGGATTCTCATGTTTGTAATTCTTGAACATTAGTTTATAATTTGCCTTATCGTGTGACCTTTACGTTTGCAGGATATAGCATCAAAGATTACGTCTTTTTCACAGCAAGGGCCACGTGCAGTCTGTATTCTCTCTGCAAATGGTGCTGTCCGTAATGTTACACTCCGCCAGTCTGGTAGTATGGTAAAATTTGAGGTAATTTTTATCAATAAGAAATCAATCTGATCAATAAGCTTTTTCTTCAATAAAATCCTCTTCTCAGGACCTCGGCTTAGGTAGGTGTAGGACTGCTTCCAAATTTCCGGGGCTGCTGAAGTATAAACTTTCTGGACTTTCCTTTAATATAAAAAAGCATTTACAGTCTCTCTATGTTTGTATTTGTGTGTATGTTTGCACAATGAGCACACACATCTGGTTGTATCATTCTTCTTTTAGAGAATGATTAATGTATTTTTTCCATTTTTTAAATGCATTTTTATTGAACCTATCATAAGTCTCTTCTAGCATGTTAGGATCCGAAAGCAAATGAATTAGTCCCAAAAAATATAACTTATTAGTGTGAATATTTTATGTGCATATGGCTCTGCTAAGATAGTGCTGTTCATATCTTATGCCTTTTTGGCTTAGTGAAGAACAATGTCAAAATGAGTTTGGTGATTGTTGATTGTCAGGTAAAATGGGTAGCATTACTGCCTCTTTAATGACAGCAACAATAATGGTCTTACAAAACCAAAAATAAAGCTTAGCTGCCACCATGTTGAGGAAAGCTAACAAACCATAAAGAAAATTGATGTGAGAAGTATGCCTAAAGCACATGCATTCCGAACAATATACGTAGACATGTGTAATTACATGGTGTAAAACTTTACATTGGAAATCCATATACCAGAAAACAACACACAAATCCATATGAGGTGGTCTTCAGTCACTCGTCTCATATGTACCTATCCTCCATTTATACTAACTAGTAAAATAAGGTTAATTTGAGACGGGGGTTAGGTGGGTGCATATGTGAGAATGAGATCAAGGTAGAAGTTAAACTTAGAGTAGCATGAGTCGTCTGTACTTTTTAGCCCTATTGGTTTTACCACTTTAGTATACTTTCTGATAGCTAATGGTACCGAAAGACGCGTAGTAATGCTTAAATCTCAGCAATACATGGCTATAATCACATGAAATGTTTGTCAAACCAAAATGGCCCATGCAATTTTAGCAGTTGGAATTATAATTACTTTATCAATTATGCAACAATTTAGTTACGGATTTTTTTTTTAAAATTGCAGGGCCAATTTGAAATTATTTCTTTATCAGGTTCGTTTCTGGTTTCTGAAAATAATGGTAGTTGCACCAGGGGTGGTGGATTAAATGTCTCCTTGGCTGGGTCTGATGGTCGAGTAGTAGGCGGTGGAGTTGCAGGCACACTACAGGCAGCAACACCAGTTCAGGTATATTTGTTACTTATTTATAATTGTCGGGTTCATGTCTAATTATTAATTCTCATAAGCTGCATTCACATCTGAGAAGCCCAAGTAGTTTGGGTCTGTTTAAATATTTGCTATCAAGGGAGTCTCTTCTCATGGAATGACATCAATGTATTTCATTCATGTTTTATGACTGTTTTCCATATCCTGTCAGGTCATTGTGGGCAGCTTTATTGCGGATGGGAGAAAACAGAACTTAGATATTTTGAGAACTGGACCTTCTTTTATACCAACATCAAATATGCAAAACTGTGGGACTCCAGGGACAGCAGGTAGCCCTCCTTCGCATGCTGGATCAAGTGAGTCTTCTGATGAAAACGGCAGTAGCCCTCTTAATGGAGGATCTGGGTTCTATAATAACTCGGCTCCTCCATCTATGCATGATAACAGTATGCAAATAAACTCGCAAATGAACTCGCTTTGGTCTGGCCACACTCAACAATAATGGATGCTGCTTTCTGCACTACCAGTTGCTTGGCCATTGATTCAGTGAATGTTCATGCATAAAACTTAGCTGTCGAATTCCGAGAGAATCATTTTTCTTCTTAGATCCAGTTTTCTTTTTTTTTTCTGGTCCTTTATTGTGGTGTAGGTTTCAAGTTTTGTTCAGGTCGTTGAAAAATGACTGCTTTGGATAGCAAAAGAACAATTGCACCTATTTCTTACATTAGAGACTCAAATTCACTCTTCTGGGTTGGTGCTTATTAGGGTTCAGATGTAAAACTCGATGGTTAAGGTTATGAATAGCATAGGAGTCCTCTCATAGTTTTGATCCTTCTCTAACGTGCTAAAACTGATTGCTCTTGCAATTCACTCCAAGTAACCATTCAAGTTTAAGCTACAAACCCATTTTCACAGAGTTTATAGATGTAGGGATGGCAATGGATCGGATTTTATAAAGTTCAAGTCTAATTCAATTAATAATCGACCTCCAAAAAAATTCAAGTCAGATTACATAAATCTGAGTTCGATTCAATAAAATATCTAAAATTCAAATCCAAATCCGAAAGTCCGAATTTAATTATTTTTTTTTCTTTTTTTAAAGTAACAACTCAAACAAATATCTTTAAATAAAAATAACAAATAATTTTTATCAAACGAATCGAGGTGACTAAGGGTGGAGAATTACTTGTTTAAAATCTAAAATTTTAAATTTAGAGAAGATAAATTCAGAGAAAATGGATATTCAATCATGATTCTACGATGTGGTTTTTATGTTAAAACGAGCATATAAAACTTTCGAAACTATTTAGAGGGTTAACCCAGTTGAAACGAGCATATAAAATTCATATAAAATTTTCGAAACTATTTAGAGGGTTAACCCAGTTGAAACGAGCATATATAACTCTCTAAACTATTTAAAGGGTTTTTCCAAAAAAAACATTAATGATTGCTAGATTTCAAAATGCATTTATATAGCCTTTGTAATCCTAATTCAACTTTAATTAGGATTTTAATATATATATAATCCTAGTTTAACTTTAATTAGGATTTTAATATATATAGATATATATATTAAATATATATAATCTCATTCAACTTAATTAGGATTTTTAATATATATTTATATTAATATACATAATCCCAATTCAACTTAATCGGGATTTTAATATATATTTATATTAATATACATAATCTCAATTCAACTTAATCGGGATTTTAATATATATATATATATATATATATATATATATTAAATTTAAGAGTTTTAAATGTTTTTATTCAGATTCATATATGGCGGACTCAGATCGAATATGGATTTAAATTGAATTCGGATCGTATTCGGATCGGATCATGGCAATGTCCATATCCGATCCACCTCTTATTAGAACTCAGACTTTTTTCGGATTCGAATTTAAACTTTTTCAATCGGATTTGAATCAATTTTTTTTTTCAAATCAAATTCGGATCGGATTCTGATTATATTGTCATCCCTATATAGATGGCACAACTCACATGTTTTATTCACCCCAGACATGGATCAGTAACGGACAAGTTTAAAGTCGTGGTTATCTGTATCGAATCAAATTTATTTTGTATTTAATTTATAAATAAAAAATAAGTTATGTAATTTAAATATTGTAAATAACTTACAAATGTTATATAATTATTTGAAAATTTAATCCTTTTAAAAATATAACACTAAATTTGATCTAAAATATTCAACAAATCCAAAAGAGTCAAATTCGGACCACCAGAAACACTCGACTTAAAATTGAAATTAGTTAATATGAAACGCATACGTAAAGCAATTTATACAAAAATTGGAATTATATGTATTTGTATAGATTATGGTGAAAATAAAATGAATCATATGAATATGTATTGATTATGATGAATTGAGTATAGATGTGACGTGGAGGAATCATTGATTGTTTAACATCATTATCTTATACTTATGTTATATGTTTACCTTTGATATCACTGAGTTCAAACTTAATGTGTAATGTTTTAATGCGTAGATTAGTTTGTTGTTAGACATTCTGTTTTGGTTGACATCAAATTTTAAGGAAGCAACACATTTTGAAATATTGTATTTTTTTTCTTTTTGATAGTGGCATGTTCTTAGTCAATTTTGAGTATAAATCTTATTTATATGTTTGAAAATGGATTGTAATTAAGTTTAATGGCTTTAGTATTAAAACTATAAATATGTCATGTTTTGGGTTATGATGATGAGTAATTATAATATGATTTGTTTCTACAAGCACCTTAATTTTAGGGGTTAGGGATTTAGTTTAAGAATTTTGGTTTATGTGCTTAAATTTTAGGGGTTGTGATTTAAATTTAGAGTTTAAGGTTAGAATTTAAGGGTTACATGTAAAAACCTAAATCTATAATATATTACCCTAAAGCCTAAATTCTAAACTTTAGATTCTAACCACATACCCTAAATTCTAAACTCCTAAACTAGATCTTTAACCCTTGAAATTAGAAATTTTGTAAAAACAAAATGTTTCCACTACCGGTGAATGAGATTTTCCACTATGATTAATTCGTATGATATTTAATCTAAAATATGTTTTGATTTGAAACCAATATACATGAAATTAATATATGTATTCTTTTGAGACAAGACCGGCCCAATAACAACCCAAATCCTGAAGTTCAACAAGCCTAAATAATCCTCTCATCGGAATACCAAATGCTCATGCAACACTCGAATGTTGACCCCTAAATAATCCTCTCATCGGAATATCAAAATGTTGACCCCAAACTTAGGTCATAAAAAATTACCAAATTAAACTAAAACAAACTATGACAAAATTTAACAAATCTAACCGAATCAAACTGATTTGAATTAGAGTGGACATTCGACCGAGTTAAGATTAATCAAAAAAATTGAATATGTCAAGTTGAAGATTTCTATTTTCTAACTCAAGCTTTATTTGAAATTTTTTCGAGTAGATTTGAGTTTATGAAATTCGATTCGAGTCAAGTTGCTCGAGTTTTTGTTCAATTTTAATTGTAAACATTTATAATATTATGGTACTAATTAGCTCCAATTTAAATAATTTTTTATAACCATATACAATATACATATATTTCTTTATATTCTTCAGATGTGATATATATATATATATATATATATATATCAGGCAAATTTGAGAGACTCGACTTAATTTTGAAAATTGATCCACTAATTACTAAAAATTTTGAGTTATTCGAGTTTTTATTTTATAACTCAAATTTTATTCAAAAAAAATTAGAGTCAAATTTATGAAATTATGATTCGAATATCTTTATATTGAGTCAAGTTGAATCATTTAATTTTTTCGAGTTAGGTGAAATTTTTTCTACCCTAATCTGAACCACAAAAGCTAATCATTGTATCATATGTTGTATCAGAAATCAGAATGGTGTTAATTATAAAAGGTGGATCGCCTTTGGTTAATATAATATGATTTCATTCTCTTGTATTAAATAAGTTTATCTCAAATGGAATCAGTGGTTAACATAATTGCTAATTACTTTTTAGTCAATGGTAATCATGATGTACTTTGGAACTTATAATAAGTACTGTTGATAAGTTCTTAGGACAGCATCATATCTTAGTATTTCAATCTTCAATTTCATTTTCATGTCTTGGTTGGGATGAAGGCTAATATTATATTTCATGTATATGTTTAAATATTAATAATCATGAATTAGATTTGGTAATCACTATTTGTTTTTTATGCGTTTTGAGCATCATTAATCAAAGTCATTTGGAAATAAAACAATTTTTTTAAAAAAAAGAGGAAGTTCTTGGAAATAATTAAGGTCGTTAGCCTTAATCAAACAAGGGGCGTTTTCTTGTTAGAATATAACGAAATTCAACTGCTTTTTGATCATCTGCAAAGGCGACAGCTTTGAATAAAATTTTGTAATGAACGTTAATGACTTGGTCAGCTCTTGTTAATTTCGTTGGTGATAAATGTTGCATCACGTTGAAAGAAAGATAATGGTAAACATATGATAAACATAATAAAGGATAGACATTAAGATTTATATGAAAAAATCGTTCAAAAAAATACGAGTAGAGAAATTTACTAATGTCGAAAAAGAAAGAATATAATAGGATTGTACCTTATCAGGATTTGTAGGTTATTTAACTCTATGTTCTAACCCCATCCCAGGGTATCTATTTATAGGAATAGATATTTGATTAAAAATAAATTCTAATCAAATTGAATTTTCTATTTTAAAGCAAAATATAACTGTAGAATTATACTTATGTACGAACACTAACTGTTTAGCCCACTTCCTTCGCATCCATCACACATCTTCGTTTTTTTTTTTCAATTTCATTTTTCACTAAGTTGATCGTACAACGAACTTTTCACACCGAAACAAAACGAAATTCGGATCAACTTCTAACTCATCACATTTAAGGTATGAGTCATCCCATCATGTTTGTTCTTAGCCCTTTCTTTGTATCATCACTTACATTGTATTTTTAATATAATTAGTAGAAATTTTGATTCAAATCGTAATTAAAAAAAAGTATTGACAAGTAATAATTTTAAGTTTAACGAAGATACTGCTTGATGATTTTGTGAGCAAGTTAGTACATTATCTCATGATAAGGTACAAAAAAATTATGTATATATAAAGATTGACAAAGTTGGATATTTTGTAGATACCTCACTAATATAGTTTTTTTTTAAATAAATGTTACTATAAATATTCATGTTTATAGTTAGTTGAATAATCTATAATTATATTATATGCAACTAAAACAATATTATATATATACATTAAATTTCTAGTTATAGTGGATAAGTTAGATAATTTTTTCTTACCTATAACTATATAAACATCATAATATGTTTGTATGGACAAACTTACAAGAAATACAACAAAAATTAGAGCATTAGCATTCATCAAAAGTCACTCCACTGTTAAAAGAATACTTAACATGAGATTAAACAGACCAATGAAGATGAAGTAGAAGAGGCTGAAGTCGTAAGCAAGAAAGGAATCAACATCAAGCAACAGCATTATTTTATCAAAATAATGGGGCTTCAGAAGAAGCTTTTCAAGCCCTATTATTCTTCAAAATTCCCATGCTCTATCAATTTAGACTTTATGATATATGATCGTATGTATGTCTATATATCTTCGTATACCCTAAGGTTGTCTCAAGGGACACGATTCTGAGAGGGTCATGGAAAGACAAAGGACACAACAATACCACAAAATGACCAGAAAAGAAACATTAATGGAGTCTGAATAGACATGCCACAGAATACAAATTTGTTCAACTAGCTATATAAAAATGGGATCACCCTACATACCTAACTTGTTTTCTGAGTTGAAAAATGATTGATTAATGTTATGTTTTGGAGGAGATGAATGTGATGTAATAGAAAAATAGAAGGGGCCTGTTCCCATCAGAAACAAGATGAAACCTTGGCTCTTAATTACTTGTACTGTTTTATTTTATTATGTCCTGAAAACGATGCAAACAAAACACAAACCCATGTTACCAAATCCTGCAAGATTTACTTTGGAATGCCCTCTTTTAACAAGGAATATATAGGGGATGAGAAAGAAGGGAATTGAAACCCTAGTTGATCTGTTAACAACACTGAAGATTCAGTGGCTCATCATATTATCCAACAATAGTTAATTAATGATACATCATCAAACCATGAACATGAGAAAGGAGTATTTCCAGAAACCATAGATTCCAAAATCCGAAAAAGAAACAAGTAAAACGAAGATCAACATCAGAGGAAATGGAAGAAAGAAGTAGAAGAGGAAGAAGAAGCGGGATGATGATTATAACTAGTCCATGAATTTCCTGACCTTTTATGATCCAAGAATCCTGATTTTATCGCCAATGGAAACTGCTTGAATTTTCCATTCCCAATCTCTCATTTTGACTCAAAACGGAGGCCTACTACCGCCGGAGTTTCCGGGCCATCCTTCAACGGGTAACTGGACATTAGGCGGCATATTCAGAGGCAAATTCAAGAAAGGCAACCCTCCGGCGCCGGCTCCAGCATCCGCAAACATGTTATTCCCACCACCACTTCCGCCACCGCCGCTGCTTTGCATCTGCAGCTGCTCATCCTCTTCTAAAGGCAGCCTTTCGTAGGCCACATTTGTAAACGATGCAGCTATGACAATAACAGGTCCAGCCGTCATCAGTTCCCCGACTACACTCCCTCCTACAACCTGGCCTTGCCCGCCAGCCAAATAGATTGTCAAGCTGGTGGCACCCGGCGGAGCTGGCGGTGGCAAAAACGAACCCGAAAGCGATAGTATTTCGAATCTGCCATGAAGGGTAACTACAGCTCCAGCTGCAGCTGGTTGCCTAATGGTCACGTTCGTCACCGTACCACTCCCACTGAGTATACAGATTCCTCTTTGCCTTCTCCGAGCGTAGTTGGCGACACAGTCGAACACATCACAGCCATTCCCAACTTCAAGAATGTGAGCTCGGAGCGTGTTTGCACTCTCCCTAGTGATGATGACGGGAGGCTTGGGTTTGTTCTTGGAACCAGCAGGTCGACCTCTGGGCCTACGGGCTACGAGGTCACCCGAACCCGAGTTGCCGGCGTTGACTAAATCCAGCCCTTGATGTGAGCCGTCGTCTTGGTGTTGATCAGCCGAGCCATAGTGAGCAGCAACACGGTTGTTTGAAGCTTCTTGTTCATCGAGTTCGGGTTGGTGTTGGAGGTGAAGGTCAGGTCTGTGAAGCTGATGGAAGTAGCGAGAAGCAGTGCCTAAATCAAGACCAGCCATGCCAGCATCAAACGACAAGGGAAAACAAAGGATTAAAAATAATCTTCTCTCTTTTCTTTTTTAAAAAAAGAAGAAAAACAAATAAAAAAGTTGTATGTTTTGGATTAAAAACTATTGAAGAGGGGATTTGTTTATTTTAGGGTGAAGGAAGGAGCAGTCTGGGGGTGGAAGAAAACAAATAAGGAATTCTTCTCTTTTCTGATTTTTATAAGAATCAAAAACAATAAACAAGGGGAGGAGATGGAGATAGAGCTGGAGATGGAGTAGAAGAAAAGGGAAGATGAAGATGAAGATGAAAGAGATGATAAACAAGGTTTCTTAAAGAAACGCAGTCATTTCTCTCACTCCTCAAAGATTCAAACCTATACATATAATAATACGGTTGAGAATTTCTTTTTCTTATTGTTATACGACTGCTGCCAACCCTACTCTCAGTTATTTTGTGCGTGGTTTTGCATCATCCTTTTTCTTTATACGCATTTCCTTTTAAGGTTTATTTTTTTTAAATACAAGTATATGTCTTTTAGTTTTAGAGTTTAGGGATTTATATTAAAGTTTGAAGTTTAGGTTAGAGTTTAAAATTTAAGAATTTAGATAGTAAGATTTAGAATTTAAAGTTTAGGGTTAGATTTATGGTACATATTTTTTAGTTTAGAATTTAAGGTTCGAGATTTTGATTTTAGATTTTATAATTTAAATATAAAGGGTTGTGTAATTTTTTTTACACAACTTGTATATCAAAATATAACTTATTTTTACCAACGGGTTGGTCAAATGGTAAGTAGCTTAATATCATTTAAACAGGTCGAGAGACTTACCCACAAAAACTAAGTGTATGACATGGGTCGGTCCAGGTTAGTCAGGACAAAACCTTAGAAAATTATGAAGGCAAAAAAATATAACTTATTTTTATGTACGATCTGTTTATAATTTTATACATTATTACTGCGTTAAGACATTGTTTAGTTTTGATAATATAAAATTATTTTTGAAAAATATATTGCAATTAGCGAATAATTGATAGTGAATTACATTAACTTATAGTTGATAGCTGATTGCATTAGCTGATTTGACTAGCAGATTATATTAGTTGATTGTACAAAAGTATTTGGTAAAATTAACCGATAACTGATAATTATTTGATTATTTAAACAAGCAAAATGACATATAAGGACATGATTATATTTGATACTTGTTGAATAGTTTATTAGTTATCAATATTTTGTATCTATTAATATTAATTAGATTATAAAAATATTTTTTAATATAACATTTCTAAACATATTTGAAGGATCTACATATTAATTTATTATTTATATAATTATTTTTAATATAGTTTAATTAATTATTAAATTTAAATACAAATATAAATATGTGAGAATAAAAAGAAAAAATATTAGTTTACAAATGTCACAATGTAAATATGCGAGAGTGGAGAATTAAAATAGAAAAATGTTAAATTTAGGTCATTTAGAGATTTTTGATAATTGTTAAGGGTAAAATGGTCTTTATAACTTTTATGTCAAAAGCTCTAATTTTAAAAAGCTCATACTAATAGTTTTTTTCCAAAATTAGAAGTTTCACCCCAATCTACTATTCACCAAACATTCAAATTAACAAATTTGACCAGTCAAAAGTATAATTTTAGCTCAAACCGGTATTTACCAACCGAACATCACCATTATTTTATTTCGTTTGTTAATACTATTTATACGGCTATAATGTAAAATGCATGATAATGATTTATTTATTTTTGATCCAAGCCATATAATTGAATTAAATAACATCAATTTCATTGATTTATTTATTTTTGATTCAAGGCATCTCACTCATGAGCTCTCCTGCGGGATTTGTAAGGATGAACCGGAAACGCTATGTCACCTATTTCGATTATGTTCGTTGGCTATGAGTGTATGGCAATGTGTGATACGTTAAGATAAATTGGATGAGTTTCTTGCTGCGGATTTTAATAAGTGGATTGCTGTAAATTTGGAAGGGCATGGGGATTTCGCTCTTGTGACAGAAGAATGGCCTATTCGTTTTGGCGCCATTCTTTGGGCGATATGGCTTAAACGCAATGCTTTTATTTTAACCCCTTTGGAGGAGGAGTTCGAGTCGGTTTTGGATAAAAGCAACCGGCTCATGAATAGGGATGGCAATTTGATCCGAAGGAATTTATCCGATCCATATTCGATTAAAAAAATCTGAATCCGAATCCGAGGAAAATGTCCGAGTCCTAATAGGAGATGGGTTGGATATGGATCATGCCAAGATCCGATCCGAATTCAAATCCGAATCCGATCCAAATCCGAATCCGATCCAAATCCATGTCCGATCCGAATCCGACACATCTGATCCATGTCCGATGTAACCCCCTCGTCCCGGTCTGGCCGGATGACCGGTCCGAGTGAGTTACACGGGGAAAACCGAGTGAAAACTCCCTAAGGAACTCTCCCTCGGTTAGCAACCCTATTTCTTTTTCATTTTAATATTGTCTAGATGAGAATTACATCCTAAGTGATCATACAGCGGAACAAAATTTACGAAGAAATCAAACAAACCCAAACTAGCACTTAAAAGCCCATTTTTAATGTTACACTGCAGGCGGTATCGATACCCTCAAGAGGGGTATCGATACCCCTGTGACTAGGTCAACAAGGTTTGGTCAACCTGAGGAGGCAGTATCGATACCCAAATGAGGGTATCGATACCCTCCCCCAAAGTTGACTTTCCCCGGTCAAAAACCAAGACAACGGTATCGATACCCTTGAGAGGAGTATCGATACCGAAATCGACAGTAGCACTAGTGGCCAAAAAGGTATCGATACTCCCCCTCGAGTATCGATACACGAGCCTAAAACCACAGGGTAGTATCGATACCAGATCAACGGTATCGATACCTCAGCTGCGAAACTGCAGGTTTGAGCTGATTTAGAGCACAAGGAGGCCCCTAAATCCCTCTAACCCTTCAACCAACACACTATCATCAATCCCTAAGGCAAGCCAACCATAAAGCATGCATATTTAAGTCAAGGGAGTCAATCAAACATGGATTTAAGCAATCATACATAGCATTCAATTTAATGAGCGATATAGGCATTAATAAGCATACTTGAAGGCTCAAATGGTCTTAAAAGCACAAGTCAAACTCAAGAGGTTTGCATCCATACATAAGGCAACCTAAACACCCTAAAGCATGCCATCATACACATCAACCATCATCAAGGCATTACATGCATATGATCCATAATCCAACCAAAATCAACATCCATCAAATGAGTCACACATGCTCATACAAGACACTTGCCACATTGCTAGCTATTACAAAATCGGTAACCATACTTGAGCTACAAACTTGGATGCCCTTCTTGCCTTGCCTCGAGCTAACACCACGCTAATGATCTGCATTGTTGAACATTGAGAGCGTAAGCTATAAGCTTAGTGAGGGTGCTCTAAAACGAAAAACAACAACAATGCAGGGCTCAAGCATGTAATCCTAAACTCCTACATATCAAGCATTGCACATAACCAAGTAGACTTAGCTAGTCTTTCGAGTGGCAAATATGGTCTCTCAATCCTAGCAAGATTAAGCATCATTATATCATCATGCAATACCATATATCAAAACCACATATCACCATCATATATCACATTACTTAAACAAGTTTAATTGGCCACTTTAATTACCCCGATTGTGCGGATATAAACCTTGACAACACTTTACCTCGGTGGGATTCCACTCATCACCGGACCTTGCATGTGCGGGATTCCACTCATCGCCACATGCCCTACGGATGGGATTCCACTCATCATCCCGTAGAAATATAATAAGCTTCCGGTGGAATGCTACATCACCGTACTCCTCCTTGATGACTTAACGCCATCAAGGCCACGTACGTTTTGACTCAATTTGTGTGCACACTATCCTAATGATCGATCATTTACAACCGGTAATTTTTAGTGCCAATTATTATAACCACAACATGTATCACCAACCACATATCATCAACACATTCATGCTCAACACATATATCCACATCATGATATACATATACATGCACCATCTAATCACAAGCATTTGAGCATAGTCATCAAGCACATAGCATTTAAGGAAATTAGACTAAGTTAACTACTTGGATTAAAAGGAAGTGGCCTACCAAGCACACTTGCACACACACACTACTCATGCTCGAACCAACTTTAAAACAAGTTTAGACCACTCACCGCCCTTCCTTAGCAAATCGAACAATCCTCCTACGCACCCGGATTTGGTCCCAAAGCTCCTTCAACGTTTCCCCTTGCTTCTAGCCAAACAAAATACATTCATCACTTCCCAAATCAATGCTAACTCAATTATCAATCCACATCGCAAAACACAACTCAATTTCCACAAATTTCAAATCACATAGTATCCCAAAACCCAAATTTTCGGACTCCCACAACCAAGGGCTGAAATACCCAATTTCAAGCATCCAAAAGACTTCCAAAACATCCCAAATCACCCTCCTAACATAACTAGACCATCAGCCCTTCAATTCCCACACAAATCCTCTCAAAAACCCAATTTTTCAAACCCTAAAATTGGCCCTAAGGACCCCCTACGAAAATTCATCCAAAATTGACCAAATTCATATATGTTGTATACTTTAGCATGATTAACAAAAACCCCAACACAATTTCTTAAGACCAATTGAAAAACCCCATTAAAACCCAATTTTCATCATAAACCCTAATTTTTCAAAACCCACATTTTTGAAATTTAAGACAATAAGCAAGTAGAGGATGGAGAGGAGGTTAAGAAAATACAATTACCTCTTAAAATGGTGTGGAAATCGGGTGCTAAAATTGATGGAATAGTAATTCCAAGCTTGGGAGGTTTTAGAAATGGTGGGGGTTTTCAAAATGGGAAAAGGAGGAAGAATGGGGGAGGAAGATAACTTTACCATAAAGTGGTCTTCCTTTTTTTTTAAAACTTGGGTAAATAGCCCCATAGGTCCTTCCCAACTTAATAAAATTCATTTAGACCATTATTTGAAATTGAATTGCTTTAATTTAGTTTTATTTAACTCGAACTAATACCCGACTAACTCCTAGGCCCGGAACACGGGTGTTACAACTCTCCCCCACTTAAGGAAATTTCGTCCCCGAAATTACCTGACTGAAAGAGATACGGAAACTGCTTTTCCATATCCTCCTTCCTCTCCCAGGTGGCATCGTCCACACCTCTACGCTGCCATCTCACTTTCACTAACTCAATTGATCTACCCCTCAACACTTTACTGTCTGAAGCTAAGATCTCAACGGGCTCTTCCTCATAAGTTAAATTCGGATTCAATTCAATTTCTTCTACGGGCATAACATGTGATGGATCGGACCTATACTTACGAAGCATGGATACATGGAACACATCGTGTATCTTCTCTAACTCGGATGGCAAACGCAACTGATAAGCAACCGGACCAACTCTCTTCACAATCTCATACGACCCTATGTACCTCGGACTCAACTTCCCCTTTCGGCCAAATCTCATCACTTTCTTCCACGGAGACACTTTCAAGAACACCTTCTCACCCACTGCGAACTCAACCTCCTTCCTCTTCAAATCGGCATAGGACTTCTGCCTATCCGAAGCAGCCTTCAGACGATCACAAATCAGTTTTACCTTGTCGGTTGTCCCCTTGAGCAAATCCGGCATAGGTAACAGTTTCTGTCCTACCTCGGCCCAACACACTGGAGTTCTACACTTTTGACCATACAAGGCCTCATACGGAGCCATCTGAATGCTCGACTGAAAACTGTTGTTGTACGCAAACTCCACTAGAGGCAGATGCTTCTCCCAAGTACCCTGAAAGTCAATGATACAACATCGCAACATATCCTCTAAGATCCGAATAACCCTCTCTGACTGACCATCTGACTGAGGATGATAAGAAGTGTTGAAGTTCAAACGGGTACCCAAAGCTGTATGCAGACACTCCCAAAATCTCGAAGTAAACCGTGGATCTCTATCTGACACAATGGACTTCGGCACCCCATGTAACCTCACAATCTCACCAATGTACAAATCGGCCAATCTATCTAAGGTGTAGGTAGTGTTGACTGCCAAGAAGTGGGCACACTTCGTAAAACGATCCACTATCACCCAAACTGAGTTCTTCTTCGTAGGTGTCAAAGGCAAACCCGAAACAAAATCCATGGTGATGTTCTCCCATTTCCATTCCGGAATTCTCAACGGCTGTAACAACCCTGAGGGAACCTGATGTTCCGCCTTCACCCTCTGACACACTAAGCACTTACTCACAAAGTCGGCTACATCTCTCTTCAAGCCAACCCAAAAGTACTCATTCTTCAAATCACGGTACATCTTCGTACTTCCTGGATGCATAGCAAACGGACTACTGTGGGCTTCAGTCAAGATCGTACGTCTCAAATCACTGTCTTCAGGCACAACTATTCTGTCCTTGAAACATAAGACCCCATCGGAACTGAAACTGTAGTCTGAAGATCTACCTTCGGCTATATCTTGCACGTGAGGTGCCAAAGATCTATCTAAGAGCTGTTTCTCTCGAATCATCTGACCTAGAGTAGGTCTAACTTGAAGCTCGGCTACTAAGCCACCATCTCCGGACAAACTCAATCTAGCAAACATGGCCCTCAAGTCCACGGCCACCTTCCTACTCAATGCATCGGCCACTACATTGGCCTTACCCGGATGGTACTCAATAGTAAGATCATAGTCCTTTAGCAACTCTAACCATCTACGCTGTCTGAGATTCAAATCTCGCTGAGTCATAATGTACTTCAAACTCTTGTGGTCGGTGTATACTGTGCATTTCTCACCATACAAATAGTGCCTCCAAATCTTCAGAGCAAACACAACTGCAGCTAACTCTATGTCATGGGTCGGATAATTGCGTTCATGTGTCTTCAACTGTCTTGAGGCATAAGCCACTACTCTTCGGTCTTGCATCAAAACACATCCTAACCCTACATACGAGGCATCACTATAAATCACATAGTCCTTCCCGGACTCAGGCTGAATCAAGATCGGAGCTTGGGTCAAAGCTTCTTTCAATTTTTCAAAGGCTCTCTGTCTTGCATCTGTCCACTCAAACTGAACACTCTTCTGAAGTAGCTGTGTCAACGGGGCGGCTAATTTAGAGAAACCTTCCACAAATCTTCTATAGTATCCGGCTAAGCCTAGGAAGCTACGTACTTCTGTCACTGACTTCGGTTGCTTCCACTCAACAATGGCTTCAATCTTCTTCGGATCAACTCTAATGCCTTCAGCTGATACTACATGTCCTAAGAAGACTACCTCTCGTATCCAGAACTCACACTTGCTGAGCTTCGCATACAACTGATGATCTAGCAAAGTCTTCAAAACAAGTCTCAAATGTCGGTCATGGTCTTCTTCAGTTCGCGAGTACACCAAAATGTCATCAATAAATACAACTACAAACTGATCTAGATACTGATGAAAAATCCTATTCATCATGTCCATGAAAGCTGCCGGTGCATTAGTCAACCCAAAGGGCATGACTAAGAACTCATAGTGTCCATACCTAGTCCTAAAGGCCGTCTTCGGTACATCAACCTCTCTAACCTTTAGCTGGTAGTAACCTGATCTCAAATCGATCTTCGAAAAGATAGATGCCCCTCTCAACTGATCAAACAAGTCATCAATTCTAGGCAACGGATATTTGTTCTTCACTGTCAACTGATTCAACTGTCTGTAATCTATGCACATTCTCATACTTCCATCTTTCTTCTTCACAAACAACACTGGTGCACCCCAAGGTGAAGAACTAGGCCTAATAAAACCTCTATCTGTCAATTCTTGCAACTGAGTCTTCAACTCTTTCAATTCTTTCGGTGCCATACGATACGGAGCAATCGAAACAGGAGCTGAATCGGAATAAGTCTCAATGCTGAACTCTACCTCTCTGTCCGGTGGTAACCCTGGCAATTCTTCCGGAAACACACTAGGAAAGTCACATAATGTCCGGATGTCCTGAGGTCTAACCTCACTCATGTTAGGGTTCATCACATACGCTAAGTATGCTTCACACCCTAACTCAACTAATTTCTTGGCCTCTAACACTGAAACCACATTGAATAAGAACTTCACATTCTCACCCACAACAACAATCTCATAATCATCTGTGAGCTTCAAAGAAATCCGCTTAGTTTCAAAATCTATCCTAGCTCTATGTTCCGTGAGCCAATCCATACCCAGAATCACATCAAAACCATAGAAGGGAAGTTCCATCATATCCACTGGAAACAAATGCCCCTGAACCATCAACGGACACCTTCGGTACATCTTCCTAACCACTACCGTGTCCCCAAAGGAACTAGTAACACTAACTCCTACCTTTAACAACTCACAAGGCAAATTCAAAGACTGTGCATGCTCACTCAATATGTAGGAATGTGTAGACCCAGAGTCAATCAAAGAAAGCAAACCCAAAGACTGTATCGAGAAGTTACCTGCGATCACATCGGTGTCATGCTGCTCCCCGCGCTGAGCGTAAACCCTAGCCTGTCCTCCGCCCTCCGGCTGGACTGCGACTACATGTGCTAAGTTCCTCTGACCATCGTTCCTCGGCTGGAAATTACCTCTACCGCGCCCGCGGCCTCTCTGAAAGTCATTGGCTCTAGCAGGAGCCTGAGCTGGTGCCTGTCCCACCTGATGTGGACAGTCACACCTAATGTGGTCCCTAGCACCACAACTCCAACACGAATGATAATTTCCCCAACACTCACCGGTGTGGTTCCTCCCGCAGGAAGCACATGTGGGCAACTTCCCACCAGCTCTCTGGCCCTGGTGGCCCCTACCGTGGTTACTGCCACCACGCCTATGATCAAACTGATGCCGGTTGTCCCGATGCCTCTTGGCATCTCCTCTATCAAAGTTGCCGGACCTCTTACCTGAACTAGATCCGCCTGACCGCCTGGTCAAACTCAAACTGTGCTCCAAGTCCTTGGCCCTCGAGACCAAGACATCAAAATCAAAGTAATCAGAAGCTAGAGTATAAGTCTTGATCTCCTCATTCAGCCCATATCGGAAGCGGTTACAACGCTCCACCTCAGTAGGTACAAGTTCAGGTGCATACTGACTCAGCCTGACAAATCGAATCTCGTAATCAGTCACAAACATACTCCCCTGAGACAATGCCATAAACTCTCTCTTCCTCTCATCGAGGTATCGCGGACCCAAATACTTCTTCCGGAAAGCTGTCTCAAAGAACTCCCAATTGACCTCGGCCTCATCCATCCCCGAAGTAACGGTGACCCACCAGGTGTAGGCATCACCCTGAAGCAAGGACTCAACACAGCCCAACTTACGATCACCAGTACACCCCATCTGAGCAAGGATACGGACGGTCTTCTCTAACCACATCTCTGACCTCTCCGGAGTAGCACCTCTAAACTCTTCGGCCCCAAGGCCCCGAAGTCTCTCTAATGGCAACCCGGTGCCCTCACCCTGACGATGAGCTGCCTGACCCCCAGCAACTGCAGCCTGGAACGCTCCGGCTATTGCCTGAACCAACGGAGCTAAGTCAATTCCGGCCGGTCCTTGGCCACCCTGGCCACCTTGGCCTCCTTGTGGTCCCATTCCTTCGGGCCCGGCCTCGCCTCCCACTCCCGGTGGAGGAGGTGGTGGTGGTGGAGGTGGTGGAGGAGCTCCAACTCCAACCACTGGCTCTCCCACTTGAGCCTCAACTCTCACAACTGGCTCAACTCTCGGAGCCTCTGCCCGTGGTTCCGGTCGAACCATCCTAGGCCTCCCACGTGGTCTCATGGTTCAACTAGCAAGGTATAAACTACAACAAGAAACAAATAGGATTACGTTAGCCAAAGCAAGGGTCCAATAGTGCTCAAGTATTCCTCTTTCAAAAATCCTTTTTAATTAAGTAGTAGTAGCAATGGGCACACACTCACACGAGACACGACCATTCATGCATTCAAAACATCATACGATCAATCAATCATCAAGGATTCATGGCAAATCATGCATCGAACAACACAAGCATTTAACACATTAATCTTACCTCACTTACCTGCCCGAGGTCTCGGTAACCTCAGGCTCTGATACCAACAAATGTAACCCCCTCGTCCCGGTCTGGCCGGATGACCGGTCCGAGTGAGCTACACGGGGAAAACCGAGTGAAAACTCCCTAAGGAACTCTCCCTCGGTTAGCAACCCTATTTCTTTTTCATTTTAATATTGTCTAGATGAGAATTACATCCTAAGTGATCATACAGCGGAACAAAATTTACGAAGAAATCAAACAAACCCAAACTAGCACTTAAAAGCCCATTTTTAATGTTACACTGCAGGCGGTATCGATACCCTCAAGAGGGGTATCGATACCCCTGTGACTAGGTCAACAAGGTTTGGTCAACCTGAGGAGGCAGTATCGATACCCCAAATGAGGGTATCGATACCCTCCCCCAAAGTTGACTTTCCCCGGTCAAAAACCAAGACAACGGTATCGATACCCTTGAGAGGAGTATCGATACCGAAATCGACAGTAGCACTAGTGGCCAAAAAGGTATCGATACTCCCCCTCGAGTATCGATACACGAGCCTAAAACCACAGGGTAGTATCGATACCAGATCAACGGTATCGATACCTCAGCTACGAAACTGCAGGTTTGAGCTGATTTAGAGCACAAGGAGGCCCCTAAATCCCTCTAACCCTTCAACCAACACACTATCATCAATCCCTAAGGCAAGCCAACCATAAAGCATGCATATTTAAGTCAAGGGAGTCAATCAAACATGGATTTAAGCAATCATACATAACATTCAATTTAATGAGCGATATAGGCATTAATAAGCATACTTGAAGGCTCAAATGGTCTTAAAAGCACAAGTCAAACTCAAGAGGTTTGCATCCATACATAAGGCAACCTAAACACCCTAAAGCATGCCATCATACACATCAACCATCATCAAGGCATTACATGCATACGATCCATAATCCAACCAAAATCAACATCCATCAAATGAGTCACACATGCTCATACAAGACACTTGCCACATTGCTAGCTATTACAAAATCGGTAACCATACTTGAGCTACAAACTTGGATGCCCTTCTTGCCTTGCCTCGAGCTAACACCACGCTAATGATCTGCATTGTTGAACATTGAGAGCGTAAGCTATAAGCTTAGTGAGGGTGCTCTAAAACGAAAAACAACAACAATGCAGGGCTCAAGCATGTAATCCTAAACTCCTACATATCAAGCATTGCACATAACCAAGTAGACTTAGCTAGTCTTTCGAGTGGCAAATATGGTCTCTCAATCCTAGCAAGATTAAGCATCATTATATCATCATGCAATACCATATATCAAAACCACATATCACCATCATATATCACATTACTTAAACAAGTTTAATTGGCCACTTTAATTACCCCGATTGTGCGGATATAAACCTTGACAACACTTTACCTCGGTGGGATTCCACTCATCACCGGACCTTGCATGTGCGGGATTCCACTCATCACCGGACCTTGCATGTGCGGGATTCCACTCATCGCCACATGCCCTACGGATGGGATTCCACTCATCATCCCGTAGAAATATAATAAGCTTCCGGTGGAATGCTACATCACCGTACTCCTCCTTGATGACTTAACGCCATCAAGGCCACGTACGTTTTGACTCAATTTGTGTGCACACTATCCTAATGATCGATCATTTACAACCGGTAATTTTTAGTGCCAATTATTATAACCACAACATGTATCACCAACCACATATCATCAACACATTCATGCTCAACACATATATCCACATCATGATATACATATACATGCACCATCTAATCACAAGCATTTGAGCATAGTCATCAAGCACATAGCATTTAAGGAAATTAGACTAAGTTAACTACTTGGATTAAAAGGAAGTGGCCTACCAAGCACACTTGCGCACACACACTACTCATGCTCGAACCAACTTTAAAACAAGTTTAGACCACTCACCGCCATTCCTTAGCAAATCGAACAATCCTCCTACGCACCCGGATTTGGTCCCAAAGCTCCTTCAACGTTTCCCCTTGCTTCTAGCCAAACAAAATACATTCATCACTTCCCAAATCAATGCTAACTCAATTATCAATCCACATCGCAAAACACAACTCAATTTCCACAAATTTCAAATCACATAGTATCCCAAAACCCAAATTTTCGGACTCCCACAACCAAGGGCTGAAATACCCAATTTCAAGCATCCAAAAGACTTCCAAAACATCCCAAATCACCCTCCTAACATAACTAGACCATCAGCCCTTCAATTCCCACACAAATCCTCTCAAAAACCCAATTTTTCAAACCCTAAAATTGGCCCTAAGGACCCCCTACGAAAATTCATCCAAAATTGACCAAATTCATATATGTTGTATACTTTAGCATGATTAACAAAAACCCCAACACAATTTCTTAAGACCAATTGAAAAACCCCATTAAAACCCAATTTTCATCATAAACCCTAATTTTTCAAAACCCACATTTTTGAAATTTAAGACAATAAGCAAGTAGAGGATGGAGAGGAGGTTAAGAAAATACAATTACCTCTTAAAATGGTGTGGAAATCGGGTGCTAAAATTGATGGAATAGTAATTCCAAGCTTGGGAGGTTTTAGAAATGGTGGGGGTTTTCAAAATGGGAAAAGGAGGAAGAATGGGGGAGGAAGATAACTTTACCATAAAGTGGTCTTCCTTTTTTTTTAAAACTTGGGTAAATAGCCCCATAGGTCCTTCCCAACTTAATAAAATTCATTTAGACCATTATTTGAAATTGAATTGCTTTAATTTAGTTTTATTTAACTCGAACTAATACCCGACTAACTCCTAGGCCCGGAACACGGGTGTTACATCCGATCCGAATCCGACACATCCGATCAATATCCGAGCCCGAATCAAAACATTTAAGACTTTTAATTCCTTAAAACAAAATATCATGTATAATATTTACATTAAAACAAGAAGACAACATAAATAAAGTAAAAGGTTAAACTAAATACATTAAAATAAACATAATTACATATATTTTTTTAAACGAATATATTATGTAATTTGGAATAATGGTGAAAACAAAATTAACTTTATATATATATATATATATATATATATATATATATTAAAAGTGATAATAAAAATATAAATGTGTTAAGAATGTAAGTTAAATAATAATAATATTTATTATGATTTATATATATTAATTAACCTTAATATAGTGTAATATATCTATTTATACCATATGCATGTATAAATAAATATGAAAAAGATAAATGCAAGATCAAGTAATAGATAAACAAACAATAAAATAAATATAATGGAGAAACAAATAAATGTAAATATCAATGAATTACTAAAAATTAAGGATGTTGGTGAATGAAATAGTAAGTTGTGTGCAATCGATAGATAAAGTTATGATATATTATGCTAAAATTATGAATTAAAATAGAAAGTAAATTAAAAGCATAAACAATAAACACAAAAAATTAAATGTAGTCAACAAATAAGGGATAAAAATGAACAAGTGTAGAATTAAATAGCATAAATTAAATATGTAAAAAATTAAATACACAAAATTATGGACTGATTTGCACTAAAATAAAATCATTAGAGAGCCAAAAACAATATACCCTAAATACAATAAAATTCGCGAATTTACCCCTTAGACTTGGGTCAAGACTAGGGATGACAATTTAACCCGAATTCAAAAACTCTGATCTAAATGCGGTTGAAACAAATCCGAATCCGATCCGATCCAAAAACTATCAGATCCAAATCCGTTTGAAAAAATCCGAATCCAAATCCGAAAAAAATATCCGAGTCCGATTGTAACGGATTCGGACTTGAATTTTATATAATCCGATCCATTGCCATCCCTACTCATGAATGAATTTAAATCAGCCAAGACGCTACTGACCTTGCATGGAGGTGGCATCCGACAAGCTGACCGTGCAGTTCCTTGGTCGACCCCTCGTAATGGTTGGGTGAAGCTAAACTCGGATGGGGCAAAGCACTTAACTAGTGGCATGGCGTCATGTGGTGGGGTTGTTCGTGATGACAATGGGCAGTGGATACGGGGATTTTCCAAGTCAATTGGCATTTGCTCGGTGTTGGAGGCGGAATTATGGGGTGTGTTGGAGGGATTACAACTTGTATGGCAACTCGGATATCGTCTTATGGAGGTAGAGATGGATAATTTAGCTGCTGTTAATTGGATTAGAAATGTTAATGACCGTCCCATTTCTTCCTCTGTTATAGCTCACCTCCGTTTACTGCTGCTGCGGGATTGGAGGGTGGAGTTTTGTCATGTCGCACGCGAAAGGAACCAGGTTGCTGATTTGTTGGCTCATTGTGTTGAGCAGGAACCGTCCGAAGTTGTGGTTTTCACGACGCCTCCTGCTGTTGTTCTGCAGGTATATTTACGCGAGTAATGCAGCTTACATTGTAAAGGTGGTGCCGTTTGCTGCTCCTGTTTGTTTATTCTTGGTTTGATTGATGAACTGTTATCTTTTGTTTATTCATATTGATTAAGTGTACTTTTTTCCCCATCTAGGTTAGAGGGTTTTTAATGAGGCACTTATCAATATCCCTCTTGTTATCAATAAATATAGAGTATCGTAAATATAATAAATTTTCCCTATTTATTATTTGGGTAAACTACATAAATGACCACCATACTATTGGTAAAGTCGCGATTTGACCACCTTACTTTTTTTAAGCAATTAAACCACCAAATTATTTAATTGGTTGCAATGTGACCACCAACCGTTAAAAACTAACGGAAGGTGTGACGTGGCTGTTAATAAAATTGGTATAATTACACATTTGATCCCCGCTATTTGTACATTTTTATCAATTTAGTCCCAATTTTAATAAATAAAATAATTTTATTATTTAATTAGGTTACGACACGTGTCGTCGTACTATTGGAGGACTTTATTTATATATTTTTAATTTAATGTTTCTTTAAATTTTGCTCCTCCAATCAGGTGGTGACATGTGTCACCAGATTGGAGGAGCAAAATTTAAAGAAACAACCATTTGCCTCCGATGGGATTTGAACCCAGGGCAGTTGGGTTGAAAGCCAACACTTATACCACTGGGCCAAAGTTATTGTTGTGAACTATTGTACACAATATAATATATATCTTAGTTTATTACTCATGCCAGGAAAAAAAACAAGAAACATACCTTTGGCAGGATTCGAACCCAAGTTTTCTGGGTTAAAAGTAAGTGTGCCTACCACTAAACCAATATTATTCTTATGAGACAATGTACAAAACGTATTATATAACTTAGTTTGTTTCTCATGTTAGGAAAAAGAAAATAAATATAGATTAAAGAAACTCGAATATGATACTTTTGGGATGCATAAAATATTTAAACCACTGATATATATCTAACAAATAAATTATTAACTATTTTATTTTTTATTAAATTTGAATTAAATTATTATATTAAAAAATAAAATATATATATTAAAATTTTATTTAACGAATATAAAATGGTTAAAAATAAAAAATTATATTAATTTTTTTTATAAAATTAATAATTTTAATTTTAATTAAATTATTAACCATTTTATTTTTTATTAAATTTTAATTAAATTATTATATTAAAAAATAAAATCATATTAAAATTTTATTTAACGAGTCTAAACTCACAAACTTAATTTATTAAATTTATATTCGTTAAATAAAATTTTAATATAATTTTTTATTTTTTAATATAATAATTTAATTAAAACTTAATAAAAAAATAAAATGGTTAATAATTTAATTATTAGATATATTTCAGTGGTTTAAATATTTTATGCATCCCAAAAGTATCATATTCGAGTTTCTTTAATCTATATTTATTTTCTTTTTCCTGACATGAGAAACAAATTAAGTTATATAATAGATTTTGTACATTATATCATAAGAATAATTTTGGTTTAGTGGTAGGCATGCTCACTTTTAACCCAGGAAACTTAGGTTCGAATCCTGCCAGGGTTATGTTTCTTGTTTTTTTCCTGGCATGATTTATAAACTAAGATATATATTATATTGTGTACAACAATTCACAACAAAAGCTTTAGCCTAGTGGTATAAGCGTTGGCCTTCAACCCAGCTACCCTGGGTTTGAATCCCATCAGAGGCAAAGGCTTGTTTCTTTAAATTTTGCTCCTCCAATCTGGTGACACGTGTCACCACCTGATTGGAGGAGCAAAACAAAAATTATTAAATTAAAAATTATTAAGCCACGTCCTCCAATAATACGACGACACGTGTCGTAACCTAATTAAATAATAAAATTATTTTATTTATTAAAATTGGGACTAAATTGATAAAAATGTACAAATAGCGGGGATCAAATGTGTAATTATACCAATTTTATTAACAGCCACGTCACACCTTCCGTTAGTTTTTAACGGTTGGTGGTCACATTGCAACCAATTAAATAATTTGGTGGTTTAATTGCTTAAAAAAAGTAAGGTGGTCAAATCGCGACTTTACCAATAGTATGGTGGTCTTTTATGTAGTTTACCCTTATTATTTTAACTCTGATCTTAACAAATAAAAATCAGAGATTTTAATAAATAAACATACCCAACTGTACAAAAAATCATAATTTGGCACATTAATGTATTACGTGGAATATTTTTAAAATTTCATTTGTTAAAAAATGTATTTAAATGTGTTGAATTTTTTTAAGAAAACGATTTTTTTGGTTTTATAAAGTAACTATTAAAAGCGAGTCTAATACTAATCGTTCATGTTGCCTTTTCTATTCAGATCATATCCATTGGATATTTTAATATAGAATTAAATATAATTTTTAGTTTTACTTTTAATCATTGAAATTAAAAGACAGACGTTTTTATAATAAATCAGACCGTGTTAAATGTATAAATTGTTGTCGGTAACGCACGCGGCAAAAGGGTGAGTGGGGGTTGTTGTTGTTGCTTCTTCTAATGATAAAAACATTTGAGCAAATGAACAATTACATCCGGTTTTCTAGATGTTGGTAATGGGATTTGATTTTTTTTGGAACATTTTTATTGTAGTTTTATGGTATATTTGTTTAGTTTTTTTATAGTATCTTATGGTTTATGTTTGAGATTCGTGACCCCCTTCTTAATAATGTCATCTCCAAATTTCGAACTAGAATTCTCTCCTTTGGAGAACAATGTGCATTGACATTGCACCCAACCTAAGATTTATGATATATTTGTTTAGTTTTTTTAATTAAGAAAATAGATATTACATTCGTGATATAAAATGTTCGGATTTGAACTCACACAAGCTAGGGCAACATGAATATTTTTGACAACTCGATCGTTATTGGATCTCACTGTTTCTTCGATAGTTGGTTTATTCGTGTGAAAACAATTTTTGGATCACAAGGTGCTTGGGAGATTGTTTCTAGCGGGTACAAGGTGCCTGAAGATGAAACAAACTTGAATCAAGTTCAAAAAGATGCTCGAGAAAATAACCGAAAGAAAGATCAACACGCTCTCTTGATAATCCATCAATGTTTGGATGACTCGACCTTTAAAAAGGTAGCCAATGCAACACCGTCAAAAAAGCGTGGGATACTCTTGGAAGGCCCTTTAAAGGAGCAGAGAAAGTGAAGAAGATTCGTCTCGAAACATAAGAAGTAAATTTGAAGCACTTCGAATGAATAAATCAGAGACCATATTTGATTAATTTTCAAGAGGGTAAGGTGTTGTTAACCAATTAAAGAGGAATGGAGAAGAAATACTTGAGGTCCGAGTAATTGAAAAGATTCTCCTCTCTTTAATCAAAAATTTGAGCACATTGTTGTTGCTATTAAAGAATCCAAAGACTTGGAAATTATGTCCATTGAACAATGAAGTGGTTCACTACAAGCTCATGAGTAGGGCGGTAAACGAACCGTTTGGTGGGAAGTTCGTTTATTTATTAAACCAACGGATATGAACAAGATTTTTTGTTCGTTTAATTAAATGAACGAACACGAGCAAAGGGCTCGTTCGTTCATTTATGTCTGTGAATGTTCAGTAGCCCGTTCGTTTATGTTTGTTTAAATTTATTCACATATGTCTATAGGTGAGCATTAGATCGAGTCGGGTCAAAAAATTTCGAGTTATTCGAGTTGACAAGTCCTATTTTATGACATGTTAAAAACTTCATTTTTATCGGCTAGGGGTGTTCATTGTTCATTTAAACCGAACTAACTGACCGAACCAAAAAAATGGTTAATCTGTTAGATAATTTTAAGTTTCGACTAATGATTAAGAGTTTTTTTTTCAAATTTCAATTATCGATTAATTCGGTTTAAAATCAGTTAATTAACTAAATTGATTGAACTAACCCAAAATATTAAATATTTAACATATTATATATGTTATTTATGTTTGTTTGTGTTTGTTTACCGTTTTAACGAACGAACATGAATGAACACGAACAAGCTACATTCCATAAGAACGAACACGAACAAAAAATTTTGTGTTCGTTTATGTTCATGTCCGTTCATATGTTCGGTTAAAGTTAAACGAACGAACATGAACACACCCTCGTTCGTGTTTGCTTGGTTCGTTTACAGACCTACTCATGAGGAGAGGTTGAATAGAAATAAAAGCGACTCTATATAGCATGTGTTACAAGCAATTCTTTCCATTCGATCCAAGGGAGAAAAAAGTGAAAAAAAGTGTAAATGGTCTTAAAGACCCTGGAAGAGGACGCGAACAAGGACGAGGAGTGGTTAGAATGCTGGAGTATGTCCAAAGACCAATCATGAGATGATTGTAAAAGGCATACTTATTTTATCTTGTTTATTAATAAAGCCATTATTATTATTTCAGTCTTATTCTGTGCATCTATAAATAAACTAATTTATAATAAAGTCCTTAGAATAATATAGTTATTCTTGAATGTCCTTAGTCGAGAATTATTGTGGGTGTGGACAACAATAATATATTAAGACTAATATGTAGTTGATTGATAAAAAAATGTTGTTATTGATATAGAGATGTCAAAATTAATACATAAGTATGTGTTAGAGAACGACATACTGGACTGACCCGCTGTGAGCATGTTTCTTGGATTATTATGTGATAGTCACAACATTGCTCATGGTGATAACTAAATGTATGATCCTCATACTTGAGATCATCATTATTTCAATTTCGAGAGTGACATATTTTGATGCAGTCAAACGTGTGTTGTAACAGACTACACTATAAAGACTGATATTGGATATGCCACACTCTATATAGCGAAATATGATTGATCAAGATATGATTTGTCCCTCCTACATAATAGGAGTAATATCGTAGGCCACTTGATTGAGTGAGATTAGGAAATGCATGGCCATGCTCGAATAAATTGATATGGGATATCATAGTTATTCGTTTATCATAGTCTACTCAAGATATAAAGAAATATTAGATGGACTATACAAGTGTGACTAATCCATGACTTGTGTTTGATCTAGATGTAAGGACAAAATGATGTAATACATAAAAGAAGTTAATCACGAAAAAAAGGTAAAGTCGAACCACGACTTCATGTAACTTAGGTAGCAATGATGTATTGCTAGATGTCACTCATTGTTTGTAATATTAGAATTGTTCTAGATATTACTACTAACGTTATACGAACCTACAAGGGTCACACCCTATGATTGATGTAACCCCCTCGTCCCGGTCTGGCCGGATGACCGGTCCGAGTGAGCCACACGGGGAAAATCGAAGCGAAACCCAAAGGATTCCCCCTCGGTTAGCAACCCTATTTTTTTTTTTGTCTAGAGGATGGTTAAACCCTAAGTGATTCACAACAGCGGAAACATACGAGAAAAACACATTCGAACACCGGCCATGCATAAACAGTCCATCCTTAAGTTTACAGGCAGGCAATATCGATACCCTTGACAGGGGTATCGATACCCCCCCCTTTCTAGGTCAACCCAGGAAGTCAACACAAGAAGACCGTATCGATACCCTTACCAGGGGTATCGATACCCTCTCCCTCGGTCAACCTTCCTTGGTCAACAGAATAGATCCGTATCGATACTCGGGGACCCCGTATCGATACGCTCTATTCTAACCCCCAAAACCAAATTCCAGAGACTTTGGAGGGTATCGATACCCTTAGGGTATCGATACCCCAGGCAAAATCTGAGGCCTTTGAGCAAGACAGTATCGATACCCTTAGCTAGGGTATCGATACCCCCTGCACTGCAACACCACGATTTTTGCACAAATGACCCTTAACCCAACTCTAAAAGCATTATTGGACTCCCCTAAACACAAGCAACATACATACACCAAACCACAATCACAATTTAACATGTGAGGCAATTAATCTAATGAAATTCATACAAATCAAAGCTTCATGCAATATCACCCAAAAGTGCATACTTAACAAGCATGAACTCCTCACAAAGGATAGTCAATTATAAGGCATACAAGGCCAGCAACATACATAATAAGGCACGTTCACATAAGCAACGCATCAAGCATAAATAGTAAACCAAGAAGCAAAGCATAGCATAACCTTGAGTTTAACATACTCAACATAAATTCCTAAGGAATTTGACCCCAACTCCTACACTCTATACCCCATTGTCTAGGCATTATTACAAAAGCAAACCATACTTAAACTTGCTTGAGAACTCCCAAAAGCTCCTCCTTCGCCCGCTCGCCTCCCGAACTCTAACGATCTGCACGTTGGAAACAAAGAGCATAAGCAACTAGCTTAGTGAGAGAGGCTCTACAATTCACAACATGCAGTTTTTCAAATACGAAATGTATGCAAGAAAACTATGGATGCACAAGGGTCTATCTCAACCACTACTCTTGGTTTGCTCAAGCACAACCAACATACACTTACGGTGGGACTACACATCACCGTTTCGACTAGTGGATGTACAATGGGACTACACATCAAAGTAATACCCTACTAGTCACTACCGGCGGGACTACACATCACCGTAGTTTAGACCACCATCACGTGAGGCACGAACTCAATACGACTACAACATTAACAACTTAAAATGCATTCAATGGTCACAATGTATATACAATCAACTTGTCACAACAACTTATGAGTAGGGAGACTTACACACGGGTTTAGGCAACCTCTCAAGGTTCTACCCAAACCCCAAAGGAGTCCATATCAAGCACAAAGTATAAACCAATGAATCTACTCTCCGTTGCTACCCGAGAGAAGATCGAAGACCAAGCTCAAGATTCCGAAATCCCCGGATTTGTCCCCGAAGCTTCTCCAACCAAAATTCTCGCCTCTAGCCAATCCAATACCAAGCAAATAACCTCAAGTCAGTCCATGTTCTAAAACACTCAACCCGGATTACAAACCAATTACAAGATATCAATTTTCACATTGAGAACAAGCCCAAAATCCCAAAATCCGAGCAGCCCTCAAGCACCCCTTAAAACCATTGATTTCAACCTCCAAACTACTCCCTTAGGCCTCCAAAACAAAGCTTACATATACCCTAACCATTGGCCCTCTCTTTTCTACATAGAACACCCCCATATTTCAATCCTAAACCTCCCAAAACCTCATTTCGGGAAAATACCCAAAACCTTGTAAAAATCAGTTTGGTTGCCCCTTTTTGGTTGTAGATTACCCATAGAACCTCAACAAATCAAAAACTAGAATCAAAAACCTCAAAGACAACATTTTTAATTCAAAACCCTCCAACTCCAAAAATTCAAAACATGAGTAGAAATGAAAATAAAAGACATCATCTTGTAGAGGATAAAGAGGGTAAGTCAAAAACGAAATTACCTTTGCAAAACCTTCAAAAATGAGCAAGCTATTGAATGGAATAGTATCTAAGGAGAGGGGGGGTGTTTTATCGATGGTGTGAATAGTGGAGTTAGAGGAAGAAGATGACTCTAGCATTATTTTAGGTTTGTTTGAAATTAAAAGGGTTAAAAGACTTAAATGCCCTTAATGAGACAAGGGAATTACAATGAATGACATCCATGTCCAATTGGGCTTGTTTAGAAAATGGTCCAATTAAATTTGTTGTCTTAAAACCCGGGGACCAAACCTTTATTTTAATATTTAAAAATTTGGAACCGAAACCCGAACCATTTTTAAACTATTATTTTCTCCCGACCCCCGAACCCGGGTGTTACAATTGAAACGAACAAATATCGACTAGATAGCATGTGTACAAACTTGTTGTACACGTAATAATTATTAAAGATAAAATTATTATAATTATTGTAATTATAGATAAAATTATTATAATTATTGTAATTATAGATAATCTCGTTTTTATACATTTTAATAATTATATAATTATTGTAACTATCAAACACTATTAGAATATATATCCCTAAAGAAATATAATTAAAGTAGAATCAGATTCTACATGTTTAATTGTATTCGGTTAAATATATTGTATATTTAATGAACTCGAATTAAAGTAAAATTAGATTCTACATATTTAATTATATTCGGTTAAATATATTGTATATTTGATGAATCCGAATTTAATTAGAATTAAGTTTTTGAATGCTATATAAAGGCATAAGGTTTAGCAGCCAAAGTATGCTTTTCGGAAAAACTCTCTAACAGTTAGAGAAGAGAAAATATTGTCAGTTTCGTTCGGGTGGACTGCATAGAGGTCGGAGCACTATTGTGACGACTCAGATTCGATTTGATTTATCCTAACTCCCTAAGGATATCAAGATACCAGCTTTATTAAGGTAATATTTCATCCCTACTCACCCCGAATTCGTCCCTTGTATATAGATCACTGGCGGAATTCGTCAGATAATTTTTCACTGCGCCATGGGGTGTACCGGCGTTTTCCAACACATAATTCATTCAAGAATAATGAAAAAGACGAAAACTCATCAATAGGTCATGTACGTGGATGTGGAAGAGGCAATAATAGGAACAAAAGATATGACAAATCTCGTATACAATATTACAATTGTCAAAAAATTGACCACTAATCTTCAGAATGTTAGGAGAGGAATGAAGAAACATGTGAAAAGACAAACCTAACAGAGACAAGAGAAGACATTAATGAGACTACATTGTTGTTAGCTCTGAAAAGGAGAATCAAAATTATGTTTATTGGTACGTACTGGTGCTAGTAAACATATTTGTGGTGATAAAAAATTTATAACAATAAATGAGTATTCTGATGAAATCACATTTAGAGATTCTTCCAAAATTGAAATCAAAGGCAAATGTACCGTCTTAATTTCTCTAAAAAATTTTAACCAAAAACTTATCACTAGCATATACTATATTGCAAAATTAAATGAAACATTTTAAATTTAGAAAAAATCTTAGAAAAAGGCTATGAAATGCAAATGAAAAATTATAGTCTCACTCTAAGTGCCGAAGATGCCAGAACTATTGCAAGAGTTGTTATGAAAAGAAATTGAATATTATTGTTAAATATTAAAGCAAACACAACTATGTGTTTGAAGGCTTATGTAAAAGATTCATTTTAGCTTTAGCATATGAGATACGAATATTTAAAGTTTTATGGTTTTAAAGTTCTTGGAGAAAAGAAGATGGTGAAAGGTCTTCCCCATCACACATTTAGAGCAACTATATGAAGTTTGTGTCCTTGGCAATCATGCAAGGAAGAGTTTTCCAAATGAGTCATCTTCTAGAGCAACGATGTCACTCCAACTTGTATATGCAGATCTACGTAAACATATGAAGTCAACATCTCTTGGTAAAAATAATTATTTTCTGCCTTTAATGATGATTTTAGCAGGAACTCATGGGTCTATTTTGTTAAAAAAAGAAATCTAAAGCTTTTGAAACATTTAAATGCTTCAAAATAATTGTGGAAAAATTGAAGTGGTTATATGATCAAAGATTTGAGACTGATAGAGGTGGTGAATCAACTTCAAAAGAGTTTAACATGTTTTACTAGAACCATAAAATTGATCGTCCTTTAACAAATCCTAGACACGACAAAATAGCATGATAAAGAGGAAGAATAAAACAATTCTCAATATAGCTAAAAGTATGCTGAAAAGCAAACAAATGTCTAATAAGTTTTGGGCTAGAAGCTTTTTCTTGTGCCGTTTATCTTGCCAACATGCGTCCTACCAAGAGTTTGATGAATTAAACACCTCAAGAAGTTTGGTGTGAAAGAAAGCCTAGTGTCTCTCAATTACAAGTCTTCGGTAGTTTTCCCTATGCTCATATTCCTAAACAAGAAAGATTCAAACTTGATGACAAAAGTAGAAGATATGTTTTTATTAACCACAACTCAAACTCAAAAGGATATAAATTGTTTCAGTCAGATACAAACAAGGTGGTTATTAGTAGATATGTAGAGTTTGACGGACAAAATACTTGGGATTGACATGCCCCAAAAAAGACTTGTATGACTTCTTTTCGTACTTTGACACTGAAGATGATGAGATGGACAACCAACCATCACCACCACCAACATAAGATTTAACAGTTAATTCTAAAATAGATCAAAATGAAGGAGAAATTATTACAGTGGTTCGAAGATTGACAAGAAAAAGGAGATTTCCAGAAAGATGCAAGAATTATTATTTAAAAATAATAATCTTTCAGTTTTCTGCTTATTTACCGACAATGAACCGTTGAGTTTTAAAGAAGTTGTGAAAGAGGAGAAATGGCGACGAGCTATGAAGGAAGAAATTCATGCTATCAAGAAGAATGAAACTTGGCAAACTATCTACCCTTACTTGAAGGTCGCAAATTTATCAGTGTAAACTGGATCTTTAAAACAAAGAAATCTGTTACTAGAGAAGTGGAGATGCAAAAGGCAAGGTTTGTTGCAAAAGGCTACACGCAAAAGCAATGAGTAGATTATGATGAGGTATTTGCTTTTGTTGCTCGTGTGAAAACAATTAGTTACATTAACTTTTGTCCGAAACTAATGTGGTTGCAATGAAACAATTATTGTCACCACAATGACAGATGTCAGGATAAGATCAAAAAATTATGAGTTGTTCACTTGTACAGCTATCCTATATGAAATTTTATTTAAAAAATTTATGAAGGACACTTGTAAACAACTAACTGAAAAGTGAATATATATATATATATATATATATATATATATATATATATTCTTACCGTAAAGATGGGAGACTCATATCTTATAATTTTTTTTCTTGGTTTTGAAGCTTTCTCTTGATGGTTATGGCGGCTTAAAACATCTATGGAGAAACCGAGGTGAATTGTCACTCGCTGGAGGGTGCGGATGGACTATAAGAAATATCAGAAATGACTCTCCAAGGCAACCCTTGTCACAATTAAATAATAAATTGGCACTTATTGTGGGTGCATTCGTATTTCACTAGAACAAGAGAATGCTGATGATGCCAAAGTTGAACCAAAACCAGAGGAGGCACCTGCGGACTGAGCTAAGCTGAGAGGAAAGAAGAAGAATAAGATGAAGACGTTGCTGCAAAAATTGTCACTGCATCTGATGGTGTAGATGTAACTGTTATGAAGACAATGCTGCAACGAGAAGAAGCACCATGCAGCCGCATCGGGAGCAAAGGAACACTAAGTTTGTTTGTTTTTAATTATTTTAGTTTGTTATGATCATGCATTCCATATAGTTATTGTTTTCCTTTTGTTACTGCAGTTTTTTCATTGTAATTGCATTTAGTTTTATTGTCATTATATTTATTATTGTAACTGCATTTTGTTTTTGCATTGGGGACAATGTAATCTTTAAGTTTGGGGGTATACATCTAAGGTTTGAAATGCACCCTTATTTCAAAAAAAAAATGCAAATGAAAGGTTCATTTTATGCTCTAATTTTTTTTTTCACATTCAATGCTTAAATCTTGAATCTTATTGAACTTCAATGCATTTGTTGGATACATGTGATGGAATGTTGTATTAAAATTTTATTATGAATGAATATGAGTGCTTGAGTAATGGATACCTAGCATCATCTCTTAGATCTTAGAGGAATCTGCCTAGTTCAACTGTTGTTATATATATATATATATCATATTATGTGTAAATAAAGGACACTCTAACGTGGGTGTAATATGAAAAATGAATCTGGCCAAAGGCTGTCGCTGCATGAGTGTGTGTAAAAGCAATGAAGTACTCCTTGGGGGTTCGTTGCACAACATCTTACTTCTGAGGATCTTATGGTACATTCATTCTTTAATATTCCTCGCTGCTAAAAAAAAGAAAACAAAAGAAAGAAAAATACAAAAGAAGAAAAAATATTATATACTTATATAGTATATGGAAATAAAGGTTGTTTAGATAGGAGGAATTTGAGAGGTAAAACATGATGCTAGCTTTGATGAATTGTAAGTTCTTTCATTCATATTCCTAAGTTGTCGATGTAATCTTCTATCATGTAGATGTAATTGATTCATTGATAATTGAGATTATTCAAGTTGCTAGAATGCTCATCAATTGGTGCTTAACCTTGCTGCTTTTTATTTTGCTTGATGACAAGCAAAAACTTAAATTTAGGGATGTGATGATACTTTAAAAGGCATGTGTTTGCACCATATTTATTGATTAATTTTTTCTCATCGTGTTATCTTTTGCATGCATTTTAGTATTTTTATCTTTGTATTTGCATTTTCTTAACTCAACAGCTTTTTCTTGAATTATCCTTGAATTTATCACATTTTGTTGTTAATGTCGCTACATGATTTCTTCTAGAATTGCAACTAGGACTGTCGATGCATATGCGTTTTTCAGATTGCGCCTACGACCGTCACTTGATAACTGTCAAAAAGATAAGATCAAATGACGCCAACAAGAAGATAAGATCAAAGGACAATGAGCTAGCAGTTAGTTACAACAACTTTTTTTTGGACCTGGTGTGGGCGCAATGAAACAATCATTGTCGCCAATGATAAATTTCAGGAATAAGATCAAAAAATTATGAGTTGTCTAATTGTACAACTGTCCTATACAATATTTTATTCAAAAAATCTATGAAGAACACTTGTAAACACCCAATTAAAAAGTGATAAGGATATATATACATATATTCTTACCCTAAAGAGGGGAGGCTCATATCTTATAATCTTTTTCTTTGGTTTTGGAGCTTTCTCTTGATGGCTATAACGGCTTAAAACTTTCATGTGGGCAATCGAGGTGAATCCAATGCAGAATTAAGTAGGCACGACAAATGTAAAGCAAGAAGAAGCTTCAAGGCTTAATCAAGTTAGCTAGGGATAACTTTCTGTAACCCCCTCATCTCGGTCTGGCCGGATGACCGGTCCGAGTGGGCCACACGGGGAAAACCGAAGCGAAACCTAAAGGATTCCCCCTCGGTTAGCAACCCTATTTTTTTCTTTTTATATTAATCTTGCCTAGATGAATATTAAGTCCTATGTGATTCACAACAGCGGAAAACGTTCAAAGGAAAAACACATTCGAATCACAACCACGCATAAACAGTCAATTTTAAGCTTATAAGGAAGGCAGTATCGATACCCTAATCAGGGGTATCGATACCCCCCTCCCCCTTTCTAGGTCAACCCAAGAAGTCAACACGTGAAGACCGTATCGATACCCTTACCAGGGGTATCGATACCCTTACCAGGGGTATCGATACCCTCTTCCTCGGTCAACCTTCCTTGGTCAACAGAATAGAACCGTATCGATACTCGGGTACACCGTATCGATACGCTCTACTCTAACTCCAAATTCCCAATTACAGAGACTTTGGAGGGTATCGATACCCTAGGCGTATCGATACCCCAGGAAAAATCTGAGGCATTTGGGTGAGAGAGTATCGATACCCTAACCAGGGGTATCGATACCCCCTGCACTGCAATTCCTCCAATTTCAACTAAAACAACCCCAAATCGACTCTAAATGCATTTCTCGACTCACCTAAGCGTATACCAACATGCAAGCACACATACTTAAGCCAAGGGTGTCATTCAAACATGGATTAAAGCTTTCATACATAGCATTCTAATTAGAGAGCAACCTAGGCAATATTAAGCATACATGAAGGCTCAAATGGTCTTAAAAGCACAAGTCAAACACAAGAGGTTTGCAAACATACATAAGGCAACCTAAACACCCTAAAGCATGCCATCATACACACCAACAATCACCAAGGTATTACATGCTTACAATCCATAATTAATTCAAACATCAACATTAGGCATTAACAACAATAAGCCAACTCAAAGGAGTCTAGATACAAGCTCCTAAAACACGTAGCATTTCCCATTGCTAGACTACTACATTATTTAATAAACCATACTTGAGAAATTACCACACGCTTGGACGCCCTCTTCTTGCTCCTTGCTAACTCCAAGCTAAAGATCTGCATTGTCGGAAAAAGGAGAGCGTAAGCATAAAGCTTAGTGAGCGGAGCTCTAAAACATAACTACGACAATGCAGGGTTCAAAGCTTTCTTTAAAATAAAGGTCCATGCATACAAATCATCCAACTACCTAATCCTTCTACTAACTTGCAAGTTCAACCAAGGGTCAACCATATAGGCATTTATCATAGCATTGCACTTCATAGCATTCATAAGGACATAGTCCTAGATTAAAGCAAAACAATAAGAAGACAATGATATAGTGAGATACAACATGAACGTTACATGGCATGCACAAGCATAACCAAAACACACACGGTGGGACTACACATCACCGTTTCGACTAGTAGTTTTCCAATGGGACTACACATCAAAGTACTCTTCTACTAGTCACTACCGGTGGGACTACACATCACCGGAGTCTTATACCATTCGCTACCGGCGGGACTACACATCACCGGAGCAACGACAACCATCACGTGAGGTTCGACACCAACCATGCAACACAATATACAATCACTAACATACGACATGTACTCACTATATCATGCACAGTTGAAACAAGATGTAACGAAAACCACAATTAAGCATCACTTATTACTTGGAGTCTTACCGATCACAATGGTCTTACTCACCATTTTCGTGCACAACTTGCACCAACTTACTCACACCTTTCAAGGCATATCAACGACATCATTAATACCATCATACATCATTAACGATATAGAAATAGACAACATGCTCCTACTCAAGTACTTAAATTACATGCTTAACAAACCATCATTTCAAGCAACGAAAACAATGATAAAAAGGGAAATTAAAGAGGCATTTCACATCAACTTACTCTTTAAGTTTGAGTCACTTTCAAGCTCGAATCTAAACCACTTTCAAAATTACCTTTGAACCAAAACATCACTTGAAAACATTTTCACTTCCACATGCTAAAACCAACCATTGAAATCAATTTAAAACATTAACCACTCACCTAAGCTTCCAAGCTCCAAGCCAAGCAAGCAACCATTCCCACAAACCCGGATTTCCTCGCGAAGCTTCTCCAACACCAATTACCGCTTTTAGACAACCTCAAACACATTTCAAACAATTCCAATCAGCCCAACATCAAAAGACCAACCCGGAATACAATTCAATCACAATTTACCATGTTGCAAGCTATGAACATATCCCATTTTTTAACCAATTCGGACAGCCCCAAAACCATGCCCAAAAACCATGTTTCCAACCTCCATTACATCAACAATCGATCCCAATTCAACCCCTATCCATAGTACTAACAATAGCCTATCAAAACCCACCTAAAACAACCCCCAAAACTCACCCAAAACCCTCCAAAAACCTCATGTTTACCCAAATCCGAAAATTGCTCAAAATCATTCAAAATTCACATATGTTATACCATTTAACTTCTATACATCACAACTAACCATATTAAATCAAAACATTAGGCTTAACAACACAAAGTTTCCATTTTTAATCAAAATCTTTCAAAACTCTATTTTCCCAAAACTTCCATGAAAATGAAAATAAGTGGTACTTTTAAAGAGAGGGAGTTGAGGGGAAGTCAAAAACGTAATTACCTTTCAAAAATCATCAAGAATGAAGGATGGAGGAGATGAAATAGAAGCTCCCATGGAGGAGATGTTTTTGACGTTGGAAAAATGAAGAAGAAGAAGATGATGGGGTTTTGGGGTTTATTTGAATTATAAGGTAATAAAAATGGGTTTTATTTGATATTTACACAAATACCATTAATGAATGGCTATTGGGCTTAATTTAGAAATTGGGTCCAACACCTTTGTTTTATTTGTAAACAAAACCCGAACCATTATTTAATTTATTTAAATTATAAAACTGAACCCGAATTATTAAAACATTATTTTCACCCGACCCCTAAACCCGGGTGTTACAACTCTCCCCTACTTAAGGAAATTTCGTCCCCGAAATTTATCAGACAGGAAGAGTCACTGACACATGCTCCTCCACACTTTCTCTCACCACAACATACCCACCAACTCGGTAGACTCACCACACAACATTAGCTAACTGATGCCAAGATCTCAACGGGTCCTTCAATGCATGACCATTTTAAATTCAACTCAATCTTTTCAACAACATAACACGGAACAAAACTGGCTCACACTTCTGAATCATAGATACACAGAACACATCGCAAACCCCTTTCTAATTCTGGTGGTAACCGCGACAAATAAACAACTGAACTAGCCCGATTCGCAAACTCATACAGCACTGTTTAAAAACTTAACCGATGACTTCCTCTGATTGATCATCCGACTTCATCAGTCAACCAAACACTATGCAGACGTCTTCAAAAATCTAGCAGAAAACTCGAATCTCTACTGGCCACTATTGATCTCAAGACACTGTACAAATCACAATTCTTGCTAAGGCACAACTCCGCCATCTTACTTACGGTACAAGTAACGTAAACGTGTATAAAAGGCCACATACAGTGCAACTAACCTTGATTACCCAACTAAGCTCTCATTGAGGAAATCGAAGGCGGATCAGACACAAGATCCCTCGAATCTATTACTCACTTCTAATACGGATCTCCCACAAATGTAACAAGCTAGAAGAAAACTGAAGCTCGGTCTTGGCACGCTGGCAAATTACACACTTACTCTCATACTAAACCACATCATTCATCGACTCAATCCGGAAGTACTCATCTTCAACCCACGATATGTCTTCATACTACTCATATGCACTGCAAATAAACTGCTGTATGCTTCAGCCAACACAATACGTCTCAAAACACTATGTCAATCGGTACAACAATTCTGTCTCTAACAATACAAATTCTATCATCTCTGAACTGTACTCTGAAGGTTTTCTTTCTGATATGCCTTGCACGTGAGGTGCCAAGAATCTATCTTGCAACTGTTTCTCTTCAAACATTCTGACTCAAAGTAGGCTCAACCCGAAACTCGGCCACAGAAACACTATCATAATACAAATTGAAACCGGCAAATACAGCTCGCAACTCAACTACTATTCTAACAACAAATATAACTCGGAACATCGGTTACTACGTTAACTCTCTTCGGATGGTACTCAATCCTGAGATTACAGTCTTCATGCAGTTCTAACAACTCATGATGTTCAAGTTTCAACCCTTCCTAAGTCTTCAAATATTTCAAGTTCTGATGATACGTACATATACACTGTGCATTTCTTACTATACAAGCTTTGTTTCTAAGTCTTCGAAGCAAACACAACTGTAGTTAACTCTATGTCTCATATCGGATAACTCCTCTCACGGTCTTTCAACTATCTCGATGAACAAGCTACAATCTTCTGTCTTGCATAAGCACACAACCTAACTCTACATGTAACGCATCACTATGGTTCACAAACTCTTTCTCTGACATGACTGGATCAAGGTCGAAGCGTTCATCAAAGTTTCTTTAAGTTTCTCAAGGGCTCATTGTCTCGCATCTAACCACACAAACTGAACATTCTTCTGTAACAATCTGTCGAGGAGCAGCTATCTTCAAAGGATCATTTACAAACCTTCGATAGTAGCAATGCTAGACCTAGGAACTATAGATACCTGTCACAGTCTTCAATTCCTTCCAACTCACATCTTCTTCTGACTACTTGGGATTTTCGCTAACACACTCGGCTGAACCACATGTCCATTAACTTGGGGTTTATGCTTGCCCAACTTGGCATACAACTGATTCTCTAAAAGGATCTAAAACCCTAAATTCAAGGCTTGTCATGGTCATCTTCGGTACATGAATATACCCACGGATCATCTAAGAGAGCTACTACAAGCTGATCAAGGACTTAGGAAAACATCATGCTCAACATCTTTCTGAAAGTAACTAACACACTAGTCAATCAAACGACATAAATCAAAACCCAAAGTGATCACACTTGCCCCGAAAGCTGTCTTCGATACTTCAACTTCTCTCACTTTCAACTGGTAATAATCGGATCTCAAATTAATCTTCAAATAGACTGAAGCACACACTAACTGACCAACAAACCACTGACACTCGAAAACGGATACTAATTATTCATTGTCACTTGTTTCAACTGTCTGAATTCTAAACACATTCTCGTACTGTCACTCTTTCTTCTTCACAATTTGTACTGTCATACTCTAAGATGACGTACTAGGCTTAACGAGTCTAAGGTCTAACAAACCTCAAAGTTGGTTCTTCAACATTCTCAATTCCTTCGGAAACCATAAGATACAGAGCAAACTAGAACGGGAGCAAACTCAGAGACGGTCTCGAAAACAAACTCTCCTTCCCTAACAAGAGACAGACCAGGCAATTCTTCCAAACACCTCTAGGCACAACCTATTCCAACATTCTGCGGTCTAATTCTCATTCAAAAATCAAACCCATAACATTTGCTAGGCAAGCCTGTCAACCAAAATCAATCAGTCTTTGACCTCTAAAGTTGGATCAACATTCGATACGAAATTCACATTCTCACCTACCATTTCAAGATCATAGTCGTCCGCAAGCTTTAAGAAAACTCCCAATGTCTCAAAGTCTACCCTAACTCTATGTTCTACAAGCTAATCCATGCATAGATTCACATCAAAACCGAAAAAGGCAATCTCATCGCATCACTGAAAACACGTGCCACTGAACCATCAACGGACATCCCTTGTACATTTTTCTGACCATGACTGTATCCCCGAAGGAGCTAGCAACACCAACACCTACCTCTAGTACCTCGCAAGGTGGATTTCAACAACTTCACATGCTCCCTCCGAACACACGGACACGTAGATTCAGAATTAATCAGAAAAAAAAACAAGCCCAATGACTGTATCGAGGAATTACTTGCTACAACATCGACATCCTCCCGAAGCCAACTCTTAAGTCTTCACTTCTATTACCATCTCATATCAAGATCGGTCACATTGTTCTCTCTCAACAGAAACCAACTCATGTGCCTGTTGACCCAAACAAACAAACTGCAATCTAAACTCTGGTACGGTCATACTGCCCTGAACTAAAGAGATGAACTCTCTCATCATTCACATCCTCTAAAACCTCAGATTCATGATTACCAACTCCAGGCCCACACCTCGGCCTCCAACTTACCGAAGACAACCATACAACAATAAACAAAACACATAAACAAGAATATTTAGGGTTAGCAAGAGCAAGGGTCCAAGGTGCTCAAGTATATTCCTTTACAAAAATCTTTTCAAATAAGTAATAGTAGCAATGGGAACTCGACACTACGCTTCAGCACAAGCATCATGCTAACACATGCCTTCAAACACCGTACTAACAAGCAAACATTAAGCATACGTGGCAAAACATTCACCGAGACATAACAACAACATAACACATCAACTTACCTCACATACCTACCCGAGGTCTCGGAAACCTCAGGCTCTGATACCAACAAATGTAACCCCCTCATCCCGGTCTGGCCGGATGACCGGTCCGAGTGGGCCACACGGGGAAAACCGAAGCGAAACCCAAAGGATTCCCCCTCGGTTAGCTACCCTATTTTTTTCTTTTTATATTAATCTTGCCTAGATGAATATTAAGTCCTATGTGATTCACAACAGCGGAAAACGTTCAAAGGAAAAACACATTCGAATCACAACCACGCATAAACAGTCAATTTTAAGCTTATAAGGCAGGCAGTATCGATACCCTAATCAGGGGTATCGATACCCCCCCTTTCTAGGTCAACCCAAGAAGTCAACACGTGAAGACCGTATCGATACCCTTACCAGGGGTATCGATACCCTCTTCCTCGGTCAACCTTCCTTGGTCAACAGAATAGAACCGTATCGATACTCGGGTACACCGTATCGATACGCTCTACTCTAACTCCAAATTCCCAATTACAGAGACTTTGGAGGGTATCGATACCCTAGGCGTATCGATACCCCAGGCAAAATCTGAGGCATTTGGGTGAGAGAGTATCGATACCCTAACCAGGGGTATCGATACCCCCTGCACTGCAATTCCTCCAATTTCAACTAAAACAACCCCAAATCGACTCTAAATGCATTTCTCGACTCACCTAAGCGTATACCAACATGCAAGCACACATACTTAAGCCAAGGGTGTCATTCAAACATGGATTAAAGCTTTCATACATAGCATTCTAATTAGAGAGCAACCTAGGCAATATTAAGCATACATGAAGGCTCAAATGGTCTTAAAAGCACAAGTCAAACACAAGAGGTTTGCAAACATACATAAGGCAACCTAAACACCCTAAAGCATGCCATCATACACACCAACAATCACCAAGGTATTACATGCTTACAATCCATAATTAATTCAAACATCAACATTAGGCATTAACAACAATAAGCCAACTCAAAGGAGTCTAGATACAAGCTCCTAAAACACGTAGCATTTCTCATCGCTAGACTACTACATTATTTAATAAACCATACTTGAGCAATTACCACACGCTTGGACGCCCTCTTCTTGCTCCTTGCTAACTCCAAGCTAAAGATCTGCATTGTCGGAAAAAGGAGAGCGTAAGCATAAAGCTTAGTGAGCGGAGCTCTAAAACATAACTACGACAATGCAGGGTTCAAAGCTTTCTTTAAAATAAAGGTCCATGCATACAAATCATCCAACTACCTAATCCTTCTACTAACTTGCAAGTTCAACCAAGGGTCAACCATATAGGCATTTATCATAGCATTGCACTTCATAGCATGCATAAGGACAAAGTCCTAGATTAAAGCAAAACAATAAGAAGACAATGATATAGTGAGATACAACATGAACGTTACATGGCATGCACAAGCATAACCAAAACACACACGGTGGGACTACACATCAACGTTTCGACTAGTAGTTTTCCAATGGGACTACACATCAAAGTACTCTTCTACTAGTCACTACCGGTGGGACTACACATCACCGAAGTCTTATACCATTCGCTACCGGCGAGACTACACATCACCGGAGCAACGACAACCATCACGTGAGGTTCGACACCAACCATGCAACACAATATACAATCACTAACATACGATATGTACTCACTATATCATGCACAGTTGAAACAAGATGTAACGAAAACCACAATTAAGCATCACTTATTACTTGGAGTCTTACCGATCACAATGGTCTTACTCACCATTTTCGTGCACAACTTGCACCAACTTACTCACACCTTTCAAGGCATATCAACGACATCATTAATACCATCATACATCATTAACGATATAGAAATAGACAACATGCTCCTACTCAAGTACTTAAATTACATGCTTAACAAACCATCATTTCAAGCAACAAAAACAATGATAAAAAGGGAAATTAAAGAGGCATTTCACATCAACTTACTCTTTAAGTTTGAGTCACTTTCAAGCTCGAATCTAAACCACTTTCAAAATTACCTTTGAACCAAAACATCACTTGAAAACATTTTCACTTCCACATGCTAAAACCAACCATTGAAATCAATTTAAAACATTAACCACTCACCTAAGCTTCCAAGCTCCAAGCCAAGCAAGCAACCATTCCCACAAACCCGGATTTCCTCGCGAAGCTTCTCCAACACCAATTACCGCTTTTAGACAACCTCAAACACATTTCAAACAATTCCAATCAGCCCAACATCAAAAGACCAACCCGGAATACAATTCAATCACAATTTACCATGTTGCAAGCTATGAACATATCCCATTTTTTAACCAATTCGGACAGCCCCAAAACCATGCCCAAAAACCATGTTTCCAACCTCCATTACATCCACAATCGATCCCAATTCAGCCCCTATCCATAGTACTAACAATAGCCTATCAAAACCCACCTAAAACAACCCCCAAAACTCACCCAAAACCCTCCAAAAACCTCATGTTTACCCAAATCCGAAAATTGCTCAAAATCATTCAAAATTCACATATGTTATACCATTTAACTTCTATATATCACAACTAACCATATTAAATCAAAACATTAGGCTTAACAACACAAAGTTTCCATTTTTAATCAAAATCTTTCAAAACTCTATTTTCCCAAAACTTCCATGAAAATGAAAATAAGTGGTACTTTTAAAGAGAGGGAGTTGAGGGGAAGTCAAAAACGTAATTACCTTTCAAAAATCATCAAGAATGAAGGATGGAGGAGATGAAATAGAAGCTCCCATGGAGGAGATGTTTTTGACATTGGAAAAATGAAGAAGAAGAAGATGATGGGGTTTTGGGGTTTATTTGAATTATAAGGTAATAAAAATGGGTTTTATTTGATATTTACACAAATGCCATTAATGAATGGCTATTGGGCTTAATTTAGAAATTGGGTCCAACACCTTTGTTTTATTTGTAAACAAAACCCGAACCATTATTTAATTTATTTAAATTATAAAACCGAACCCGAATTATTAGAACATTATTTTCACCCGACCCCTAAACCCGGGTGTTACACTTTCCTTATATCATTTACCTTTCATTGCTTCAACATTACCTTTCGCATTTACTTTATTTTTCTTACTTATTGCACTGACATTAGTAAACGTTCGAACAATCGTCCTTGTGAGATCGATATCTGACAGGAACTACTTATCAACTATACTTGCATCGACGTGTGTTCGCTTGCACAAATCGTGTGACATTATTTCACCGATCAGTGGCAAGTCAAAGATTTGCCAACTTCCAAACATGGAATGTATTATTAAGGTAAATTCTTAAATTACGATACTATTAAGGTAATTTCTTATATCCCTCGATAGTTTTGACTAGGGGTGGGCAAAACTCGACTCGAAAAAATTTCAAATAAAGTTTGAGTTATAAAATAGAAATTTGAATAACTAGAATTATTTAGTAATTAGTCGATCAGTTTTTATATTCGAGTCGTCTTTGTCAATTTTACATGATATATTATGTATATCACATGTGAAAATATGAAGAAATATATATATATATATATATATTTGTGTGTGTGTGTGTGTGTGTGTGTGTGTGTGTGTGTGTGTGTGTATTATATATGCATATAAAAAACCTGTTAAAATTAGAATCCATATTTGCACCGCCCAGCCCTCAGTATATGCATATAGAAATATATATGTGCACCGCTACATATATGCATATAAAAATATATATGTACAATTAAATTTGTGCAGAAACTCGAAAACTCAACTTGATTCGACTCGACACGTATTTCACAAACTCAATTCGAAAAAAAATTCAAATAAAGTTTGAATCGTAAAATAGGACTTGCAAACTCGAATAAATTAATTTTTTTTTACTCGACTCGATCAAACGCTTAACCCTAGTTTTGACCTTTAATGGGTTATATAAATACATGTGTACATGTATTATGATAATATTCAATACCTTAAATTATAATATTATTTTGGTAATAATATTATGACATATATTATTGAAGTATTCTTTTATTATTCCTTAAATAATTTTAACCTTAAATATGAAATTGAATATGTAATATGGTGTAAATATGATATTTTATACACATTTCAAAATTTTGACATTTAATGTGAAATATTAAATATGACATTAAATATTGTATATTCTGCGTCATAAATTTTGGCTTGTATAATTATTACTAAATGTAATAATTATTATTCCTTGTGTTTTGGAAGCAATGTGATTTTTTTATTCTCGATTTCCTTTGAGAAATTTTATAGAGACGAACATAATATCCAGATGAATTCTGGATTCTTTGGAAACGAAGATCTAATAAGTAAATTTATTTTCGAGAATTTAATTCATTTCGTTTTAATGGGTTTGATTGATCTTCTTTTCAAACGAAATACAACGAAATCTTTATCGGTTTATAAATTGAGATCTAGTAAATAAATTCATTTTCGAGAATTTAATTCATGTCATTTTAACGGGTTTACTTGATCTCCTTTCAAACAAAGTGGACAAATATGTTCTGACTGAATTTGTTATTGGAAGTAACATTGACTACTAGATCAAAAATGTTGACTCCGACCGAGGTCTTGAATCAAAGCACGAAAGTATTTTGTTTTTCTATGTCGAAACTACATTCTTAATGCCTCATCTGATGCACATTACGAAGTGTACAGTGTTTAAAAATGGCTAAAGAATTGTGAGGGTTGTTGGACCATACACACAAAATGAAAAATATCAGTGCTAAGAAATTCTTAGTTACCTAATTTTTAATTTGTAATGAATCAAATGTAGTGACTTTAATTAACCACTCACGATATTCTTGCAAAATGAATTGATATAAGTGAATCCTTTCAAGCGTTAGTCACTTGAAAAGCTAACCTTTGTTTGGAGTGACTTTAAGAACTTCCTTAAACATGTGAGAATGAAACTCATAGATGGATTATTGAAAGATAATATGAAAGCGCATGTCTAGAATTGATTCTTTGAAAGACCTGGTATTTAAGCGTGCATAGTGCACCACCTCTCTTTTCATAAGTTACCTACCTGGTTCATTGTTCATTATTACTCTTTCTATTATATCGTGTGAACTTTTGTTTCAAGATTTTAGTTTACTAAGTTCTTGTCTTATAACAAAAGTTATAAATTGTGTTTGTTTCTGATTTTAGTTCCGAACTAAATTCTAGATGTTTAACAAGCTCACAATTTTCTGTTTTTGGATTGTGACTATGAGCCACAATGAAAAACCAGTAAAATTTATTGGAGAAAATTTCAAAACGAAACAACTGAGGTTGTTGTTCTATTTGACCATGATAAACTTGGTCAAATATCTAAAGAATGATCCTCCTATTGTCAAATATTGCTAAGACTAATATTGCCAGGGCAAACATAGTGGAACTCAAAAAGGGCTTTAGACCGCAAAATACGGTGTGTTCAAGAAGCAAAATTTTATGGGAAATGTTTCAATTTTCATAAGATGGAGAACACGTCTTCGAACTATAAACTTCCAAACAAGGTCAATGTTATGACAAAGTATTGACATAACAATTGACATGGCAAACTATTGTTTGAAGGAATAAATTTATTACTTTAATTGATGATAGCACAAACTAGTGTTATGTGTATTTGCTCATAAACAAAGATAAAGCTAGAGAAATTATTCTGTAAGCATGATGTTGAAACCCAGACTTAATAAAAAGGATTAAGATGAGAGTAACACTATATGGGTAATGTTGGTACTATGATTTTGATCATGATGTTGAAACCCAGACTTAATAAAAAGGATTAAGATGAGAGTAACACTATATGGGTAATGTTGGTACTATGATTTTGATCATGACTTATGAAAAAAAAACTAAAACTTTAAAAATGCGCCTAACACGTGGGGGAAGTTGTTCTATCAACTAATTACCTTTTAAATAAGATTTCCCTGAATAAAAGAGACAATATAGCATATGAGTTATGGAAGGAAATAAAACCTTCCTACAACTATTTAAAAAATGTGGGGTGTCTTGCAAAGGTAATGACCTCATTACCAAAGTAAATAAAAATAAGTCGCAAAATGGTGGATTGTATTTTCATTGGCTATGCAGTTCATAGTAACGTATATCAATTTCTGGTGTACGAATAAAGAAACTCTGAGATTTACAAGAATATGATAATGGAATCAAAGAATACCACATTCATTGAAAATATACTTCCTTGAATAACTAAGAAAGTTGATCCAAGTTCAACGAAACGAACTTTAGAGACTATCAATGAAGATACTCAAGATGTTCAACAAAATGTTGAAACTAAAATATTATCATGATGACAACTAAGTGTAACAAATGTGTGTATGACAAACCTACTAACATTAGGATATATGATTCTATGTTTGGTTTTGATATAACAAAGTGTTTTAAGGACCAAATTGTAAAACTTGAAATGAATTTCTAAGTCCCCTAAAAGATTTCAAATCATTAAGTCTTTGCTCTAGTTTGAAAAGCTCAAACTCCAAAATATTTTCTAAGTGTTTCAAGGCCAAATTGCTCAAAAACGTCAATGCGTATCGAGACGCTCCTTACTGTATCGATACCTTTTTTACAAACTTGGCTACTGGAGAAACACGTTTCGATACGCTCTTTAGGGTATCGAAATAGATTGCATATGTATCGATACGATATCTCTATAAAATCACACGGAGTTTGAATGGTGTACCGATATGGTCTCACCCGTATCAATACGGTTTAAAAGAAATTTTTAAATTCGAAGCCTTAAATATTTTGACCATTGTTTGTCAGTTAGTAGGTAACAAATTTTTAAAGAGGTGGTTAATGAGTATTGATACGCTCTTACCCATATCGATACGAATTCCTCTAGTGAGCTTTGTAGGAAAAATTGCATTGATACGGTCTTACCCGTAACAAAACGGTTCCCTAACCCGTACCGATACGACTTCATGCGTATCGATACGCTCCTCTTGTAATTGTGCAACGGCTCTTTCTTTTTTGAGACAGATATCGATACGCCTCCCCGAGTACCAATATGGTAAGCTGCAGAAGTGCATTTATGGTGGAAAGAGAGGGTTCCAACGGCTATAATCAATTCCCTAACCACCCAAACGGCTAGAATTAATGGAGAAGGTATAAAAACAAGCCTATTGAAGACCAGTAACAACAATTGCATCCAAGAGAAACATCTATAGAAAAAATCCAAGCTCAAGTGCCAAAATTCTTATTCTTGTAAAATCCAAAATTGTTCTTGAGTGTAATTCCTATCTTGTATTTCATTTTGGGTTGATTGCTTGTATTAAAAGGGGCAAACTTGTATTGTGAGATATCCTACTTGCCTTCAAATTCTTCTTTGTAACCAAGTGAGGGTTTGGTCAATTTTGGGTAGAAAATTGACCGATTTTGTAAAGGTTTCCTCCTAAGCCTAGAAAAGAGGAAGATCAATTAGTGAATTGTTGGAAAATCCTTAGTGGGAGCTAAGGTAGTCGATGTAGAGTTCATTTGGAACTTGAACCACTATAATTGCCTTGTTCTTCAATTTTTTCATACCACTTCTCCTACAAAATTTTAAAAACCCAATTCACCCCCTCTTAGATTTGATCAATACATTGATCCACTTAACAATTGGTATTAGAGCCTACCTCTTTGAAGGATTACCAACCGAAAGAGGAGATTCTAGGAAGAGTGTGATCATTAACAAAGCAAGCCATGACATCTACCTCTGGCTCTAGCATGTACGAGTCTCAATCGGTCACCAAACCGTCTTTTTTCAACGGTGACAACTATCCTTTTTGGAAGAACTGGACGCGTCTTTTCATAAATTCTAGTAATTACCTTGTTTTGGATGCTATAAAGGATGATCCCATCATTCCGATGAAGGAAGACTTGTGCCGAAGAGAAAAATAAAAATTAGTGAAGATGATCGAAAGAAGATTCAAATCAACGACAAGGCTCTTCACATGCTATTTTGTGCTTTTGGACCGGATGTCTACTCCAAGGTTTCTTCCATCGAAAGTGCTAAAGAAGTGTGGGATACACTTGAGACAACCTATGAAGGGACAAACGATGTGAAGGAAACAATGATTGGAATTCTCAATCTTAGCTATGGGAATTTCAAGATGGAGCCCAACGAAACCGTATCTAAGATGTTTGATCGCTTTTCAACCATCGTCAATGGGCTAAAAGGTTTTGGAGAGATCATCCCAGAGGACAAGCTAGTCCGGAAACTACTCTACTCTCTTCCCGAGTCTGGGATGAGAAAAGAAACGCTATCATCGAGGCAAAGAACTTGAAGACATTAAAGCTTGAAGAGCTAGTTGATTCTCTCCTAACTCATGAAATTATGAAGCAAGGAAGGGAAGATGAAAAGAAGAAAGAAGAAAGAAGAGTGGAGAGGCTTGAGGTAGATAAAAAGAAGAAGATAGGAGTGGCTCTCAAAGCTTCTCTACATGAGGAGAACACTTCTAGTGAGGAGAAAGATCTTGAAGAATTGTATATGATAGCTAAGAGATTCTCACGGTTTATGAGGTCCAATCGAGGTAGAAAATTTCAAAGAAAGATGGACTTCAAGACCAAGAACAAAGAAGAAGAAAAGGATCTGATCATATGCTATGAGTGCAAGAAACCGGGTCACATCTGTTCCGAGTGTCCTCAACTCAAGAAGAAGGGCTTTGAGAAGAAGAAGAAGCTCAAAGCTAAGCTTGCTACTTGGAGTGATGAGAAGTCATCCGAGGATGAGGAACAAGAAGTGGCTAACCTTTGCCTCATGACTCTTAAAGAGGATTCTTCTATGGTAACCTCTAATTCATCTACTTTTGATTTTACATATGATGAATTGCATGAAGCATATGATGAGTTACAAGAGGTGTATGACGAGTTAGTTGAGAAGTATAAGGAGTCCATTTTTAAAAATAAAAAATTCATTTCGAATTTGCATGCTAAAAATGATTTAATTTCTTAAGCTAACTTGGAATTTGAGAAAAAAGATTTTAAGTCTACAAGATGAACTTGAATACTTTCAAAATGATAATGTAGATTTAAATAATCTTATTTCTCAATGTAACAATGAACACCAAAAGGTGTTAGATGATCTCAATGAGCTCAAAAAGTCTTTCAAGAGTGTTGGTACTTTGAAAAATGAAATAGGTGAATCATCTAGAACAAACCAACCTAAAAGAAAGAACTTTAACTACAAACAAAGTGGCTCCTATAGGCATACTAAAACTAAAAGAATTAGAAGTGTATGGTTTCCTAAGAAACTTGTCAAATCTAATAATGTTGATGCCATGTCACCTTGGATTCCTAAGGGAACCAAGCTTTTGAGAGCTAACACTCATGAACCCAAAATGATTTAGGTACCAAAAATCAAAGCTTAATCTCTTTGTTTGTAGGGGGAGCATTGCTACAAGGCCAAAGCACAAAGCCAAAACTCATGGTACCTTGATAGTGGATGCTCGAGGCACATGACCAGACAAGAGTCGATTCATGGATTTAAAGCCAAAAAGTGGAGGAGTAATGACATTTGGTGACAACTCCAAAGGCCACATTGAAGGTATTGGCTCCATAGGTAATCACTCTACCATACTCATTGAAAATGTGTTGTATGTCAATAGTCTAAAACACAATTTATTGAACATTAGTCAATTGTGTGATAAAGGGTTTAATGTCTTATTTGATAAAAATGGGTGTAAAATTGTTGACATTAAATCTAATAAAACAATGCTCATTGGTCATTGCATACGAAACATATACATGGTGCATCTAGATGACATTCATACATCCCATGCATGTTTTGTTGCTCAAAATGAAAATGATACATGGTTGTGGCATAGGAAACTAGGACATGCAAGCATTAGTGTTTTAGAAAAATTAGTTTCCCTAAATCTAGTTAGAGGTTTACCCAAGATTAAGTTCTCAAATGATAAAATTTGTGATGCATGCTCTAAGGGTAAACAACATAAATCACCCTTTAAATCCATTAATGATGTCTCTACTAGTAGATGTTTACAATTAATTCATATGGATCTTTTTGGGCCTATTAGAACTATGAGTTTGGGTGGTAAATCGTATGCTTTTGTTCTTGTAGATGACTATTCTAGGTTTACTTGGGTTCTATTCTTAAGTACAAAAGATGAGACTTTAGAAAAATTCATCACGTTTTCTAAATTAACTCAAAATGATCTTGAGCTTAAGATTTCTCACATTAGAAGTGGTCATGGAACCGAGTTTCAAAATCTAGGTTTCGAAGAGTTTTTAAATGAAAATGGTATTAGCCACAATTTTTCGGCACCTCAAACTCCTCAACAAAATGGGGTAGTTGAAAGGAAAATTAGGACTTTACAAGAAATGGATAGAACTATGCTTTGTGAAAACAATTTACCTAAATATTTTTGGGCAGAAGCCTCAAATACCACTTGCTACATTGTAAATCGTGTAATGATTAGGCCACTTTTAAAGAAAACACCATATGAGATTTTAAAATCTAAGAAGCCTAACATTAGCTATTTTTATCCATTTGGTTGCAAGTGTTTTGTTTTAAACAATGGAAAAGACAACTTAGGTAAATTTGATGCTAAAAGTGATGAAGCTATTTTCTTAGGGTATTCTTTAAACTCTAAAGCCTATCGTGTATTTAATAAAAGAACTTTAGTAGTAGAAGAGTCTGTACATGTTGTTTTCGATGATAACCTCCTTCCGAGGAAAGATTCTTGTGATGATGATGATGTATGGATCATTGAAGCTAATGATGGTGGAGAATCATCAAAAGTGGATGAGATTCCAACTAAAGAAGAAGATGCACAAGATCCACCTCTTGAAGCCTTGAAGGACTTGGCTCTTGAGGAAAAGAATGTATCTTACCCAAGGGAGTTCAACTATGTCAAAGGTGGTGAAATCTTGGGTGATCCATCCAAGGGGGTAACTACTAGATCCTCTCTTAAATTAATGAATCATGTTGCATTTATCTCATGCATAGAGCCTAAAAATATCAAAGAAGCTTTAAAAGATGAGTTTTGGATTATGGCTATGCAAGAAGAATTAAACCAATTTGAGAGGAGTAATGTATGGACATTAGTTGAAAGGCCTAGTAATCAATCTACTATAGGAACTAAATGGGTATTTAGGAATAAACTAGATGAGAGTGGTAACATAGTGAGAAACAAAGCTAGAATAGTTGCTCAAGGTTACACTCAAGAAGAGGGAATAGATTTTGATGAAACCTATGCGCCCGTAGTTAGAATAGAAGCTATTAGGATGTTGCTTGCATATGCATGTTATCATAATTTCAAGCCTTTTCAAATGGATGTAAAAAGTGCATTTTTAAATGGTTTTATAAATGAAGAAGTGTATGTGGAACAACCACTAGGTTTTGAGGATTTAAAATTTCCAAATCATGTTTTTAAGCTAACCAAAGCACTTTATGGTTTAAAACAAGCTCCTAGAGCATAGTATGAAAGACTTTCAAACTTTTTGATTGAAAAAGGTAAGGTGGACACTACACTTTTCATAAAAAGATATAAAAATGACATCTTAGTAGTGCAAATATATGTTGATGATATATTTTTGGATCTATTAATGAATGTCATTGCAAAGAGTTTACTAAGTTAATGCAAGGTGAATTCGAGATGAGCATGATGGGGGAGCTCTCATTCTTTTTGGGACTCCAAATCAAACAAAGGAAGGACGGCACCTTCATAAATAAAGCAAAGTACGTGAAAGATATACTCAACAAGTTTGGCTTGGAGAATGCAAAGCCTCAAGCCACACCAATGAGCTCATCTACAAAGCTTGACAAAGATGAAGGAGATAAGTGTGTTAACTCTAAGATTTATCGTTCTATGATTGGATCTTTGCTTTACCTTACCGTAAGTAGACCAAATATATTGTTTAGTGTTTACTTGTGTGCTAGGTTTCAAGCTAGTCTTAGAGAGTCTCACCTTATAGTCGTTAAAAGGATCTTTAGGTACCTTAGAGATAGTTCTTGTTTAGGTCTTTGGGACCCTAGAGACTCAACTTTTAACCTTCATGCTTATTCGGATGCGGATTATAGAGGTTGTAAAATAGATAGGAAAAATACTTCCGGCACATGCCAATTCCTAGGTAGTATGCTCATATCTTGGTTCTCTAAGAAACAAAATAGTGTAGCTATATCTACCACCGAAGCTGAGTACATATCCTAAGGGAGTTGTTGTGATCAAGTCCTTTGGATGAAGCAACAACTCTTAGATTATGGAGTTAAAGTTGAAATCATACCCCTTTAGTGTGATAACACTAGTGCAATTTGTCTAACCAAAAATCCCATCCAACACTCTAGAACCAAACACATAGAGATAATGCATCATTTCATTAGAGATCATGTACTTAAAAAAGATGTGGTTATAGAGTATGTTGACACCTTAAACCAACTAGCGGACATTTTCACCAAACCTCTAGACAAAGAGCGTTTTTGGTCCCTTAGGAAAGAGCTAGATCTAACTAGCCTATCTTGACCCTTTAGGACTCTTTTGAGGTTAAAATTTGCTTGATCTTGTGAAAATGCATGTTTGTGTTTTGTTAATCTTGATAGAAACCATGCTTGTTGCTAGGGGGAGTATGCTTCTATTAGAACATGCTTTGATCTGCTCATACATCATTTGCATACATTTAGGAGATGTTAAAGTCAAGCCTTTGGTTGTTCTAAAGACCAAAAATGCATTTCTTGGCATAGGGTATCGATACGACCTTATACGTATCGGTATGAGTACTTCATTAGCTTTCCAGATTGCATTTCTCTCTTGCGGGTATCGATACGGTTAAATCCGTTTCGATACGAGTTGTGAGCATTTCGATACGGTTCCTTAATACGTGGTTCTAGAGAATTACCTTTGTACCCCCGTATCGATACACCCTTTAGGCGTATCGATGCGCGATCGCACAGACAACTATTTATTGGCATTAAAAGAGTTTCACTTTTACCAAAACTTCTATTTCAAAACCCTAGCCGATTTTCCTCTATAAAAAGCCTCTTAATCCCTTATATTTTCACCATAAAACTTAAAATCTCTTGAGGGTTTTTCAAAATCAAGCCAAGTCTTAAGGCTCTCCATCAATTCGGTACAAAATCTTCATCCATTCCTCCCTATCTCAATATCAAGGTATAAAAACCTCTTTTTCTTTATGATTTTCGCTTTTTAAATCTTTTTGTTTTGTTTTTGTTCTTTCAAAAGATTTTATCAAACTTTTTTTGTTTTGCCTTTCAAAATTTTTTTACCTTGATTATTGATTTATCCATGGGTTGAATGAGAAAAATAATGCATACACATTGTTTTGATCAATTTCTCTAGACTATGGCACCTAAAAAGAGAGCGCGTACTACAAGCGAAGTTGGTGAAGGATCGAATCCCGGCGATGGCACTCGTCCAAATTTGACTCTTATCTATCAAAGGTGCTTTAGGACTCCCGGCGAACTCAACTACTCTCGATTGTTTCAAAATTACAAAATTCGACCGAAAGGGTAATTTCCATTCCTTTTCTCAACTCGGAGCGTTTTAAGTTTGTTTATCTACCTTTGCTCCACGAATGGAAATTTATGGATTTTCTTCAAATCCCCGGGTTTTTCTTTCAAAATTTGGTTTTGATATTTTATGCCAATGCCAAGTGTGTTGTCGATGCCTCGGGTAATGTCATTGTCGTTAACTCTTATCTCATGGGCAAAAAGATTACTGTTAATGTTCAATCTCTTTGTGATGTTTTTAGGTTTGAGGATGAGGGTATCGAAGATGAAAATTCTCTTGGACATGTTTTGGGGGGTTTCGTGACCGTTCTAAATGCTCAAGACCGTACCCTACACTTGATGATCACTTGGTGGTTCAAGCCTTCGGGAGGGAAATACTCAACCATATGCCAAGTTGATGACTTTTGGATTCGGTGCTTTCGCCAGAGAAATCAACCTAACCTTGCTCGCATCATGTTTGCGGAGATTGTCTTTCTCGTGCAACATCGTCACACATCTCTTGTTACTTCATTCACCTATGGCACCACTTTGAGTTATTTCTTCACTAAGAAGGAGATTGATTTCTCTCATGACTATCCGACGAGTCTCACCGGTCCTATTGACGAGAGGTCTTTTTCTCGGGGCAAGTTTCACTACTTCAATGGTAATTGGCTTCGTCTTTCCGAGATTCCGAGTGATGCGATTCTCGAAGAGATTGAAAATCATCAAGCACCTCCTTCTCCATCCATGGATTCTCTCATGACCTACCTCAATGAACAATTCACGGGCTTACGCACGAGAATTGCTTCTATGGATCAAGTCATGAATTCGGGGTTTGCCGCCATTGATACATGCTTCACAAGCCTAGAAGATCGCATAACAAATGTGGAGAAGCGTATCTCTTCTATTGAGGCCGAGCACAATTCAATGAATATCTCTCTCATGGCCATTTATGATGAGTGGCGTTAATCAAGGAGGAATGATGATGCCGATAAAGATGAATATGAAGACGATGGTGATGGAGACGAGTAGTAGATTGTCTTTACATATCATTCATGTCATTTTAGGATTTCTATTTATGCACTTTGAATTATGTTCTTAGGATTAAGTTTACCATTTAAAACCTATGCTTTGATTATTGTTATTTGGATTTTTGTTTGATGTTTCTTTAATCTATGACCTTTATGTTTATCTATTCAATGTTGCTTGGTATGCATTCATAGCCTATGTATCTTATTTTTGATCTAACAAAAAGGGGGGAGGGAAGTTCACAAGCTCGCTTAAACTTAAACTTAAAATTTACCTAGCTAACATTAAGGGGGAGTTGTTTTACAAAGTTTTTCAAAAGACTTAAAAAATTTAAGCTTTAGTTTTGTTATATCAAAAAGGGGGAGATTGTAAAACCTATGTTTGATTTTGATATAACAAAGTGTTTTAAGGACCAAATTGTAAAACTTGAAATGAATTTTTAAGTCCCCTAAAAGATTTCAAATCAACAAGGCTTTGCTCTAGTTTGAAAAACTTAAACTCCAAAATATTTTCTAAGTGTTTCAAGGCCAAATTGCTCAAAAACGTCAATACGTATCGATACGCTTCTTACCATATCGATACTTTTTTTTTACAAACTTGGCTACTGGAGAAACACGTTTCGATACGCTCCTTACCGTATCAAAACAGGGTATCGAAACATATTGCATCTGTATCGATACGCTATCTCTATAAAATCACACGGAGTTTGAATGGTGTACCGATACGATCTCACCCGTATCGATACGGTTTAAAAGAAAATTTTAAATTTGAAGCCTTAAATATTTTGACCATTGTTTGTCAGTTGGTAGGTAACCAATTTTTAAAGAGGTGGTTAATGAGTATCGATACGCTCTTACCCGTATCGATACGAATTCCTCCAGTGAGCTTTGTAGGAAAAATTGCATCGATATGGTCTTACCCATAACGAAAGGGTTCCATAACACGTACCGATACGACTTCACGCGTATTGGTACGCCCCTCTTGTAATTGTGCAATGACTCTTTCTTTTTTGAGATAGGTATCAATACGCCTCCCCGAGTACTGATACGGTAGGCTGCAGAAGTGCATTTATGGTGGAAAGAGAGGGTTCCAACGGCTATAATCAATTCCCTAACCACCCAAACGGCTAGAATTAATGGAGAAGGTATAAAAATAAGCCTATTGAAGACCAGCAACAACAATTGCATCCAAGAGAAACATCTATAGAAAAAATCCAAGCTCAAGTGCCAAAATTCTTATTCTTGTAAAATCCCAAATTGTTCTTGAGTGTAATTCCTATATTGTATTTCAATTTGGGTTGAGTGCTTGTATTAAAAGGGGCAAACTTGTATTGTGAGATATCTTACTTGCCTTCAAATTCTTCTTTGTAACCAAGTGAGGGTTTGGTCAATTTTGGGTAGAAAATTGACCGGTTTTGTAAAAGTTTCCTCCTAAGCCTAGTAAAGGGGAAGATCAATTAGTGAATTGTTGGAAAATCCTTAGTGGAAGCTAAGGTAGTGAATGTAGAGTTCATTTGGAACTTGAACCACTATAATTGCCTTGTTCTTCATTTTTATTCATACCACTTCTCCTACAAAATTTTAAAAACCCAATTCACCCCCTCTTGGCTTTGATCAATCCCTTGATCCACTCAACATATCTAGAACTTCAATGAATACGAGTCAACATTTTTCCAAATGGAATATGAAAGTGTCGTGGACAGTCTGAATAAATTGTACTAGACAAGATATGTAACGACATGGATTTCAAAATCTGAGAGTTGATTTAATTCGAAGTGTGGGCTTAACGTTTAGGTCAAGTGTTGGGCTTTGAGAGCTTTAGTGGGCTATCTTTTTGTTGTGGGCTTTAAGCTTTGGGTGACAATTTTGGTGTAAGATGATGATAGAGGGGTAATTGTGTAACTTACCCTTTTGGAAGAGGGGAAATAGGTTTTAATTTTTTTGCAGAAAGTAAGTATGGTGAGATCATCCTTTGTCTCCTTGTCTTCTTCTTCCTCTTATTCTCTTATCTCCCAACCCCAAAGTTAAGAGAAATGTTGAATCTTTGAGTTTTTTGGTTTGAATCCCGTTTTGTGCATTGAGGAAGAGTTTTTTTTATCAATCAAGGATCTATAGTTCAAGATAAGAATGGCTTGAAATAGTGGAGGAAGAGGTTTTGATGGGGGTGTAGGGAAGAACATGATTGGGTTTGGGGAGCTCAATCCTTGAGTTATGTTTTTATTTTGACTTCCTTAGATTCCCCAACAATGTTATAACATGTTTTACAACCTCCCTTCGGAGTGAAAGAGGTGGGTGTGGAATCCAAGGTCAAAGGGAAGAGCAAGGCTTCAAGCTTGTGGTTGGGGGCTTTATTCTCAGCTTTAATCCAAGGTTAGTACACTACTAACTCCCTTGTTTTCTGGAAATCATGAAATTTGATTGCTTGTTTCTTGGTTTGATATTTTGGGTTGTTTAAGAGCTTGATCCCCTTTAATGGCTAAATTCGTATTTGGTGTTAAAATGTTGTAAAAATGGTATGAAACCACCTAATAGACCTTCCACAACTTGTAAGATTAAATTGGGACTTTGTTGAACAAGTTAGGGAATGTTTAGTGGGGATTTCGAACTCTAGAATTCAAAATCTGGGTTCGTGTACCGATACTAGTTACCACTTTGTACGAGATAGCCTTTTTTCAAACGAAATGCAAATAGGGTATCGATACCCATATGGGCGTACTGATACCACTGCTTTATTGACAATTCCAGTAGCGAAAAATGGTATCGGTACGCGTAGTGCCGTATCGATACCGATTGTGCATCGATACACGTTCCCTGTGTATTAGTACGAGGTTTGGTTAAACCTCTTCAGCGTGTTAAGCTGAGTATCAGTACGCGCAAGTGGGTATCGGTACCCACAAGAGCGTATCAATAGTCCTAGGCGAGTATCGGTACTCGCTGGGTAATCTGCCCAAGGAACTTCATTTTAAGTTTGGGGGTTCTATAATTCAAGGGTAAGGGTCCAATGGGTCTCTTGAGGGGTAAAATGAATAGTAAAACTAAGAAATTGAGTTTATAACTCAGTATGTAGCCTAAATGATTAACAACTTGGTAAATGAAAAGGGAAATTGCTTGTATGTATTAGTAAACCTTAGGGATCTGTAAGACGTGTAGGTGTTCCCTTTTTGTGAGAGTGCAAGTGCACACTCCTGCCAAGTTATAGTATATAAGATGTCGAATCCCACGAGGATTGGAATAGTTTCTTCGAGTGTGTATCTGCACAAGAAATTTAAATGCACAATCAATTTCAGGTTTGGTTAAAGGAATAAAACTAAAAACACAATTAATTAAAGAAGGGGAGATCAGAGTGATAGAATGGGCCAGGTAATTGCTGCTCAGTAGTGTATAGACTGCATTGCATAGGTTAAGGTTGGATTGCGCTACCACGATATGCTGCATCGGCGGGTATGGTGGGCGGCAAACTACGACCCTGTCACACGGCCGCAGCAGGTCACTGCCACTGCAGGGGTGTGTACTGTCTCGGCAGGTGGAATGGAAAGATGTCCTAGCAGTAAGTCTGGCAGATACTCCAAGTACGGCAAGATAGTCGACAGTGATCCCTCCTATTTCTAGGTTAGGATGCTCGAGATGTTAACTTGAGGACTAGTGTGGAACCAAGTTAGTCACGCCTCAGCACGTTGTGACCGTACTTAACCCTTTTGTGAGCCTTGTACTTTCGTGCCCGACAAATGGATTCTCTCAAACGACTGGTGTAGAAAGATTGTAAGAATGAAAAACAATGGATTAAGTAAACTCGGAATATTTATTGCAAAATAACTTAACCTAATACAATCGTTTCTCACAACTACTTTACAAGCAAAAACCTAAACCCTAAGGAGTTCAGAACATAGCTGACTCCCTCTCTCTAACTCTCTCTATCTCTATTTTTCTCTATCGATCTCTATGCTTGATTTGCTAAATACATGAGGTTTATATAGGCAAAGATCTAGTCTAAGTCCTTCTTGGAGTAGAAATCCTTCTTGGAGTAGAAGTCCTTCTTGTTCAGCAAGTAAGTATAAGCCAATTTGCTTATCGATATTCAATCAGCTCTCTATACCGTTCCAGGCCTCAGAAAAATGCAAGATTGGGCTCAATGGACTCAGAAAAATATCCTCTATCAAACGAGACCCATCTTGACTATGTCGGCGTATTGCCGTCTGGGCGACATTCTACGGCTACAACGATGACATTTTTGGCAGCAACTGGAACTGCTTCAGTACATCTCTTTCTGCTCCCAGCTTTCTTGTCCTCTCTTTCTCTGATCAGCAACCAGCACCTGAAATAGAAAACTAACTAAAACAATACCTTTTCTCTATCAAATATAAGATATTCAATAAAAGCATGGTAAAAGAAGAAATATTGTTATAATGCATGACATGCAGCTAATTATGCCTAACTAAGCTTAAGAACAACAATAATAAGGGTAGGAATGTGCATAAAATATAGAACTTCTGGACACTCTACAGGATCCTTGGTGGATCATGTGTGAACGTGCTAGGTAAGGGCACTTGTGTGGTTGGGTTATTTGATTGATGGTATCCGTATACCCAAAGAGAGTGTTGCAATACCGTGGTTAGATGTTTCCTTAATATATGTTCCCGAAGCTGTGTGGCACTTGGTCTTATTCGAAGATGCTCGACGAGAGATTCTGAGCATGGTTGTACATTCTTGAAGCTTTATGGCACCTAATCTCACTTGAGAGTGTACGGTCCCGAAGCTGTGTGGCATCGGGCCTCACTCTAGGTTTGTTGGTATGGTATTTTGTGATGTGTGAATGGTTAATATCTACCTTTGCTTTGCTTTGTGTTTAGGCGGCTAGTGGTAGTGCTAGTGTTATTATTTATTCCATGATTATCATTCTTAGATGCTGCTCATATTTATGCTTTACATGAAGCATGATTGAGTGAAAGTGTATCCACTAAGCTTCGTTCGCTCAGCGTTCAGAATTATTGTTTCCATTCGCAGGTTAGTAGGTTGACGTGCATCGTCAGAGCAACATTGGAGTAGAACTTCAGTATTGACTTGTTTCCGAGTATAGTACTTAGATATTTGGGCTATGTATTCATTAGACCCTATGTTGTATTGTAACTCTCATTTTTTATTTTAACTTATGTGGCGAATGCTTTTAATTATGCATTTTAAATGGAGCTCACATGTAACGATTTAATTGATTTTTCGACTTTGAATTATTGAACTTAATGGATTTTATGAAATGATTGTGTTGGGCTAAATCTAGTTTTAAATTTATGTAGTTGGGTTTGGGCTTGTGGCCCAACTTGTGACATTCAGGTTAGGGATGTTACAAGATATTTCTTTCATTGTGAGTAGTTTAAGTAGATTCACAAGCAATCCAGGGCCAAACCTCGGGAAAGTGATTGTTAGAGTACTAAGATATCTTAGATATACTCAAGATTGTAAATTGCATTATTCCAGAGATCCTTCTATTTAGAAAGATTCTTCGATGCCAGTATGATATCTAATATTCAAGATATCAAAGGCACAAGTGAATATGTTTCACATCGAAAAGAGGATCTATGTCATGAGATTTCTCAAGACAAATGTTTACAACCAAATCCAAAATGGAATCTGAGTTTGTAGCTCTAGACAAGTTTGGAGAAGAAGTCAAGTGACTTTAGAATGTCTTGGAGGATATTCCTGAATTACCAAAGCTCGTGTCTACAATATTTGTATATTGTGAAAACCAAACAAAATTGGTAGAGCACAGAGCTTTATGTATAATGGTAAGTCGAGACATATGTGTCTTCGACATAATACCATTAGACAATCGATCTCAAATGGAGTTATCTCTATTGATTTGATAAGATTAAAAGATAACATTGTGGATTAGCCAGTTAAAGGCTTAAATCGAGATCATGTTCCGAAAATATCAAAAGGAATGTGACTAAAGCCCATGGAAATTTGAGGCGCTATGTAAAGGAAAACCCTTCCAAGTTGACTGGAGATCCCAAGATCTAGGTTCAAAGGGACAACCTAATTGCATAGACCTTGTGTGATCATTGTGGGGGTTCTTCTCCCAAGTTCGTTCCTATAATGTAAACAATGATTAAAAGTGGTATAGGCTAAGCAAAGCTTTTAATGACCATTGTTTGCTTCGGTGAGCCGAGCAACATAAGTCACCTATGTGAGAGTGAAGTAGGGCCGCTTCAAGGAGACTATTGGGGCATAGTTCTGCCAAACTCTTGCAGAACCAGGAAGATGTTCACGACCATATGAACATAACCATGAGAACTAAAAACCTCGTTGGGGAGGTAGTTGTGTGCGGTATATCATCGTTTATACAAACGACAGAACAGTTCAAGGACATCGCGTCTACTAGTCAGCTAGTAAAGTAAATATACTTTCACAAGAGAAGGTTCAAATGAGGAAACCTACATATCCTATGTAGCTATCGATTGTAGATTCTATCACCACATCGAGTTAAAATGTTTTGATTAAATCATCAATTTTATTCATGTGGTGGATTGTTGGAAAGAATCGATATTTTTTAAGCTTTGAATGAAATATTGATTCAAACGTTGTTGAGGAAAAACGTGAAACCAATTGTTGGTTAGCAAATGTGAAACTGTGCACGACGTGGGTAACGTGAATGTCCGAACCGGTCTAGCCTTCCGTGGGCCTATAGATATTTTAACCCAAATATTTTCCTCAAATAGAGCATATATTTTTAAATTATGTTTTGAAATTAAAAGGATAAATATTAATTTTTTAATTCAAATAGTAATTTTGGAAATTTCTCTTTAAACGATAATTAATTCTCAAATCATAAATGCTCCATTAGGTCAAAGTTTCCAATTATACCCCTTGTGAAACTCCTATAAATAACGCGTAAACCTTCTAGGTTGAACACAACTTAAAAGCACATAAAATTTTCTATTGTTTTACTTTGTGATTTTCAAAACTAGTTTTTGGTGATAGAAGAAGGCGATTTTGCGATTTGTTGATCACTGCAGACGTCAGGGACGGAGCCAGGATTGAATCATGAGGGGGGCAAAATGTTTAACTTTTGAATGAACAAGATTTTAAAACTGATAAGATCCTAAAAACAAATTATACCAGTCAATTTTGGGAGGGGCAAGGACTTAATTGAAATAGTTCTAAAACTATCAATAACCTAAAATGTAATTAGACCATCAAAGTTGAATGGGGCAATTGCCCCTCCCACCCTCAACATACATCCGTCACTGGCAGACGTGCTACTGCTGTGTTTATTTCATTGTTATATCATGAGAGATAGATGTCCAATGTTTCTCAAGCACCATAAGAACGTATAAATTTATTTTAAAAAAATTGTGTTCCACGGGTCTCAACAATTTTGTTCATCTAAATTGTTGTCTGAATACAAGTAAACGATTTTAATTTACTTACTTTAAAATTCGATCTATGTTACTAATATTCTTGTATTTATTACATATTCTGTTCTATTTATGTTACAAATATTCCACTAGGACGCATGGGTCCCATTCATAAGTAGTCTCCTCTATCCTGGACGGCCCTCTATTGTTCTCCGTGTAGCCGTAACCAAACGCCCTCTGCCGCGGTAAGTTTGTTCCTTACGTAAGTACAAAAGAGAGGTGCCTTGAAAAATAGAAAATGAAAGCCTAGCCAATCGCCACGACACCTTTCGCATACATTTTAATACTGGCCTGACTAAGCAAAATTAGGTATTCTCTAAGGGATATTATTATTGGTCACTATGCTTATCCACACTATTATTTTTTAATATAAATAATAATTACAATCGATAAATACAAAAATTAAATTATATAAATAATTCAACTTAACTAGAGAACTAGAGAATCCGGTGTGCGATAGGAACAATTGTATAAATCCTAGAAAAAAAAGCCTAAAATAAGTTAGGTTAGATGTTTAAAAAATAAAAAGTTAATTATGGTACTGATAAATTACATAAAAAAGATAAAATGTTATCGTACTTTTTGTACATCCTCTTCTTCTCTATTTTTTCTTTTCTATCTCCATAGAATTTGTTTTGCATATACGAGTTTTTTGTTTTATTTTGTTTAATAAATTCTTTTCTTCTTGTTAAGACGGTGGATGCTTTGAATGCCTTGGAGTATGTTTAGTCTTACTTTTGTAAGTTTTTTAGGATTAGATTTATCTTCGTCTCTTATCTTGGTGGTTTTTATTATATTGTTGATCAATTCCTTATTAGTTCTTTTATTTTGATAAGTACTTTCAGTTATCTTAAATATGTCGTATTGAATTGTGGTAAAGTTAATTGTCACATGTTCTATTAGTGTTGGTGGTGATTATCATTCACTCTCTACAATGATGTTTGTTTGTACCTTTTATTTTCTTGAATTTTTTTAATTTTTCATATGGTTTTATTTTCATAGATCTAATAAATTTGATTCAAAATAATTCTCTAATTTATTTATTTGACTCTCTAATTCATAGTTATTATTTACCATACACGATTATTAGAATTATTATGAACCATAGCCTAATCAATGTTGGTGATGTATTGAATTCTTAATTATCGATCTTAACCAGTTTCAAATAATTAAAAATATATATCATGGCAAAGATTTACATGCATTGATCTCTTCTCTTGACTTTGTAATTGACATTATAAAGTACAATAACAGTAATCGACAATGTTTTATTCAAGTCTCAGATCTACATGTGTTCAACGATGCAAATACAATATCATTTTAAATTAATTAATTTGTAGATGGACATTTGACAATTTTAATAAACATGGCATGATTCCTTTGCTTTTTTATATAATTTATGCTTTAACAACGGTATTAATTGTAGGATTGGATTTCAACACCTTTATATATATCATATAAAAATGAATCAATTGCTAGGAAAATGATTATATAGTATACAAGTCAATGAACATTATTTTATATATATATATATATAAACCACCTTCTATTATATTCTACGTTGGCATTGGAATTGTTTACAAATAAAACTGCAACGACCTTTCATCTTCTTCTTTCAATAAAAAAAAATAGAAAAATAGAAAGATTTCTTCTCCTAGCCAAGCCACTTGGGAACCAAATCAAGTACTACTTAATAATTTTTAATGTTTATTTTATAATTTTAAAATATATTGTTATCTATTTATTTTTGTAATATATATTAATTTATTTTTCTTCAACCATTCGAACAGAACAATCAGAAAGATGTTTCAATTTAAGGTGGGTTTGGTTCAAAAAAACGTAAAATATCTCTAAAATCAGGATGACCATAATATTTTAAGATTACTTGTTTATATATATTTTTGATTAATAGAGTATGATTTTATTGAACCAAAAAAAAGTCATACTAAAACAAATTAACACAAGTCTTGTTAAAAAATTTCTCTAATCTAGACAGAAAAAAAGAGTACTCGTGTTAATCCGAACTCATAAAAACGATAAACACTCAAGACTACAACAACTGAAAGCACCAAATATACACACCCACATTCCACCGCCAATCATCACGCAACATTCTCCTATCCCCTCATTCTAACAAAATCAACCTCAAAAAGTAAAAATTGCTGCCACACCCCCACACGTCAAATAGAATAGAATAGCCTCTCAATTGCAACTCAAACTCAGACTTAAGCCAGTCAATACATTACCTGTAACAACGATTCTCGGTCTACCCCTTTTTTGTTAGCGCATCCCGAACGTCCCTTCTCTAATTTTGTTTCATGCAAGAACACCATATCAAAATGATGCTACCGCATTAAAATTTGAACCGATTTCCTTTGACGCCGAACCCATTCCTCATATATGAAGGCATCCACAGTCTGAACACACCTATCATCACGACCACTTCCCTCAATAATCTTTGCTATATCCTTTATGATATCTTCCTCTTTAATTGTTTATATTATATTACATGTTTGGTTAATTTCTTTCGAATATAACATTTTGATTTTTGATTGACGAAATGCAAGATTATTTTAAAAGTATATATTTTATTAAATTTCACTTGTGATTATTTTCTTTAAAAAGTTCAACTTCCAACTTTAAAATAGAAGATATTGGTATACAAGTTCATAGGACCTCTATCCATTTGATTCTATCTAAATTTTATATTGAATATATTTTTATGGGAATTTTGAACATGTGCGAGATGAGCGGCCACATAAGACCCCAAGAAAAGAAAGGCTCCAAATGAGTTGAATTAAACGTTTATTGAGGAAAATAAAAAAAATTGATTTAATAAATTACAAGAAAACAATAAAAAGTTACTTTAAAGAGACTCATAATATATTTTTTTACAAAGATAAAAATATATCTTAAAAAAACTTTTTATATCTTTGAGGTTATAAATTAAAGGGTCTCGTATTAATAAACTTCACGTGGTCCCTAAATCTTTGAATTGGTCCTAATACCATATTTGTGATCCGATTTTTTTAATTAGTATTTTATTTGATTTAAAAGATTAAGTTGATAAGAAGGCATGTACTTGAGTGATAAAATTGTCCAAAATTTAACATTCCAATGATAATGAAACACACACACACACACACACACACACACACACATATATATATATATATATATATATATATATATATATATATATAAACATGAGTTTGGAGAAACTTTTAAACCAACAAAAACACCATTAGAAAAATAATATTTAAATATTTTGCTAAATTTTATATAATAATAAAAGTAATATACATTTGAGAAATAATTTAATTAGATAAAGTTATAGCTATTTATTTGATTAAACGGTAAGGTATTACATTTTCATATCAGAATTTGAACTCATACAAGATGGGATAAGATTTTGTATTTTTATTAAATTAAAATTATTTTATATTGATTATAGCTTAAATAATATTACTATCGAATTAAGATTAATATTTTTAGTACTATAAAAAATGCATTAACATCAAATAATTAAGAATTTTCATTCGGATAATATCTAAAAAAATCACTCAAAATGTCAGCTTTTAGTATTATTTGACAGGCTGATTCCATCACAAAAGATGTATGCTTTTATTATTATTATTATTGATATGTCCGAACTCTATTATTATTTGATGTTTAATCATTATTATTTTAAAAAAAATTATTTGTTCATGTGGTTTTAGTACTCACCTGCTTACCAGTAATATTTTTATAAGTGTCAACGAGGAATAAAGATAAATAGAATTTTATTTCTAAATGAAATGTAAATACAAAAAAAAACATCATAATGAATGAATTAATTGATTAGATTGAATTATGACGTAAGAACTACAAATATTTTATTAATATTTTGAGATTTTAAAAATTAAAAATATTTTATTAATTTATATTCATATTGAATCACACATCATGAAATTTAAACTATTGCTTTTATTATTGTATTGAAACTAAATAAAAATTAATAGGTAAATTATAATAATTATTGATTTTCACCTCATAAACTATTAAAATTATTCTTTTTCTTATTTTTTATTATATTAAAATTAAAATTTTTAATAGATAAAATCTAATAAATATTGAATTACACCTACCATTCCCATTGCACATTCATTATATTTAAACTATTCAACTTTATAGATAAACACTATCGTATTATTTTAAGTTAGTTATTGTTAAGATCATAAACACTCTATTGATTATTAGGAAAGATAGGCAACACTCTTATAGATTTTATTAAATTGACGTAATATCTTCGGCCTCTTTTATACAGCCTAATGACCAGTTATAGAGTTGGTTATTTACAAACAACTTTCTAACAAAAATTCTAACCGTTGTTACTAACTCTAACTATCACAGAGAATCGGTTCTGGTTACATATTTATCAACACTACCTATAGTCTAATATTCACCTTACTTCTTATCATCTCAAGCTTCAACTCTCTTGTCCTGCCCTTACCTTACTTTTTCAACTGACCAGAAAATAAAGATAGAACATGCAAAAAAAAACAAAACAAAAACCACAACACACAAGAAACAACCAATCAATCAAAAGAAAAATCAAGTACACATAGTGTTGAGATTTATGGTGCTCGATTTCCTTCAACCGATGTGTTTGCCAAGTTTGGAGAAGATTGGATTTTTGGGTGTTAAAGTGGAAGCTAAAAGATTGGAATTGGACATAAGGATTTATAGTGGTTCGGCCTTCTAACAAGCATCTACATCCACTACCTTAGCTCCCCACTAAGGATTTCAACCAAATTCACTAAGAATTTCGTCCCTTTTCCCGGTTTAGGAGAAAACCGTTACAACACTCAAAGCTTTCTACCCAAAGCTTGAGTAAACCCTATTGTGAGAAATTCTAAGCAAACTTGAAATCCCTCTAATAGGTCTTTGTTTGCACTATTTAGTTCTCACCCAAAACCTAAACACTTGAGCAAATTTAACAATGTTTAGCTCACTAGTGTTGTCTATACAAGAAAATGGACAATTAAGCTCTAAGACAAAATCTTAATCATAGTGTTGTTGACAATTGAAGCATTAGCCTTCTCTTGATGCTTGGAGGTCCCTTTTATACTCCTAATTGAGTTTGTAGCCATTGAGGACCGTTGGGGATGTTTTGGATCCGTTAGAGACTTTATTTCTCACATTAATTGCAGTTCTGGTGCCTATTGTATCGGTACACGGGGACTCGTATCGATACGCCCTTCTTTAGAACTATTCGTTGGGCTCTTGCTAGCCTAAGCGTATCGATACGCTAAGAAGCGTATTGGTACGGTCTACATTTTAAAAGATCGTTGGGGGTTGTTAAAACAGGGATCAGTACGCTTTAAAGGCGTATCAGTATGACCCCTATCCGTATCGATACGGGCAAGCCCGTATCGGTACGTGTTTTGACAAAATCAAAACTTGAGAAAAAAGGTATCGATACTTGGTATACCATATCGGTACGGTAGTGCTGAAAAGCCAGGTTTGACTGTTTTAAAGCATTCCAAACTTTGCCAAAAACCTTTTTAAATACCTCAAACATATTTTCAAGTTGTTTGGACTTCAAGACATGTTTTAAATTCTTTTCAAATTTGTCTAAAACATTTTTCAATTATTATTTCAAAACATTAGTTCTACAAATCTCCTTTTTGATATAATAAAACCAACATGAAAAATTGTTTGGGATTTCTCCCCATTTGTTAAATAAATTTTGAATAAGAAAATTAAAATTCAAAATCAATTAGAGATCCCCTTATTCATTTGAAAATTCAATTTTTAAACCATTTCTCCCCCTTTTTGTTATATAAAAAAGAATTAATTAACTTTGAGTTTAAATAACTTAGGAGGTTTAAGAAAAATGACAAAAAAAAAGAGTTTTGGTTTTAAAATTGGCCCCCCCTTACTCAAAGCATCATCAAAAGATGTTAGTCCAACACATGATAATCTAGTTGAATTAAAGGAAATAAATTGAATTAAACAAATAAAAACAACTAGATTTTACCAACACTTGAACTCCAAGGGAGGATGTGAAGCCTTCCTTCTTCAAGTGTTCTTCCATGTGTGCATGGAGCTCCCCCTCAAAAATTAGACTTGTTGAACATCTTCATCACATCTAATCGAGACAATCATACACAATTTGGTATCCAAATTGCTTTGGATCCATAAACGTTAGTTGCACAAAATTTAGTCCCCTTACGAATCTATTTTTTAATTTCATCATTTTTAGTTGAAGTGGTTAGTCCTTTTGGGACCCAAACACTTCTAAAACATTTTCCATTTATGAATCTAGGGGCACTAGATTGTCTTACATAAAAATTTGATTTTCCAAAATCATTTTTTGTTGAGTGTGTAAAAGTTCTATAATTTACCCCCTATTTAACCCATATTTCTGCTACATTCAAGCATAATTCATTGCATTTAGGTTAGATTTCATTTAAACATCACAAATATATTAAATGGCACAGTTTCTACTGAAATTGGTTGCTTTTGCAGGTAGCTGCTGTAGCAGATGAAGGACAGTGGAGAAGCATACGCTGGGCAGTGAAGAAGCAGAGCTGGAACTGGATGTGCAGACGAGGAGAACGATGCTGCCATGGCCGCTGCCGTGGTAGCTAAGGACGACAGCAGTGGGGAAGAGAAGAAGCAAAGTGGGCCTCGACAGAAAGAGAAAATTAAGCCGGTCTGTCGTAGATCACCCTTATATTTTTTCCAAGACCTAGATCAGAATGAAGGCCAAGCCCCAAGTTCAAGGAAGAAACTCCAAGCAAGAAGGAAGGACGAATTAAAGACAAATGCTCTGAAGATTTAGTCTTTGATAGAGTTGTACTTTAGTTTAAACTTGTATTCTTGCCATATTAGAAAACTTGAACCCAAGGCCTATATAAAGGCATGTAATTAGACCTAGGGAAGGATATCTTATTCTCTAGCCTTCTTCCCAAAACCCTAGCCATTTTCCCCTTCTCATCATGTTCTAAACTTCCCCTAGGGCTACGGGTTGATTTGTAAAGTAGTTGCAAGGATTGCATTTGTTTTAGGAATTTTTCTGTTCAATAAAATAGACTTCAAGTTTGCTTATTCTGGTTTTCAACATCTTGCAAGAGTATCAGGGGAGCATTGTGAGATTATCTATTTACTTAATATCGGGAGAGTTAAGTATACGAAAGGAATAAGTATGAGTTCTCCAGTTTATGGTTGAACTATCTCGGACCTAGGGATAGGACGAGGTTAAGTGGCTAAGGAAGAATTCAACAACATCGGTGTTCATCCTTCGATTCACGCCGGGAGGTATCATCAAAGACGTGTTCATCGACAGACTTGGACCTAGGGATAGGTCAAGGCACAACGGGGATTCTTGCCAAGCTTGAAGTGCAGAGTTGTGTGATCGCTGCCGCGACTAACAACAGACCGCTGCCGCGACAGTCGCAACGACAGAACAGATATTCCTAGACTTTGCAACACCTACACTACTAAGCAATTCAATACCAGCCCATTCTCTCTATTTTGAATCCTTTACTCTTTTATTTTCATTATTCTTTATTATCTCGTGACAAACCCTTTAAACTATTTCTTTTCCTCTCATGCAGTAATTCCAGGTTGAAGCTATTAGCCCAGTCCTTGTGGAGACGATATCCGATACTTACGTATCACTTTACTACTTGCGTCGTGTACACTTGCACTATTTTGCGATAGACACTTTTGCACGCAACAAGTTTTTGGCGCCGTTGTCGGGGACTGGCAACATATCTTTACCCTATCTTTTACTGCACTTTTTGTTTTTATTTTTTTTGTTTTATCTTGGATTGTTCAACCTGTGCTTTTCACAAGGTTTTCTATTTATGCGCAGATCGAGACGAGGAGAGGAACCTGAGTATCCATTAGACCCTGAAATCGAACGCTCGTACAATCTTAGGAACCGACTTCACTTCGTGTTAGCCAGAAACGAATACCTTAAAGAACAATTAGAGGCCATGAACAACCAAGGGAATCCCCAGAATGCTGAAAATCCTACCGGAGATGGAAGGAACAGTCCACCTACCGATCCTCTTGTCGTTGCCGCACGCCGGTCATGCCGAGACTACATGCTCAATGATCATGTAGAACTAGAAACAACCCTGCCAGACGTAGACGTTGACAATTTTGAGCTGAAACATGTTATGTTCAGTATGATTAACAACGGAAATCTGTGGTTCGTTTAGACTACCAGGAGTTAATCCGGAGATACTGAGGCTTCGATTATTCCTTCATTCATTAAGGGACAGGGCAAAAACTTGGTGGAATAAACTAACGTCGGGTTCAATACGAACTTGGGCAGATTTAACTCGTGAATTTTTGTCTCGTTTTAATCCTTCACACTTATCTGAGCGATTACGTAACGAAATTGCTACTTTTCAACAGGAAGATGACGAGCCAATGCACGAGGCCTAGGACAGATTTACCACTCTTCTAAGGAACTGCCTGATGCATGGATTCCCCATTTGGAACCAGGTAACTAAATTCTATAATGCTGCCAACTTACATACACGAATGAGAATTGATTCAGCAGCGAATGGATTACTGCTGGATAAGGATCCAGATGAGGCAATGGCAGTATTGAAAAATCTGGCGAAGAACGAGGAACAGTTTCCTACAGCAAGAAGATGGGGTAAACGAGTTCTAGCTGTAAAAGATTATGAGGCCGGTAGTTCTCTAAAATCACAGGTGGCATATCTCACTAAGGCAATGAAAAAGCTCTTGAAAGAAGATTCACAGCCTGCCTACTCTGCTGAAGAGGTATGCGAGACTTGCGATGGGAATCACAGTTTGGAAGATTGTCCGCTACAGTTAGAAGAAGGGATGTATGTTGGGAACTACAATAAACAGAACTATAATTCCAACAACTACAATCCCAACTGGAGAAAGGATCTCAAGTTCTCTTGGAGCAACCCTAATAATGCCCTGAATCCTCAAGCACAGAACACACAGAATCATGGGGGACCTAGGTTACTGACTCGGCAGCAACCGCAACAACAACAACCACCAGCTATCACACCTAGTATACTGGAGCAGACCTTGGCTACGTTTATGTCTCTAATAGGAACTTATATTGAGAACATGAATTACTTCGTCAAGAAGACTGAAACATTCATGGATAAAACAGAGTTGCAGATGACCAACCATGAAGCTACTCTGAAATCATTGGAGACACGGATGGGCCAGGTTTCCCAGCATATTAAACCGAGGCAGAATGGAGGATTTCCTAGCGATACTGAAAACGCTAGACAACCCACACATGAGCAGTGTAAAGCCATCACTACTAGGAGTGGGAAGAAATTACCAGGGCCAGAGAAGAAAGCTGAATTAGTTAAGGAACCAGCCTTGGAGTCGACTGCCGAGAAAGCTGCCCTGACAGTTGACAAACAACCTGCTGCCGATGAACCTGTCACGACAGCGGAAGGGACATAGGAGAAAGATGAAGAACCTAAACCTCCTCAGATCCGAATGCAGTAGGAAGGACGTATTGATGATTACCGTCCTCCACCTCTTTTTCCTCAGCGGTTACAGAAATTGAAACAGGAATCCCAGCTTAAGAAAAATTATGATATTTTTAAGCAGGTCCATATCAACATTCCGCTATTAGATGCAATAAAGGAGATGCTTGGTTATGCCAAATTTCTCAAGGATGCCATGTCAAAGAAATCCAGACTTGGGGGATTTGAAACAGCTAAAATGACAGAGGGATGCATGAGTATTCTGCACAAGAATCCACCCCAGAAGAAGAAGGATCCTGGGAGCTTCATCATACCATGTATAATCGGAGATAAATTTGTGGGTAAGGCACTTTGTGATCTTTGTGCTAGTATAAATTTAATGCCCAAATCTGTTTTTCAGAAATTAAGTATTGGAAAAGCTCGGCCCACAACAGTATTACTACAGCTGGCAGATCGCTCTTACGTTCACCCAGAAGGAAAAATTGAAGATATTTTGGTAAGGGTGGATAAATTTATTTTTCCTGTTGACTTTCTTGTCTTAGATTGTGAAGCAGATGAAAATGCACCAATCATCCTGGGGCGACCCTTCTTAGCCACAGGAAGATCACTGATTGATGTGGAAAAAGGAGAACTCACTATGAGAGTGAATGATCAAGAGATAAAACTGAATGTTCTCCAGGCAATAAAACATGTTAATGCAGAAGAAGAATGTAAGGCTATCACTGAAGTTACCCTTGACCAACCCTGCATCAGGTCGGGCTGCCACGACATCAAAATTGGCCACTGCCCCAGCAGCCATTTAGAAGACTGTCACGACAGCACCGACAACAGCAGCTCCTCAGAATCTGATACATCTGATACTAAAGATCAAGAGGATGTAAATTGGATAGACAATCGTCCAGGTAAGTTATTCGAGCCTTTAAACTATACCTCGGATGAACATATAGTCCAAAAGTCATCAACTGTAGAGCCCCCTGTTCTAGATCTTAAGCCCCTGCCAGGGCAGCTAAAATATGTTTTCCTTGGTTTAAATGATACGTTGCTCGTAATCATCTCTTCCAAGTTGATGCAGGAACAGGAACAACAGCTGATAGGGATGAAGCAGCAGCACAAAAAGGCTATTGGATGGACGATAGCTGATATCAAAGGCATCAGTCCGGCACTGTGCATGCATAAAATCCTCTTAGAGGATGATCATAAGCCGACCATTGATGCACAGAGACGATTGAACGATGCTATGCGAGAGGTGGTTCGTAAGGAAATCATAAAATGGCTAGATGCTGGAATAATCTATGCCATCTCGGACAGCAAGTGGGTGAGCCCGGTACACTGCGTTCCTAAGAAAGGAGGAATAATTGTGGTAACCAACGAAGAAAACGAGCTAATCCCAACCAGGACTGTGACCGGTTGGAGGGTTTGTATGGACTATCGGAAGCTTAACAAAGCTACCCGGAAGGACCACTTTCCCCTGCCCTTTATTGATCAAATGCTTGATAGATTAGCGAGAAAGCCTTACTATTGTTTTCTTGATGGTTACTCAGGTTATAATCAAATAGCCATCGCACTGGAAGATCAAGAAAAGGCGACGTTCACTTGCCCATACGATACTTATGCTTTTCGGAGGATGCCATTTGGACTTTGTAATGCACCAGCGACCTTTCAAAGGTGCATGATGGCAATATTCTCTGATATGGTGGAGGATTTCCTGGAGATATTCATGGATGATTTTTCTGTCTTTGGAGACAATTTTGAAAGCTGCCTAGACAACCTACAAAAAGTGCTCGAAAGATGTGAGAAAGCAAACTTGGTATTGAACCGGGAGAAATGTCACTTCATGGTGGATGAAGGGATAGTCCTAGGCCATAAAATAAGCTGCCGCGGCATAGAAGTCGACAGAGCTAAGATCGAGGTAATCGAAAAGTTGCCGCCACCCACCATAGTCAAGGGAATCAGGAGTTTCTTAGGGCATGTTGGTTTTTATCGGAGGTTTATTGCGAACTTTTCGAAGATCACCAAACCCTTATGCCATCTTCTGGAGCAGAACCGTCCCTTCGACTTCAACACTGAATGTACTGAGGCATTCAAGGTTCTAAAAGAAAAGCTGGTAACAGCCCCAATAGTACAACCACCAGATTGGAAACTACCATTTGAGATTATGTGTGATGCTAGTGACTATATTGTCGGGGCAGCACTTGGGCAGAGAAAAGACAAGCTCTTTCATGTTATATACTATGCCAGCAAAACACTGAACGACGCCCAAGTAAACTACACCACAACAAAGAAGGAATTGTTAGCTGTGGTGTTCTCTATTGACAAGTTCCGTTCATATATACTTGGAACGAAGGTCGTAGTCCACACAGACCACTCTGCATTGAAGTATTTGTTCACTAAAAAGGATGCAAAGCCTAGACTGATACGTTGGATTCTGCTACTGCAAGAGTTCGACCTTGAAATCAAGGACAAAAAGGGGATAGAGAATCAAGTTGTAGATCACTTGTCAAGGTTAGAGAAGGGAAAGAGTCTTCCAGCAGACGAGACACACATACTGGAGACCTTCCCTGACGAGCAGCTGTTCGCTGCCACAAGCACTGCCGCGACAGCCATGGCAGCAGGTAAGTTTTCTGAACTCCCTTGGTATGTTGATTTCGTTAATTATTTAGTTAGCGGAATAACTCCTCCTGAACTTAATTATCAAGCTAGGAAGAGGTTCCAAAATGATGTTAAGCATTATTATTGGGACGAACCTCTTCTTTTCAAATACTGTGCAGATCAGGTTATCAGGAGATGTGTACCACAGGATGAACAAGAAGCTATACTACATTACTGTTATGCTTCACATTATGGAGGACATCTAGGAAGTAACAAAACTGCTGCCAAGGTTTTGCAGTCAGGATTTTATTGGCCGTTACTGTTCAAGGATGCCCAAACATTCTACAAAAACTGTGACAAGTGTCAAAGGACTGGAAACATCTCAAGGAGACACAAGATGCCACTGCAAAACATTCTTGAAGTCGAGATCTTTGACGTTTGGGGGATTGATTTCATGGGACCATTCCCAACTTCATATGGGAACTTATATATCCTCCTATCAGTAGATTATATGTCCAAATGGGTTGAAGCGATCACTACTCAGAAAAACAATGCCAAGACGGTTTAGAGGTTTTTGCATAAAAACATTTTTTTTTCCAGATTTGGCATCCCAAAGGCGATCATCAGTGATGAAGGGAGGCATTTCGACAACAGGGTTATAGCTGCTGCCTTAAAGAAATATGGTGTCAGACATCGGATCGCAACAGCATACCACCCTCAGACCAATGGACAGGCTGAAATATCCAACGGAGAGGTTAAGAACATTCTTGAAAAGATGGTTAAGCCAACTAGGAAGGACTGGTCTCTACACCTCAACGATGCATTATGGGCCTACAGAACATCATTCAAGACTCCATTGGGAATGTCACCATATCGGCCAATTTATGGAAAAACATGCCATTTACCTGTTGAGATTGAGCACAGAGCATATTGGGCCATCAAGGCAGTGAATATGGACTTGGAAAAAACAGGACAGAAAAGGCTACTTGATCTGAATGAAATTGAAGAAATTCGAACAATGGCCTATGACAACGCAAGAATCTACAAAGACAAAACCAAGAAGTGGCATGACAAGAAGTTACTGCCACGACAGTTCTGCCCAGGGCAGCTTGTGTTGTTATTCAACTCTAGGTTAAAACTCTTCCCAGGGAAGCTGAAATCTAGGTGGTCTGGCCCATTCCAAGTGGTGCAGGTTTTTCCCCATAGTGCCATCACAATCAGATCTTTAAAAGATGGGCACCAATTCAAAGTCAATGGACAAAGATTGAAGCATTATCAGGGGACTGAAGCCCCAAGAATGCAGGAAGTGGTTACTTTAGGAGATGCACCTCCTGGCATCCCTAATTTAACCTAATTTTTATTTTTATTTATTTATATATTTATTAGGTAATTAGAATTATTTTATTTTTAGAAACTAAAGTTTTTGTTTTTATTTTTAGGAAATAAAGGAGACAAGGAGAAGAGGAGAAGTGAATTCAGCCCACCATCTTTCCATCAGCCCAAAAAGCCCAACTTTGGAGCCTGCCATTACAGCTACCGCGACAGACGCGGAAAATCCTGCTTGTCAACACGCTATCGCGACAGACACGCAAACGCGTAACAGACACAGAAACGCGTGACAGACGCGTCAGAAACCGCGTAACAGCTAGCCCCGTTATTCGCGCCTGCCGTTACAGCTCCAACGGGCAGCAAACTCCCCCTCTATATAAACCCCGATTTACTATTCATTTTCACTCACTTTTACTCTCTCTACTTGTTTCCTCTAGAATTTTACTTGCTTTCATTTTCTTCCACAGTCATTGCAACATGAGTTCTAGAACACCCGCCGAAGCTCAGCCTCAGGATCTGCCCCAGCAGCATCAACTCCAAGATCCTTCCAGATCTGTGACATGTGGGAGGAGAAAGGTTTTATTTACACTTCCAAAACGGAGAACCTGGGGCTACAACCGTTCATAGCCCGCAAAATCAGATCCATGTAGTGGCAGATATTCGCGGAGCAGCCAGAGGAAATGAACGTGACTCTCGTCCGGGACTTTTATGCTGCCATTGGAAGCAGGGACGCGACAGCAGTTACAGTACGAGGGAAAGAGGTACCTATCAAGCCCAAATATATCAACACCCTCTACGGGTTTTATATGGGGAGAAAAGAAGATGGCCACCAAAGATTTCTCGAGAGTTTAGAGCCTGTCGATTACGATGATGTGATGGCAGAACTCACAGACGAGGGTACCGCGTGGAATACCGATCCTAAAAACCCAAGGATGGTAAAAAGAGTCCAGCTCACCCCGGAGGCAAAACTTTGGAATGCTTTTATCAAGAAACGGATTATGCCCTCCTCTCACAACACAACAGTCGACCAACCAAGGTTAGCCCTCATCCATTCTATATTACATGAGAGGCCAATTAACGTTGGGAGATATGTCCGAGAGGGTATATTGGACTGCGCACACCGGCCGGCCGGACCACTCTTCTACCCATATCTCATCACTGCCCTCTGCCGCGGCCACCATGTACCAGAAGCTGCCGAAGATTTAAGAGTTTGGGGGAAAGGCTGGACAGACAGGAACATACTCAGCCTGATGGAACTCACCACTGCCACGCCCATATCGTCATTTGACCCTACTGCCACGGCAACTGAGCCGACAGAGCCCACCGACACCGAGCCTGCTGCCACAGAACCAAGGCAGCCCACTGCAGCAGCTCCTCCAGCAGACACCTCCACACAAATACTAGATGCCATACAAAAACTAGAGGAACGGCAGCTCGCTCTCATGAGTTTCATCCGAGACTTCACCACCGCCACGGTACATTTCATTCACACTTCTCTAAATTTCCCCGATGATCTGTTCCCTACTTTCCCCAATCAGTATTTTGCTGCTCCCACCCCTACCCATACCCCTACCCCTGCTGCCACGCCGAAAACACCATCTGCTACGTCTACTCCGACCCCTGCCACAACAGCTGCAGGCGGCAGCCGCACAGCCGACACATCTTCCCGGGGAACCAAGAGAAAGGAGCCTGAAGACGACCTCGATATGTATATTGCTGGTTTCTGTTCCAAAAAAATTTGGGCGGCATCCGACAACGAGCCCTCTGTCAAGAGGAACTTGTCCAAGGAGTTCACACCAGAGAAACGGCAGAAAACAGGAGCAGATAAAGAAAAATCTGACAGCGGTAGCAGCAGCAGCAGCAGCGGCAGTAGCAGCAGTAGCAGCGAGAGCAGCAGTAGTAGCAGCAGCAGCGAGAGCAGAAGTAGCAGCTCCGAGGAGGTTCAGGTAGTGGAGAAACTGCCACATATTTCACCTACCCGCATCCAGCCTCCGCGGGAAGCCAAGACCAAGACCACCTCTGCATCTCCCATCCGTCTGCAGGCACCGGCGAGGAAAGTTACTGCCTGCCGGCAGATTCGTATCAGTAGCAGCAGCACCAGCGGCGACGACAGCGCTTGAAAAATTTAAGTTTCTTATCTTATATTGATGTCTGCCATTTTGTTATATTTTGTGATGTTGTTTTTATTTCTTATTTTCTATATCTGTCATTTGCATTGAGGGCAATGCAATCCTCGAGTTTGGGGGTGGCATCCCTCCATTAATGGAGTCTTTTTAAGTTTAAAAATTGGGTCTTTTACTTAGTTTATTTTTGCTTAAAAAATAAATTGGCTTAAGTCTTTGAACTTCACTTACCTGCCACGACATAGGCTGTCGCGACAGTACCTTTAGGAAATTTTGGGATCTGTTTTAGAGCCTTGCTATGATTCTACCCTGTAAAACACTCTTTGTGACTCTTATGCTTTTTAGATTTCTTTAGTACACTGGAATATGAATGTTTACCCACTTGAAACTGCCCCTAGAGGTACCTATCACTGGCTCTAGGAAGATGAGAAAGAAATAAAAAATATTCAGACTCAATAGCTTGCAAAAACTATCTTGCACTTATTTTAGGAGATTTTCTTTTTGAGCTAAGTTAGAAAAAACTAAAGGAGCCCAAAAATTGCCTCCAGGAAAAAATTGAAATGGCATAACTTCAAGTTTGTAGTCATAACTATTCGGGTAAACTAAGGTAGTCTAGATGCATAAGTGTTCACAAAACCCGCACACACTTCACAAGAATTATAGCATGGTTCCGAATAAGTCCAGAAATGTCCGACAAGGTATTGTTCGTGATAGAATACAAGTGGTAGGCAAGGAAAAGTTCACTATTTTAAGCCAAAAAAAAATTTAGGTCTGAATTGCTTGAAGGCAAGCAAAAACTTGAGTTTGGGGGTGTGTTGAGTGTGTAAAAGTTCTATAATTTACCCTCAATTTAACCTATATTTCTGCTGCATTCAAGCATAATTCATTGCATTTAGGTTAGATTTCATTTAAACATCACAAAATATTAAATGACACAATTTCTACTGAAATTAGCTACTTTTGCAGGTAGCTGTTGTAGCAGATGGAGGACAGTGGAGAAGCAGACGCTAGGCAGTGAAGAAGCAGAGCTGGAACTGGATGTGCAGACGAGGAGGACGATGCTGCCATGGCCGCTGCCGTGGCAACTAAGGACGACAGCAGTGGGTAAGAGAAGAAGCAAAGTGGGCCTCGATAGAAAGAGAAAATTAAGCCGGTCTGTCGTAGATCACCCTTATATTTTTTCCAAGACCTAGATCAGAATGAAGGCCAAGCCCCAAGTTCAAGGAAGAAACTCCAAGCAAGAAGGAAGGACGAATTAAAGACAAATGCTCTGAAGATTTAGTCTTTAATAGAGTTGTACTTTAGTTTAAACTTGTATTCTTGCCATATTAGAAAACTTGAACCCAAGGCCTATATAAAGGCATGTAATTCGACCTAGGGAAGGATATCTTATTCTCTAGCCTTCTTCCCAAAACCCTAGCCGTTTTTCCCTTCTCATCATGTTCTAAACTTCCCCTAGGGCTACGGGTTGATTTTTAAAGTAGTTGCAAGGATTGCATTTGTTTTAGGAATTTTTTTGTTCAATAAAATAGACTTCAAGTTTGCTTATTCTGGTTTTCAACATCTTGCAAGAGTATCGGGAGAGCATTGTGAGATTATCTATTTACTTAATATCGGGAGAGTTAAGTATACGAAAGGAATAAGTACGGGTTCTCCAGTTTATGGTTGAACTGTCTCGGACCTAGGGATAGGATGAGGTTAAGTGGCTAAGGAAGAATTCAACAACATCGGTGTTCATCCTTCGATTCATGCCGGGAGGTATCATCAAAGACGTGTTCATCGACAGACTTGGACCTAGGGATAGGTCAAGGCAAGCAGGGATTCTTGCCAAGCTTGAAGTGCGGAGTTGTGTGATCGCTGTCGCGACAGGTGCTGCCGCGACAGTCGCAACGATAGAACAGATATTTCTAGACTTTGCAACACGTACACTACTGAGCAATTCAATATCAGCCCATTCTCTCTATTCTGAATCCTTTACTCTTTTATTTTCATTATTCTTTATTATCTCGTGACAAACCCTTTAAACTATTTCTTTTTCTCTCGTGCAGTAATTCCAGGTTAAAGCTATTAGCCCAGTCCCTGTGGAGATGATATCCGATACTTACGTATCACTTTACTACTTGCGTCGTGTACACTTGCACTATTTTGCGATAGACACTTTTACACGCAACATTTTTCTTTTGAAGTTCATTGGAAATCAAATCTTTTTTCCTTTTTAAGATCATCAATTTCTTGTTGATGAACGCTTTCCATTGTTTGAAGCAAGTTTTGCAAATGTGAAACTTTTTGTTCAAAATCCTTCAATTCTGCTTCAAACTCAAGATTTGTTTTGGAAAGCAAATCATTCTCATTTTTCAATTTTGAAATCAACTTTTTGTTCTTAGAAAATGATGCCTTGAATTCCAAAAGCAAATCATCATAGGCATCTTGTAACTCATCAAATGTATATGAATTTGAACTAGATAAGTTAGAAGTTACGTTCCCCTCATTGAGGGCCATCAAGCATAGGTGGGCTACCTCATAAGCGGTGGAGTCTTAATCACTCCATGTGGCCATATATGCTTGCTTTGAAGATGATCCCTTCTTGTTGGACTTGTGGGATTTCTTCTTTTTCTTCGATTCATGCTTGAATTTTTCCATTTCGCTCTTCATGAATCATGCAAATTTGTTGAAAAGATAGGTCATCTCTTCATCTTCGCTTTCCTCCTCATTTGTATCAACATGGTTGCACTTGGAGGATTTGAGAGCAAAGGCATTCACATGGATGCCTAGATCCTTGACTTTCTTCTCCCCCATCTTCTCTATCTCTTCCTTTTTCTTCTCCTTTTATCTTTCTTTCTTCATGATTTCGTGTGTAAGGAGAGATCCCATGAGTTCATCGAGATTTAAGGATTTGAGATCTTTAGCTTCGATGATGGTCGTCTTCTTTGAGTCCCAAGACTTGGGAAGAGAATAGATGAGTTTCCGGACAAGTTTATCTTCCGGAATGATTTCTCCATACCCTTTGAGTCCATTGATGATGATGGAGAATCTATAGAACATCTTCATAATGTCCTCATCCGGTTCCATTTTGAAGTTCTCGTACTCGAGGTTGAGGAGTCCGATCTTGGTCTCCTTTACTTCGTTGGTTCATTCATATGTGACTTCAAGCTTGTCCCATACTTCCTTGGCATCTTCATAAGAAGACATCTTCTCGTAGATGTTGGGGCTCAATGCACAAAAGATGATGTGCAAGGCTTTGCAATTGAGCTCCATCTTCTTGCGATCATCCGCCTTCCTTCGTTGTGGCATGAACAAACCGTCTTCTACTATGTCTCAAAGCTTGTAGTCCTTGGACTTTATTGTTGAGATTTTAGGGGCTCGATTCGATCAACCAATTTTTCTCACCAAGTGGTGGAGAGGTGGATTTTTGGGTGGAAGTGTTGTGGAAGATAAAAAGAAATGTGACACAAAGATTTATAGTGGTTCAACCTTCTAACCAAGGTCTACATCCACTACCTTAGCTCCCCACTAAGGATTTCTCAATCAATCCACTATTGATTCGTCTCCTTTTCTAGGATTAGGAGGAAACCCTTACAACCAATCAAGCTTTCTTCCCAAAGCCTTGATTGAAACCCTCTTTACAAAGAGAAACAAGAAGCAAACTTAAAACCCTCTAATAGGTGTTTGTTTGCACAATTAAGCACTCACCCAAAACCTAAAACACTTGGGCAAATTTGACAATTTAGGCTCACTAGTGTTTGTCTATACAAGAATTGACAATTTAAGCACTAAGACAATATTTGATCATTTGTTGTTTGACAATATGAGCATTAGCCTTCTCTTGATGCTTGGAGGTCCCTTTTATACTCCCAAATGAGTTTGTAGCCGTTACTAGCCGTTGGGATCAAATTGGAGTCGTTGGGGACTTTAATTCCCACCATAAATGCAGTTCTGCAGCTCCCCGTTTCGAAACGCTCGAAGCCGTTTCGAAACACTCTCTATGTAGAAAGAGTCGTTGCAGTCTGTCAAGCATCCGTTTTGGAACACCCCCTTGCCGTTTCGAAACACGTATCGAAACACTATAGGCCCGTATCGAAACGCCTGCATTTAAAAGTTAGTTGGGAAAATAGTCGTTGGGGTTTATGACCGTTGTTGTCAGTGCCACGTAAGCGCATCGAAACGACATAGCCCGTTTCGAAACGCTGGGCAAAAATCCTGTCCATGGAAAGCATGTTTCGACACAAGTATCGAAACGATTTTGCTACTGTAATCCCCTGTTTCGAAACGCCCTAAGGTGTTTCGAAACGCCCTAAGGTGTTTCGAAACACCTGGACAGTTTTGTGAAGTTTGGCTTTGAAAAACATGAAAAACCTTTTTAGAAACTTCTCTAAACATAATTTCAAGTTGTTTGGACTTTGGAAATGTTTTAAATACTTTTTAAATCAGTCCAAAACATTTTTCAATTATTATATCAAAACATTAGCTCTACAATCTCCCCCCTTTTTGATATAATAAAACTTACTTGAAAAATTGTTTGGGATTCTCCCCCTTTAACTTTAAAAATGTGAATAAGAGATTAAAAATTTTAAGTCAGATAAAGCTCCCCCTTATTCATTTGAAAATTCAATTTTTCAAACCATTTCTCCTCCTTTTTGTTATATCAAAAAGAATTTAAAACATTAAGTTCAAAATAACATTAGAGGTAAAAATTTACAAAAATATGAATTTGGTTTTAAAATGGCTCCCCCTTACTCAAAGCATCATTAAAAATGTTAGTCCAGCATTTATGATCATCTAGTTGAATAAACTAAAAATAAAACAAATAAATGCTAAAACAACTAGATTTTTACCAACACTTGAACTCAAGGTAGGATGTGAAGCCTTCCTTCTTCAAGTGCTCTTCCTTGTGTGTATGGAGCTCCTCCTCAATGTTTGACTTGTTGAACATCTCCATCACACCTAGCAATAGACAATCAAGTAATTTTTGGTATCCAAATTGCTTTGGATCCATGAACGTTAGTAGCACAAATTTTAGTCACCCCTTAGAAATCCATTTTTCAATGTCATCCTTTTTAATTGAAGTACTAAGTTCTTTTTGAACCCAAAAACTTCTAAAACATTTTCCTTTAATAAATCTAGGGGCACTAGATTGTCTAACATAAAAATTTAATTTTCCAAAATTGTTTTTCTTTTCAAGCTCTTTGGAAATCAAATTTTTTCTTCTTGAACATTTTGAAGCAATTTTTGTAAATCAAAACATTTTAATTCAAACTCTTCAAGTTTTGCTTCAAGTTCAAGTTTGGTTTTAGAAAGCAAATCATTTTGAATTTTTAACTTTGAAATCAATTTATTGTTTTTCAAAATGTGGCTTTTAAAATCTAAAACCAAATCATCATAGGCATCTTGTAATTCATCAAAGGAATAAGAACATGAAGTAGATGAATTAGAAGTTACCCGTGAATCTTCTTCGATGGCCATAAGGCAAAGGTTGGCTTGTTCATCGTCGGTGGAGTCCTCATCACTCCAAGTAGCCGCATGTGCCTTCTTCTTATGGCTTCAAGTGCTTGCCACCTTTCTCTTAGGTTCTCGTTCAAGCTCTCTCAAGGCTTTCTTCATAAACGGGGCACACTTCTTGAAGAGATGAACTATCTCTTCATCTTCATCCTCCTCTTCACTTAAGTAGACATGATGACAAGTGGAGGATTTGAGAGCCATGGCACTTGCATTGATGCCAAGCCCTTTGATTTTCTTCTCTCCCATAGCTCTAATTTCTTCCCTCTTCTTCTCATCCTCTTTGTTCTTCTTCATGATTTGATGAGTAAGGAGTGACCCCATGAGTTCATCAAGCTTCAAGGTCTTTAAATTTTTGGCTTCGATGATGGCGGTCCTCTTTGAGTCCTAAGACTCGGGAAGTGAGTAGATGAGCTTTCGAACAAGCTTCTCCTCTGGGATGGCTTCTCCATAGCCTTTGAGACCATTGGTGATAGTGGAAAACCTATCAAACATCTTCTCGATGTTCTCTTCCGGATCCATTTTGAAGTTCTCATACTCTAAGGTTAAGAGCCCAATCTTGGTCTCATTGACTTCATTGGTTCCCTCGTATGTGACTTCAAGCTTGTCCCATACCTCCTTGGCACTCTCACAAGAAGACATATTCTCATAGATGGATGGACCAAATGCACAAAATAGAATGTGCAAGGCTTTGCAATTTAGCTCCATCTTCTTGCGATCGTCGGCACTCCACTCCGCTTTACTTCTTTGAGGCACGAACGGACCATCTTCAGCTACATCTCATAGCTTGTAATCTCTTGATTTGATGAAGAACTTCATATTTGTCTTCCAATGGGCATAGTGAGTTCCGTCAAAGAAAGGCGGTTTGTCGAATGAATGTGCCATTGAGCCGGTTGATGAAAAAGTGATCGAGCTTGCCTGATCTTCTCAATAGGATGTGAATCCCCTTCGATTGAGCCAAGCTCTGATACCAATTGTTGAGATTTTAGGGGCTCGATTCGATCAACCAATGTTGCTCACCAAGTGGTGGAGAGGTGGATTTTTGGGTGGAAGGGTTGTGGAAGCTAAAAAGAAATGTGACACAGAGATTTATAGTGGTTTAACCTTCTAACCAAGGTCTACATCCACTACCTTAGCTCCCCACTAAGGATTTCTCAATCAATCCACTATTGATCCGTCCCCTTTTCTAGGATTAGGAGGAAACCCTTACAACCAATCAAGCTTTCTACCCAAAGCTTTGATTGAAACCCTCTTTACAAAGAGAAACAAGAAGCAAACTTAAAACCCTCTAATAGGTGTTTGTTTGCACAATTAAACACTCACCCAAAACCTAAAACACTTGAGCAAATTTGACAATTTAGGCTCACTAGTGTTTGTCTATACAAGAATTGACAATTTAAGCACTAAGACAATATTTGACCATTTGTTGTTTGACAATATGAGCATTAGCTTTCTCTTGATGCTTGGAGGTCCCTTTTATACTCCCAAATGAGTTTGTAGCCGTTACTAGCCGTTGGGATCAAATTGGAGCCGTTGAGGACTTTAATTCCCACCATAAATGCAATTCTGCAGCTCCCCGTTTCGAAACGCTCGAAGCCATTTCGAAACACTCTCTCTGTAGAAAGAGCTGTTGCAGTCTATCAGGCATCCGTTTCGGAACACCCCCTTGTTGTTTCGAAACACGTATCGAAACGCTATAGGCTCGTATCGAAACGTCTGCATTTAAAAGTTAGTTGGGAAAATAGCCGTTGGGGTTTATGACCGTTGTGGTCAATGTCACGTAGGCGTATCGAAACGGCATAGCCCGTTTCGAAACGCTGGGCAAAAATCCTGTCCATGGAAAGCCCGTTTCGATACAAGTGCCGAAACGATTTTGCTACTGTAATCCCCTATTTCGAAACGCCCTAAGGTGTTTCGAAACACCTGGACAGTTTTGTGAAGTTTGGCTTTGAAAAACATGAAAAACCTTTTTAGAAACTTCCCTAATCACAATTTCAAGTTGTTTGGACTTTGGAAATGTTTTAAATACTTTTTAAATCAGTCCAAAACATTTTTCAATTATTATATCAAAACATTAGTTCTATATTTATGAAATACATCATTTTTGTCTTCCAATAGGCATAGTGTGTTCCGTTGAAAAACGGTGGCTTGTCGATGTATTGAGCCATTTGATCGGTTAGTTGATATGTTGTATCGAGCTTCCCGGATCACCTCAATCGGATGTTAATCCTCTTCGATTGAGCCTCGCTCTGATACCAATTGTTGGAATTTATGGTGCTCAGTTTCCTTCAATCGATGTGTTTTCCAAGTTTGGAGAAGATTTGATTTTTGGGTGTTAAAGTGGAAGCTAAAAGATTGGAATTGGACATAAGGATTTATAGTTGTTTAGCCTTCTAACAAGCACCTACATCCACTACCTTAGCTCCCCACTAAGGATTTCAACCAAATTCACTAGGAATTTCGTCCCCTTTTTCCCGGTTTAAGAGGAAACTGTTACAACCCTCAAAGATTTCTACCCAAAGCTTGAGTAAACCCTCTTTACAAGAGAATTTCTAAGCAAACTTAAAATCCCTATAATAGGTGTTTGTTTGCACTATTTAGCTCTCACCCAAAACGTAAACACTTGAGCAAATTTAACAATGTTTAGCTCACTAGTGTTGTCTATACAAGAAAATGGACAATTAAGCTCTAAGACAAAATCTTAATCATAGTGTTGTTGACAATTGAAGCATTAGCCTTCTCTTGATGATTGGAGGTTCCTTTTATACTCCTAATTGAGTTTGTAGCTGTTGAGGACCATTGGGGATGTTTTGGAGCCGTTGAAGACTTTATTTCCCACATTAATTGTTGTTCTGGTGCCTATCGTATCGGTACACGGGAACCCGTATCGGTACGCCCTTCTTCAGAACTAGTCGTTGGGTTCTTTCCAGCCTAAGTGTATCGATACTCTAAGAAGCGTATCGGTACGGTCTGCATTTTAAAAGACCGTTTGGAAATAGTCGTTGGGGTTGTTAAAACAAGGATCGGTACGCTTTAAAGGCGTATCGGTACGACCCATATCCGTGTCGATACGGGCAAGCCTGTATCGGTACGAGTTTTGGCAGAATCAAAAATGGAGAAAAAAGGTATCGATACGGGGTATACCGTATCGATACGGTAGTGTTAAAAAGTCAGGTTTGACTATTTTAAAGCATTCCTTTTCCAAAAACCTTTTAGAATACCTCAAACATATTTTCAAGTTGTTTGGACTTAAAGACATGTTTTAAATTCTTTTCAAATTTGTCCAAAACATTTTTCAATTATTATATCAAAATATTAGTTCTACACATAGAAACTACAGATTACTTGTGTTGATGCCTTTGAAAAGAAGGTGCAGACAACGACTTTGTCATCACATCTCTTCAAATGATGGAACTTCATTCACTTCCAACTTTCCCGCATCAACTTTTTCTCTCATAAAATATAGTTCTAATTCAACATGCTTGAACTTATAATGCATGACTATATTGGCAGACACAACCACATCACCGTAGTTGTCACACCAAAGAACAAACTTTCCATCTGTTGTGATGCTCAGTTCACTTAACAATGATTCAAGCCATATGATCTCAGTTGTTGCACAAGCAACACTGCGATACTCGGGTTCAGGAGTAAACTTTAATCCAAAATCCAGTGTTTCAAGTAAATAACGCAATATGGGTTTCACTAATTGAAAATGAGTGTTAAGAGGAGTTTACATAAACTGACAGGCCTTGTTGACAACAAAAATAATTTTAGGACACGTGATGACAATGTATTGGAGAGCTCCCACAAGACTCATATATTCTGTTATATTAGAAATAAGACTCCCCTCACTAGTAGACAACTTGCAAGTAGTCAACATAAGAGTAGGAAGCCCATTAGCCACTCTTTCTCATAAGACCAATTATATATTTCTTTTGACTATGGGAAATTTCATCTGCCATGTGATGTACTTCAATTCCAAGAAAATAGTGCAACCTACCAAGGTCCTTTAAAGAAAAACTCTATTTAGATTGTCAACCACTTGCTGAATTTCCTCTTCATTATCGCAGTAAGAAAAATACCATCTACGTAGACAAGTTGATACACAGTATTATAATGACTTTTCCTCACAAATAAAGAAGCATCTGACTTTTTCAAAACAAATCTCACTGACTGCAAATAATTTATGAGCTTCTCGAACCAGGCTCTAGAAGCCTGTTTTAGCCTATAAATCGCTTTATTTAGTTTGCACACTAATTTCACACCATTTTTCTCTTGTTCATAACCTCGAGGTTGAACCATGTACACTTTCTCAGTCAAATATCCATTTAGGAAAGCGTTGTTAATGTCAGCTTGTCTTAGAACCCACAATCTTGTGACAACAATTGAATGAATCGTCTTGGCAGTAGTAGGCTTCACTACAGGACTAAAAACTTCATGATAATCTATATCAGCCTCTTGTATTTAACCTTTAGCCACTAATCTCGCTTTGTAATAAGAAACTGAGCCATATGTGTTAAACTTAACTTTAAAAATCCATTTGCAGTTCACGACCCTTATGTTTGGAGGTAAGTGCACAAGAGACCAAGTTTTGTTATTCACAAGAGCATTCTACTCAGCTTGTGTAGCAGCCTTCCATTCTTCACTCTTCATAGCTTATTGTCTTCAACGGTGGGAGTAACTCCTACTTGATAAACTTTTGGTTTTTTATCCCATTTTTTCCTCTAGTAACCATGGGATGAATATTGGCAGCAGTAGAAACCCCTTCTTTATCAAGAACACAATCAGATTCTTTTAAATCAATACGTGATGACACAACTTGAGTAGGAATCAAAACATCTTTAGCAGTAACATGTGTAGTTAATGAAGTTCCTACTTCTGATGCTTCCCATTCTCCTATTATGACATGTTCATGTCCATGTCCATCAACAATAAAAGTTGGTGCTTCCCCTTCCCCTTCTTCCATTATGACATGTTCATGTCCATATCCATCAACAATATAAGCTTGTTGTTGTTGACCCTGAGAAATTCTAGCTTGAGTTTCGTTAAGACCATGACTTGATGCAACCTATGTCTCAGACAGACCAAGTGAAACTCCTCGAAAAGAAACAATAGAAGCATGTTGAAATTGCTCATTCACAGGCTAAGACTGCTCTTTCACAGGTGCATGGGACAAGTTAGAATCACTTCTTAAACTTGAAGAAGAAGAAGATTGTCCACCATAATCACCATTTTGAGGTAGCGATGATTGTATAACTAAAGGTACACAGCTTGATGTCTTTACGTCAATGTGCTGAAGAGAAGCCAGATGAGAAGGAAAAATACTCTCATCAAAAATTGCATGCCGAAAAGAAAAAATCATTCCATCATCAGCTAAGAATTTATACCCCTTGTGTAGAGTACTATAGCCTAGAAAGATACACATATTGGACTTGTATTCCAGTTTATGATAATTAAATGGTCGAAGAAATGGAAAACAAGCACAACCAAAAAAACTTTCATATATGAATAATTAGGCAGCTTGTTATACAAAACCTTATATGGTGATTTCTGATCCAAAACATTAGTTGGCATCCTATTTATCAAGAACACAACATAAGTAAAAATATGACTCCAAAATTTTAATGATAAGGAAGATTGTGTTAGCAAAGTTGTTGGGTTTTATGATGCTTGATTCCTTCAACCGATGTGTTTTCCAAGTTTGGAGAAGATTGGATTTTTGGGTGTTAAAGTGGAAGCTAAAAAAAATTGGAATTGGACACAAGGATTTATAGTGGTTCGGCCTTCTAACAAGCACCTACATCCACTACCTTAGCTCCCCACTAAGGATTTCAACCAAATTCACTAAGAATTTCGTCCCCTTTTCTAGGCTAAGGAGGCAACCTTTACAACCCTCAAAGCTTTCTATCCAAAGCTTGAGTAAACCCTCTTTACAAGAGAAATTCTAAGCAAACTTGAAATCCCTCTAATAGGTGTTTGTTTGCACTATTTAGCTCTCACCCAAAACCTAAACACTTGAGCAAATTTAACAATGTTTAGCTCACAAGTGTTGTCTATACAAGAAAATGGACAATTAAGCTCTAAGACAAATTCTTAATCATAGTGTTGTTAATAATTGAAGCATTAGCCTTCTCTTGATGCTTGAAGGTTCCTTTTATACTCCTAATTGAGTTTGTAGTTGTTACTAGTCGTTAGGGTTGAATTAGAGTCGTTGGAGACTTTATTTCCCACATTAATTGCTGTTATGGTGCCTATCATATCGGTTCACGGGGATCCGTATCGGTATGCCCTTCTTCAGAACTAGCCGTTGGGCTCTTACCAGCCTAAGCGTATCGATAGCTAGGAAGCGTATCGGTACGGTCTGCACTTTAAAAGACCATTGGGAAATAGCCGTTGGGGTTGTTAAAGAAGGGATCAGTACGCTTTAAATGCGTATCGGTACGACCCCTCTCCGTATCGATATGGGCAAGCCTGTATCGATACGAGTTTTGGCAGAATCAAATCTGGAGTAAAAAGGTATCGATACGGGGTATACCGTATCGGTACGGTAGTGCTGAAAAGCCAAGTTTGAGTACTTTAGAGCATTCTAAACTTGCCAAAAACCTTTTTAAATACCTCAAACATATTTTCAAGTTGTTTGGACTTAAAGAGATGTTTTAAATTCTTTTCAAATTATTCTAAAATATTTTTCAATTATTATATCAAAACACCTAGTTCTTCAAAAGTCAACCCAGTTTCAACTATATGACGATGTTTTCTTTTAGCTTTGCCATTTTGTTTAGACGTACTAGGACAGGAAATTCTATGTTGAATTCCATTTGGCATTAACCAATTTGTAAGACATTGATATTCTTCACCACCATCATATTGAAGGGCTTGTATCTTACACCCAAACTAAACTTCTAACAAGTTTATAAAAGCGAACAAAACAATCCATAACTTCACACATACGTTTCAAAAAATATAACCACGTATGCCTTGAGTAAACATCTACAAAGGATACATAATAATGAAACCCTTTAGATAAAACAAGGGTTGGTCCCCAAACATCAGAAACAACTAATTGAAAAGGTTTATTATAGGTAGTTACTGAAGAAGAAAAGGGTTGTTCTCCATAAACTCAATTCCAAACCTCAAAGAACACAGAACGGATCACTTACTTGCTCTTCAAACAATGAGTCAACACGAGAAAAGTATCATGACGATCTAACACGTATTCTTTAAAGAAATATTAGATTTGGAGTTGAAGCAAAAAATGACATTGATTACAGAGATCTAACCACAACCGATTCACCAGGTTACTATCCAACTATGATCTCAATCTTCGAAGAAGCTGAAATTCTGGCAACGGCAAAAATCAATTTGTGAAAGGCTCTTAATCATCTGAATGATGAATTTGCAATCACACCAGTTACAGATCTAATTAGATAAGATAGCGAAAAGGAAGAAAACACGAGATCTAACGAACTCATATCAACGGAAGAGAAATCTCCAGGAACACAATAGATGATGCCATGTTAAGATCATAAACACTATCTGGATTATTAGGAAAGAGAGGCAATACTCTCATAGATTTTATTAAATTATCGTAATATCTTCAATTGAAGATCGGCCTCTTTATACAGCCTAATGACCAATTATAGAGTTGGTTATTTACAAACGACTTTCTAACAAAAATCCTAACCGTTGTTACCGGCTCTAATTGTCACAGAGAATCACTTCTAGTTACATATTTATCAACACTACGTATAGTCCAATAGTTATTACTTAGCCATAATATAATATTTAATTATTATATTAACAAAGTATGAATAATTGTGATATTAATAATTGCACTTAACTAACGAAGGTTGGTTCATGCGGTAAACAGTTTGGTCTCGCTGAGATCTTGTGTATGCAGAAAATTCCCGTCGGGAGATTCACCCACCAAAGTCAGGTGTGCGACGCGAGTCAGTATAAATTAATCAAAATAAAATCTTGAGGAACTGGGAGAGCAACAAAAAAATATTTACAGCAGATCGATGAGGCTTGTAGTAAGCTTCCTCACCTTTGTTTTCACAATGTGCCGAGGGAAGCAAATAGTGTTACGAATGCACTTGCTAAGAGGGGGGTGGGGCGTGTTTCATGGCTATTGATATTGTTTAGCTTGGTCACTGGGTGTTTTAGTGCTTTGTGTTGTTTAATCTCCCTTAGGGTGTTTGTTTTTATTTTTTGGGCGATCATATTGTGTTGTATATATATTTGTGCTTGTACTATTTTTTTTCGTTTAGGCTTAGGGAGGTTTTTAACGAGGCACACGATTATATTTATAAGGTTTATTCTTATTGAATAAAGGTACCTTACTTATCAAAAATAAATAAATAATTGCACTTCACCTTTTTCTTTGAAGGCATTTATGCCACTTAATGAATTTCGGTAGTAAAGTTAAAGTTAAAGTTAATTGCAAGTGAAAGTCCGGCGACTATCCCAACATGAGACGTTTTAGATTTTCTTGCGTCTGTTTCTAAATTTCACTTGACCACACTTACCTAACTTCAAGTTGGAAACATGTAAGTCAATCAATGATAAAACAAAAACAAAGAAAGAACAGAAATGTCTTATTTTGAAGCAAAGTACATTCTGATTTTCTTAAATCTTTTTTTTCTAAACCCAAAGAAAAAGTAAAGTTTCTACATTCAAACCCACGAGGTTATTTGGTGGATTTGAATTTTACCAATGTGAAAGTTTTGACTCTAATATATGATTTACCTTTATGTATTTGACAAAGGTTGATCTTAGTAAAATACAATTGGAAATACAAGTGTTGGTGTCATTATGCAATTTTTTTATTGATTGAATCTTTAACAATTTTATAGATAGAAAGGTAGAATTCTTTTATATTATCTACAATTTTTAAGTTTTGCACATTTTTTTCAACCGTTAGACGAGAATAAATGGATATATAAGATTAGTAGTAAAAAATAAGAGATTTTTACGTGAAAAAAAAAGAGAAATACTATTAACCAACTATTTACCCTCCTCCAACGGTCAAAAATGTAAAACTAAATGAATTTTATATAATGCAAATGAATCATAACTCACATGGTTAGGATTTTTAGTGTAAAACTTAATAGTTTTACTTGTTTTTTGGATCATTGGATTAGTGAAAATCGATGATTGAGAAAATAGGTAATGAGAAGGTTTTTATAGAAAAATAAATGGAGCCGGATATTTTTATGTGTGTGGATGTCTCAGCATTTAGATGGATCTCGAGCCGAGATTGTGAGGGAACATACAACGGTGGTGGTGGAGCACAATGGTGTGAACCGTACAGTGAAAAAGGCATCATATATTGTCTTGAGCTTTCTTAATTCGGAGAAGCATATTACAACTTAGAAGAAACTGAAGAAAAAGGGTAGACCTCGCAAGAACCACTCAAATGCACATAATTTTGCAAAGGTTCTTTGTTTGATTCAGACATTCTTAATCGGAAACAAAGTATATTGCAGGGGGCAAAAAAAAAATGCTTGAGATAGAGAAGTTGGTGGGAGCAGAAACTATAGGTAAGGAAGACGATATTGTGAGAGATTTTAAAAAAATTGGAATGAAAATTCGAATAATAAAATTAGACCCGTCAACTCAAATAGTTCTTTATAATATTTTCGGTTGTTTTTTTATAGTTTTTGTTGTTGTTGCAAATATCGATATTTATTTTGTAATTTTCGAAACTTTGTCCCAAACAGAAAAATTATTAAAAATACTAAGTATTGATACTTACAAAATAAGTATCGATACTTATAAAAATATTAAAAAAAAAACAACCGAAAATATTATCAAAAAATTCTAATATTATTAATTCGAAGATAAATTTAAATTTTTCGTCTTTTAATCGTAACCTAACATATCACATCTCAGACCTAGCTAAAGGTTTGTGAATTTATAAAATCAATTTTTGACTTGAAAGCCGGAAGTTGAGAAAAGAATAAAAGATATATGTGTGGTTAAGAAAGTGTTGAGACTCTTTGTACTTGTTCTTGAATGAGATGATTAATTGGTGCAGGTACAGCAGACCACACGGTTCCTGGGACAAGCTTCAAATATTAGGGGTGATCAAGTCAAAAAAAATTTTGAATTATTTGAGTTGACGAGTCTAATTTTATTATTCGAATTTTTATTCGAATTTTTTTAAATAAATTCGAGTTGAAGAAATTCGAGTTGAGTCAAGTCAAGTTTTTGAGTTCCTATAAAAATTTAATTATAATTATTTATCATGTTATAGTACAGTTTAATTCCAATTTAATTGGCTTTCTCTAATCATATAAGATATGCATATATATATATATATATATATATTCATATTTTGTCATATATGACAATATTTCTTCATATTTTTATATATAGGTATGTATATATCAATAAAAAATTGAAGGACTCATCTCGAACTTAAAAGTAAATCCACTAATTATTAGAAAATTTGAGTTATTCAAATTATCATTTTACAACTTAAACTTTATTTGAAATTTTTTCAAGTCGAGTCGAGTTTATAAAATTTTGAGTTGAATCAAGACGAATCGAGTATTTTTACTTCAAGTCGAGTTATTCAGTTTTTTCGAGTCGAGTCGAATTTTACTCATGCTTATCAAACATCGTGTTAACAACAGTGATTGATCCAAGGTTGTGAACTGCCGGAGAAACTAGTGTGTTTACTGTTAGTGCATAACAAATTTAAATGGCTGGGGTTTTGTTACACATTTATGAAGTGGTCAGTGCGAGTGTAGTGGACTATTAATATTTTAAATTGAGAAAAGAAAATGTGGAATTAGGGAATTCGTTGTTTTAATAAATATTACTGTGATGGATGGGATTTGATGCGATGGAGGGAAGAGAAGAGAGAAAAGACAGATTGAGGAATTGAGATATTGAGATCAAACATGGCAGGCAGTGCACCATGTTTTGGATCAGTAAGCCAAGAACCCTAAGCCGAACCTAAAAAGCTAAGGCTACCTGTGCTTGCAGAACTGGGAGAGCAAGTTGCAAAGTGTAAGACAGGGAAGGGATATCACGTGCGGGTGTCCCAAGTCAAAACGTAGGGGTATGCCCTCCGTATAGCTGTCGGCCACCACCCAAGTCTCATCTTCATCGGGAATTGCTCTCTCTCTCTCTCCCTTAACATCTTGCCCCCTTGGATTCCGGGGGGAAACCATGGCTAATAGTAAAATTCACTGCAACAATTTTACCTGTCCCCCACACCCCCTCACCCACCACCATTACATTACATATCATTCTCACCAACATTTATGATCCAATAAAACCATCAAAATAATAGTAATAAAAATGGCATGTCTTGTATTTCTGTCTTGCCCAATCACCTTCAATATAAAACAAAGGGGGGAGGTGATGGTGACATTAGGGGTTGATGGAAGCAGAGTTGGTGTATCCTTTCTTTCAAGGACGGATCGGGTCTCAGTCTCAGCTAATCAAATCTCTTTTGACTTTCTCTCTCACCCAAAAATAAGAAATAAAGGACTTGGTTCCCATTTTCACGGGCTACACATTACCCCGTGAAATATGCCGTCAGCTGCTCTTACATTGCATTCTTCTCTTGGATAATTCTACATTCCTCATGCAAGCAACCTGGATATGTTCCATTTTTTTTTCTTTTGGTTTGAGTTCCTAGCTACCCCCTCCTAATCATGACCCATAGTTATAAACATGTATTTGTTGCTATCTAACATTCAAATATAGTCAATTACTTAAAGCCTGAAATTCAATTTGTTACATATAAAAAACGGAGTGAAGATCAAACATTGAAAGGAATAAGAATTTATTAAATCTTTAATTTTAAAATTTTGAAGGAGTAAATATTTTATTTAATTATTATTTAAAATAAAAAAACGTAAAATGTCATTATATTCAAGAATTTTTAGAGGAACAAGAACTCCTTCCAACCTTACATGGCTCCGTCTATGGTAGCATAGATCAAACCTTTTGTCCTTAACCCTTTCCACGACAACCTCTTGTTGTTGTCCAAATCTCATGTGCATCGTTACTTGGAATACATGCACATACATAGGTCAAAACAATAACAGCTGTGCATCTTTCTCATTTGTGCTGTGATGGTAAACATTAAGGTGCCCAAATGTGAACATATGAAAGGTCGGCCATTGTTATATTCGTCCCAAATAATTGAGATCACTAGGGTTCATATACACGGTTCTTCAAAGTGCTAGCATGGAGTCTAATTTCATGTGCTAATTTGTCGTTTCTCTCAATTAAAAATGCCCATAAATGAACAATCTTTTTGATAATCTCAATGCAAACATCCACATCAACCCATTAATCAAATCCCATCTTCGGACACGAAACAAGTAATTAGCTACCCTAATCCATGCTTAAATCCGTGGTCCCACTGCTTATATTATTTTTATCAGAATGACCTACTCAAAGTTTACTTACTATTTCACATGGAAAACTTGCTACTTCTACTTCTTGTTCTTAATTATATGATTATGATACTAATCCTCAACGGTTCTGTCGTCAGGTATTCCATCTCTAGGGTTAGTGGTGGAGTTTCAAGGATTAAAGAAAACTTAGCTACTTTCTTTGATTTTTTTATCAGAAGAGATTGGGATTTATTAAGAGAAAAATAATTCTGGGGCTGGGATTATTTCTTTTTCTCCTGTCTAATCATCAATGGATAAGCTAATTGTTCCTTAAGTTTTGTAAACATAAAAGTATTATAATCAAAAGGAAAACCTGTAGACCTATTAGAGCTTTCTACTACAAAGTAACATTTTTTTTCTTATTTTAAGTTAATTCAATTAATATATTGAACAGAAAAATTATTAATTATTACAATTTTGAGGTCAAATATTAAAGTATGCCATGGGTTTCCAAAAAGGTGGGTTTTTTTATGAAATATTATCATACTAGAAATGAAGGATGTGATGCTTATCATTATAATAAATAAGCAAATTGAAATTTTAATTGAAAACAATCTTGTTGGATCTCAGTAAATCTTCACTAGATATTGTAAATTAAATACTCAGTTGTTTATAATGAAATTGATTTCTATTGTGTGACATTAGATTAATAAGAACCGGGAAGTAATTAAAAATTAGGAAAGGTACCAATGAAAGTGTCTAGGATTCTTAGAACAACAAAAATATAAAATAATTGCCAGAAAATCACTCAAATTCTGGTTTTGTGTAATGATTTGGGAAGAAAAAGTCACTATTAGGGTTATATTAAAATCATTTTGCGCTACTTATAGATTTTCATTTTTGTTTATTTAATTTCCTTTTAGAAATCGGGTAATTATTTGATACACTGGCGGTAGAAACTAAAAGTTTCTACAAATGCTTTAGTTTTAGGGTTTAGAGACTTAGTTTAGGGTGTATGGTTTAGGGGTTTAGGTGTATGAGCTTTGATTTTAGGGATTGTGGTTGAAATTTATAGTTTAGGGTTATAATTTATAGTTTATAGATTAAAACCTAAATCCTCACCATATTACCCTAAAAATTAAACCATAACCTTTAAACCCTAAATTCTAACCATAAACCCTAAATTTTAACCACTATCCTTAATTTCTAAATCCCTACACCTAAACCCCTAAACTAAGCCCCTAAATCTTAAAACTAAGACGATTGTGGAAACTTTTAGTTTACACGGCTAGTGTATAGGATAATAATCCTTAGAAATCTTGTTTGATGCGTGTAAATAAATAGATGTATTATTATCCTATACACAAGGGGCAGAAATTTTTTGCTTCCACAAGTGCCTTAATTTTAGGGTTTTAGTTTGGATGTTTTAGTGTAGGGTTTAGAATTTAGGGCTAGACTTTAGATTTTAAGGTAATATGGTTAGGGATTTAAGTTTTAATCTATCAACCCTGAATTTTAACCATAAACTCAAAATTCTATCAATAGCCCCTAAATTCAAAACTACTACACTTAAACCCCTAAACCTTAAAACTAAGACACTTGTGTAAACAAAGTTTCCACAGGCGCTTGTATATGGAATAATTACCCATAAATAGTTAGGTTATTCGATATGAATTGGATCAAAGTTTATGTATAAATTTGGCATTTATCAAGTTGTTCTTCAAATAATTTTTTTTCTCATGTTTCATACGCTCATTCCCATCCATCAAGGGTAGTTTCAACTTGGGATTTCCTGTATAATATGCATCAAATTTTCCATTAAATTATTGGATAAAAAAAGGACATGGAATTCTCTCACAGGAAGAGCCTTTCATACACAATTCATGGGTTCCATTTCTTTATATGATAGAGGGTGTTACAACTGACCACCAACACAATCATCTATTAAGGTTGCTTTGCTCTTTCATCAAACTATGATATTTCTTCTCTTTTTAACTTTTGTTTATGCTTCAAATGCTTAACCAGCAAGCAACCCTGGGAAACATGCAAGAATGAAGTGAATAATATAATAGTAAATTACATGTGTAACAACCATGAATTTGAACTCTTACCACATCTGCTTTAATTTGCATGCACTTTATCAGGACCCAGGGAAAAAAGTATGAAACTTTAATTAGTTAAACATCCTTAAATTTTGATGGAGTTTATTGAACTTAAAGCTGAGCACCTTAAACCTTAACTGAAATCTCAGCTATTGTCATTAGTACTATAATCATATTACCAGACATCAAATGGCTCTGAAACAAGACATGTAATATTATCATGCATGCATGATTATGCTGCTGTTTTCTATCATAATACAGTGAAGTGGAATAATTTTCAGAACTCTGGTTTATCAGAAACTGGTTTGTGTTTTGGAATTTGGATATTTGGAATGGCATATGATACCAAGATTGCAGGGCCAGCAAAGATGAAACAAAAGGGAAAGTAGTGACAAACAATTCCATTGTGAATCATATTAGCTGTATTAATATGCTATTGGAAGACTTGAAAACTCATAATCCAAAGTTCCAAACCCATCTTTTTGAAAAATGCTTCACTAAAGCCAACTTGTAAAACATCATATGTATGTGCATTATTCAATCAATGATATAATTGTTTTTAATATATTCCCTTGTAGCTTTCCAAAAGACCCTACACTTGGAGAGGAAAATATATAATAAACCCTATTTGAATAAACAAACCCATTGACGCATAGATTCCATTGTGCTTACAACATTAATTAATGAAAAAGGAAAAGTAAAACCAATTAGAATTATATATCATGGGTACAACAGCATGATCATTGAGGGAACCACATGGATGATTAAGACTTGATTGTCGTTTTATTATCATTTTGGTTGAACCGGGGAGGGCTCTATTTTCTCAACTTGCTTTACTTTTAAAACATTGGTTATCTGTTGGTACAACTACAATGAAAGTTAAGGGAATTACTAATATATTATATCAACAAAATATGCAATAATCAAATTCTGTCGTGCTAAATAACATATTACAATTAGATAAGAATGAAACGGATAAGTTATTTTTCATAAAAGAGAGGAAAACCCTAATTTAAATTTAAGAAGCCTTTCCTTGTATCGATAAACGTTCCTGAGATATACATACACTGTCTGTCGGCTTGTTTAAGAGAATATAATTTTATTGGGGGTCCTAACTATAAGAGACACGGCACAAATGATGTTGCAGATGAGGGGTTAGTATAGAGAAATGAGTACATTGAGATGAACCAGTGGCATTTGGCCTTCACATGATGTTAATATTGTTTGTTTATTCACACAAACATCAGCTTTTGTTTCAAAAGCAATGTTTTCCCCATAATTCAGGATATGTTCATGCACTTGTTTAAACTATATTTCCTTCACTTTTAGGTCAGCTTTGCACAAAAGCTTCAAAGTGTTTTAACCTCGGCTTGTTCAACAAGAGGAAAAAGAAAGAAAACCAGTCAGATCAAGGGCTGATCAATTGCAGTTTACATCAGCATTAGCAAATAGCAATTGACATTGGCATGGATAGAGCAGGGACTAGGCAGGCAGCTAGACCTAGCATGCATACAGTACAGAAGAGTGTTGTGATTCGTGACCCTGTGGAGCACGTGTTATTGAAGAAAGGCTCAAACATCAATGCGTTCCCATGTGGGTTTTTGGGGTTCCGGGGCTTATTCTACCCATGCTCCCACGTGACACCGGTTTTGCATCCCTATACTTCAGATCTGGTGGGCTTCCTGGTTCAAGATTTTTCAACTTTCTGTTCTGGTAATTAACCCTAATTTACCAGCTTACTGCAGTTGTTTGAAGTTAGTTTCCTCATTGTAATTCACACTATGACACTTGAGTTATGACCATTGCAAGTTAACCCAATTTTATATGACCCAATTACCATGCTCTTCAGGTCCATAAAGCAGGATTCTATTTCTCATGCTCAAGTTGAATTACATGTCTTCATCAAATAATCAATGTTTCAATAAGCTTCAGATAAACATATTCTAATTATTATATTAAGGAAAACATATTCTAATTATTGTTGGAATGGAAAATACATGCATCATTGTACAAATGTAGACAAAGCAGAAGCAGCCCAAGGGCTTCATTACAAGCGCCTCCACAAGAAATTATCGTTTGAATTTTAATTTGATTTTTTCAGAATTCTTTAATTAAATCATTATGGTATTAATATTGAATCAATTATATGACTACAACTTAGAAATTTTTTTAGGACTATTTCATTTTTCTCAAACGCATCAAATCCAAACTATCCATGTAATATGTATATATGTGTTTACAATTTGATCCAAATATACTCTAGGTCACATTTGGGCTATGATTTAATGTCTCAACTAACTGTCAAGTTTGGATATTTTGAGAGACTCCGTTAGAATATTTTGAAGTTTGAGACTAATTTAAAGTTTGGATCATAGTTTATGTGATTAACCCTATTTTTTTACAGAAAAATTAATAATGTAAAGCTCTTTTAAAGCTTTATCCACATGAGCTTTCTTCCCAGAAGAGTTTTAATGAATGGAACAGGAGCTGCTTCCCAGAATATTAAGAACAAGTAAAGTGTAAAGAAGAAAAGATTGTGGATTAATCAAGAGAATATAATAATGAGGAAATGGGAGAAAAAGCAAAAGAAAGCATAGTTAATGGAGCCAAAAAGAGTAGAAAGAAGAGGTCTCCTTTTTAGGAGGGGCGGAAAGTATATGCAAATGAAAGCTGGGGTAGATCATAGATAGTGCCAATTAGAGTGGGTAGAGAGAGTCGCCGTGAGAAGCGCTCTCTTGCTCTTTGCTGGCACAGCTGGTGGGGTGGCTTATTTGTGCCAACACCCTCAAAACTTGTATTATACTCGAATCCGGAACACAAGGCTAAGCATCATCTTTTTTCTATTCTATTGTTTAATTCTCTAAGGTCAAGCAACCAGCGCGGCTGCTTTTGCTTACAACATTTGCGGGGAGGGTGAGGTCGGCCACTAACAGTGGTTGGCTTGCTTAGGGTAATAAACAAGCAGCTGCTGCTGCTGCTGCTTTCACATATTGAATCTGGGCCAGGGAAATTGAGTTGCTTGAAGAAGATAGTTTGAATGTGCCTGAGCCAGGATGAATGATTAATGAACATAAATTACTATGAACTGATGAAAACCAATGCAAGACAGTATCAGCTATGAATGTAACACAATTCTCTGCTGTTGATTTATTTTTCGTCATCAATACTTTGACTTTCCCTTAAATGTTGTGTATTTCGGTCAATTTACGGCTATATGGCAAAAGAAATTCAATTACTCAAAATTATTTCGGATGATTTCTGCGGAAATAGAACAATCTTGATTGTGAGATAAACCATACAATTTAGCCTAGGAGAAAAGATCAAATGAGCCAACTATACACAATGACCAATAATGCTATGCCAGATACGTGCATAATCAAGAATTGTATCTGGTTTAGCATTCCCGTGCAGTTAGGTTTTGCATGGTTTGTTCGATTCTCTTAAACAAAAGCTTAAATGTAAGTTTTAGAAATAAAATATGTGAGAACGGAGCCATGATGGTTGGAGATGATAACCGACAATAGAGTGTTGATGGAGGTGGTGAACCACAGAGAATTCAAGAGAGAAGATTAAATGGAAAGTGATTTATTAAAAATTGAATTAACCGGTATGTGAGTGTCACGGACCGCCAGCCCGCGACCGAGACAAGCACCACATTGGCAGCCCAGGAGTATCTTTGTAGCATTTTGGGCTTGCAGAATGGCCCAGGAGCTGGCTTTTTACCTTGGTAAAATGCACAAAGGAGGATAATTACCATGGTAACTTGATAAGGCATCTCACTTATTATTTATGTGATTATTTGTAGAGATAATTCTCACTTTATCTCCCATTTGAATTTCAAAGTGTTGTAGATAGGATAGGCTATCATCCTGACCATTGATTCCTTGTAATCTTGACCGTTGATTGTACAGAGCTTTCACTATAAATGGAGGCTCAACCTTGGTCATTTCATTCATTCATCTTTCACTTCAGTTTGTAAGCTTTTACCTCAGAGTAATACAACTCAAGTATTCACTCATTTCTCTTGTTCTTTGTGCCATCTTTCCTTTTCCGCGACGCTTCTAAGTGTTCTAACTTAGAGAGTTTCTAGGTGACTTAGCCCAGTTTTTAGCCGAGAAAGCAGCTAAGGCCTCACGGTTGTTGAGCGAAAGTCTAGCCCCGTGACAAGTGGCATCAGAGCAATGGTTTGCTAATTCGAGATGGCTCGTGATGGAGTAAGTACCGCAGTGAAGAAGAGTGCTGAGACTCAGATTGAGAAAGCCAAGCGAGGGTCGTCGAAGGATGCGATCACATCGATCCAAGGTAAAATCACTAAGCTTTAGGATTCCATGGCGGAAGTCAAGGTGGTGATGGATAAGCTGGGTTCGTTGAATTTCGAACAGCTCAAGTCCTTGGAGGGAGTCAAGGATGATGTTCAGGCAGCTCTGAATGAGATGGATGTGAAGCTGACCCAGCGTGATGATTCCTTAGAGGCCACAATGGTAGCGCTAAGGAAGGAAGTTGAGGAGCTCAAGGTGAGTTCCGACAGTGCTGAACTGAGGCAGAAAGTGGAGTTTCTCAAGACTGAGTTACTCGCGCTGAAGGCTGTTATTGGGAATAGCGTGGCCATGGCAGCGCCCAAGGTTGGGGGCGATATCCCCAAGTCAGAAAGGTTCAAAGGAACTAGGTCCGCCTAGGAAGTGGAGAACTTTCTTTGGGGGATGGAGCAATACTTCAAAGCAACCGACATTGAGTTGGATTCAAAGAAGGTAAGCTTTGCAAGTATTTACTTAACTGATCTTGCACAAATGTGGTGGCGACGTAGGTGCGAAGATGTGAAGCGAGGGAGCCTGGCCATTGAGACTTGGAAAGAGTTCCAAGACGAGCTCAAGGAGCAGTTCTATCCTCAGTATGCTGAAGATGAGGCAAGCTCAAAGTTGAGGCGACTTAGGCAGGAGGATGCCAAGTCCTTGAGGGACCATGTCAGGAAGTTCATGGAGTTGAGCCTCCAGGTTCCGAGTTTGAGTGAAGAGGATGGATTCTTCACCTTCATGGATGGGTTGCAACCATGGGCGAAGATGGAGCTGCAGTGACGGGGAGTGACCAAACTCTCTACTGCCCTCACTACCGCCGAGTCTATCATTGAGATTGGGCGTAAGAAACCTGACTCCTCCAAACAAAAACCGAAGCACAAAGGTCATGGTGGAGACAATGGGAAGTCAGACAAAGATTCGAATGGCTCGAATAAGCCTTCGAATGGGAAGCATGGTGAACATAGGGACCGACAGTCCAACAAGTGCTTCCAGTGCCACAGAGAGGGACATATTGCCAGAGATTGTCCTCAGAAAAACAAGATTACCACCATCAAAGACCAAGCCGAGGGTGAAGGCAGCGAGACTCTGAAGCTTGGCTCCATCATTAGCACAATGTAGGTCAAGAAGGGTCGAAAGAAAAAGGGGTTGATGTTTGTCGACATCAGTGTTGCTGACCAGAAGTTGAGTGCACTAGTTGACACAGGTGCATCTGAGCTGTTCATGTCCGAACAAATTGCCAAAAAGCTTGGTCTTACTGTCGAGAAAGCCAGTGGTTCCATCAAGACAGTAAATTCCAAGGAAGTGCCGATTGCGGGGAGTTCAGCTTGACATTGGGGGTTGGACCGATAAGGAAGCCATCAAGGTAATCCCACTCGATGACTTTGATTTTGTTCTTGGGCTGAGTTTTCTAGACCGGATCAACGCTTTCCCTGTCTCTTTTGCGGATTGTCTGTGTATCCTAGATCCAAAGCATCAGTGCATTGTTCCAATTAGCCGAGGATCTGGGGTAGGTGCCAAAGTTTTGTCCGCAATTCAGTTTTCTAAGGCGGCGCGCAAGGAGAAGCCGACCTATTTGGTAGCCTTGGTGTGTGATAGGCTGGTCGCAACCGAGAAAGTTCCGAGTGATGTGAAACAGGTGCTGGCCGAGTTTGAGGACTTGATGCCAGACGTGTTGCCAAAGAAGTTGCCTCTGAAGAGGGAGGTTGATCACAAGATTGAGCTTGTGCCGAACGCGGAGCCACCCGCTCGAGCCCCTTATCGGTTGGCCCCGCCCGAGTTAGAGGAGATGCGCATACAGTTGAAGGATCTCCTAGATGCTGGTTACATCCGCCCATCAATGGCACCCTATGGTGCGCCAGTTCTGTTCCAAAAGAAGCATGATGGGTCCCTTCGGATGTGCATCGATTACAGGGCTTTAAACAAGCTCACTGTGAAGAACAAGTATCCGATTCCTCTCATTGCGGATTTGTTCGACCAGCTTGGTGGTGCAAGGTGGTTCACCAAGTTGGACTTGAGATCGGGCTACTACCAAGTCAGAATCGCCGAGGGTGATGAGCCAAAGACAACTTGTGTGACGAGGTATGGCTCTTTTGAGTACTTAGTGATGCCTTTCGGCCTCACAAATGCTCCTGCGAATTTTTGTACTCTCATGAATAAGGTGCTACAACCATTCCTTGACAAGTTTGTTGTAGTCTACCTCGATAACATTGTGATCTACAATAAGACGTTGGGGGAGCATGTTGAACACTTGCGGGAGGTGTTCAGAGTCTTGTGGGAGAATGAGCTGTATGTCAAGAGAGAGAAGTGCACATTCGCCCAGCAAGAGGTTCCTTTCCTTGGCCATATTGTTGGAGGAGGCATGATCCGGATGGACAAGAAGAAGGTTCGTGCCATTGATGAATGGGAGGCGCCGACTAAGGTAACCGGGTTGAGACCATTCTTGGGTTTGGTGAACTATTATCAGAGATTATCAAAAGCTACTCCAAGATCACTGCACCGTTGACTGACTTGCTGAAGAAGGACAATGTTTGGGATTGGGGACCGGAGTGCCAGAAAGCCTTTGATGAGATCAAGCTCGCTATGGTGAGTGAGCCTGTGTTGGTGTTGCCAGATTACACCAAGCCCTTCGAAGTTCACACCGATGCATCCGACATAGCCATTGGTGGGGTTCTTATGCAGGAGGGACATCCGGTTGCATATGAGAGCCTGAAGCTCAATAGGACTGAACGGAGATACACGGTCCATGAGAAAGAGATGACCGCGGTGGTGCATTGTCTACACACATGGAGACACTATGTGCTTGGGTCCAAGTTCGTGGTGTTCACGGACAATGTCGCCAACAGTTACTTCTTGACTCAGAAGAAGTTGTCGCCAAAGCAAGCTCGTTGGCAGGAGTTCCTTGCCGAGTTCGATGTTACCTTGGTGCACAAACCATGGAAGGTGAATTTCGTTGCTGATGCCCTAAGCCGGAGGTATACCATGGAGTTGACGAGTTTGCTAGAGGGGTCGATGCTAGAGCGCATCAAAGAGGGGTTGTCACATGATCCCACAACCAAGTCATTGCTTGAACTTGCCAAAGAGGGCAAAACCTGGAGGTTTTGGCTTGAGGGAGGTTTGCTATTTGCTCGAGGACACCGCCTCTATGTGCCTCAGTTTGATGGAATTCGAAAGGAGCTCATGAGGGAATGTCATGATTCCAAGTGGGCGGGACATCCGGGGATGCACCTGACATTGGCCTTGATAGCGGAGCACTATCATTGGTCGCATATGAGCAGTGATGTTGAAGCCTATGTGAAGACTTGCCTTATGTGCCAGCAAGACAAGACCGAGCAGAAGAGTCCAGTGGGGTTGTTGCAGCCATTTCCAATTCCGGAGAAACCATGGGTAAGTGTTTCCATGGATTTTATAGTCGGTTTGCCTGTTGTTGATGGAAAATCTAGCATTATGGTGGTTGTAGATTGATTTTCCAAGTATGTAGCGTTCATTCCTGCACCCAAGGTGTGCCCAGCTGAGGTGGCGGCTAGGCTTTTTCTCACGCATGTGGTGAAGTATTGGGGCGTTCCGAAGTCTATCATCAATGATCGGGACACGAGGTTTACGGGACGGTTTTGGACAGAGTTGTTCAAGTTATTAGGTTCAGACTTGAACTTTTCAACGAGCGTCCACCCGCAGACCGATGGGCAGACCGAGAGAGTGAATGCATTCGTTGAGATCTATTTGAGGCACTATGTGAGTGCTAATTAGAGGGACTGGCCGAAGCTGTTAGATGTGGCCCAGTTTTCATACAACTTGCAGTGGAGCGAAGCGACAAATCAGAGTCCGTTCGAGATTGTAACCGGGCAGCAGCCGCTTACACCAGACGCGGTTGTGACCGGATACCGGGGGCCTAGTCCAACAACATACCATTTTTCCAAGGATTGGCAAGCACACTACGACCTAACACGTACATGCTTGCGCAAGGCGGGGAAACGAACCAAGAAGTGGGCAGAACGTAAGCGGCGAGATGTGAACTTTGAGGTTGATGATCTAGTCCTTGCCAAGTTGACTTCGATCTTGCGCAACCCAGATCACAAGGGGCTTGTGCGATGATACGAGGGACTGTTCCGGATCGTGAAGAGGATAGGCACTATGACCTATCGACTAGATTTGCCGTCGAGCATCAAGGCTCATCTGGTGTTACATGTGAGTTTGTTGAAGCCTTACCATCATGATGCGGATGATCCAGATTGGGGCAAGTCACACCTAGCGCCAGTCAGAGTGAGGGTCTCATACGAGAATGAGGTAGAAGCGATTTTGTCCGAGAGAGCCGTTCGACAAGTGGGAAATCCACCAAGGCATGAGTACCTTGTTCAGTGGAAGGGTCTTTCCGAAAGCGAGACGAGTTGAGAACCCGACGATGCCTTGTGGCAGTTTCAGGAATAGATTGACCAATTCTATTCTAGCCGCGCGATGAGGGCATCGCTAGAACTAGTGGGGGAGAATGTCACAGACCGCCAGCCCGCGACCGAGACAAGCACCACATTGGCAGCCCAGGAGTATCTTTGTAGCATTTTGGGCTTGCAGAATGGCCCATGAGCTGGCCTTTTACCTTGGTAAAATGCACAAAGGAGGATAATTACCATGGTAACTTGATAAGGAATCTCACTTATCATTTTTGTGATTATTTGTAGAGATAATGTAACACCCTAATTTTGGGCTTAGAAGTTTTGGGTTTGGACCGGGTCGGTCGGGTTGCGGTTCGAATATAAAAGGATGATTTTAGGAAAGCCTAGTTCGGGATGCATTAAAAATATGGAAAAATATCTTAAAATCCTCTTTTATTATATATAAGAGAATGGTGAAATCAATTTTACAAAATGAGGTTTGGAGGTGTGACATTTTGGGTTAGTGACTAAAATGTAATTTTTGAAAACTTGGTGACTGTTTTAAAAAAGATTGAAACTTTGAATCTTTAAGGAGCTATTTACCCAAGAAGATTTTCTCCAGATTTTTCTTAATATTAATCAATTAATTAATGGTTTTAATTAAAGGTAAAAGGAGGGAAAAAGATATTTTGTGATCATAACTAACTTTTCTCCAAATTTTCCATTTCTTTTCTCTCAACTTTTCTCTCAACCCAAACACTTTTCTCCAGCAAATTTCCCTCTGATTTTGACATCTAAAGATGAGATTTCAACCTACATTTGATCTCTAATCATTTCTACAACAAAACCTTAGCAATTGCTTATTGGATTTTCAAGAATCTTGGTTCCAAAAAGGGAGAAACTCACATTTAGAGGTATGAACGTCCTTCTCCTCTAAATTCTCAGTTCTTTACTGAAATTCCCAAGTTCTCAATCCTTGATTTGTGTTTTATAAAAGGTTTTAATGATGTGTTCTTGATCTTGGCTTTAAAATGCAAGATTTGGTTTAATTTTGATTAAATTCGTATGAAATGGTTGGGCACTGTTTTGAGATGTCATTTTGATGTAAATTGAATGTATAATTGATGAGAAATTGAGGTTTAATCAATGCAATCCCGAATAGGTTGATTTTCCTAAGTTTTGCTTGAGTTTTTGGTGGTTTTTGGAGTGATCTTGATGATCTGCTATAGCTGGAGGTATAAGGACGTGTTTAGATTCTTTTTGGATGTTAATTGAGGTTTAAGAATGATTGGAATTGATGGATCTTGGCTGGGTAGTGTTGTGGAGTTGTTTGGATGAGATTTCGGTTGTGTTTGGTAGCCGAAATGTGAGTGTTGATGAGAGCAGCGAGTTTAGGTGCTTTGTTTGAAGATATTAATGCATGATGATGCATTAATCCTCTGCTTTGATGTGTTTAAAACAGGGGAGACATCTTCGGATCCTTGTGGTGTTGATCCGGAAGCTTGATCGGTGTTTCGGCAAGTGCGAAACGGAACCGGTGAGTGGAATTGGGTTTTCAGCTTTGAAACCAATGTTTTGAAGGTTTGAGAGCTTAGTTTAAGTCTAAACAACTTAGCTAAGCTCAAGAGTAAGTTTTCGGAAAAAACTCTCTTGTTGATGAGCCATGAGTTGGTTGAATGCAATGTGATTTGTTTGCATGTTTAAATTCTGTTTTTGAAAGCATATTTTAGCATGTTTATTGCTGGTTTTATAAGCCATGTGTTGAAGGATGCTCAAGGTAAGAGATCCTTGTTTTGTACATTGATAAATGTGATTTTGATGCATAATGATGCATGATAATGAATGGCTTTACTAAATGCTTTAAAACAGTGGATTAATGTTGTTAAATGATGTATATTGGCAAGTGATGTGTTGGTTTAAAGGTTACTTGAATCGGATATAGTTAGCCTGCTATAGGATTGGGTGCACCGTGAATAAAGTTGCCTTGGATGTCGAGGGGTTGTGATTGTACCGTAGACTCCATCCAAGTACACTAACGAGATGGTTAAGAACACCATGGTGGTTAAAAGTCCATAGGTGGGTCTTGTGCTAAGGTCATAATGGTGGTTAAAATTCCATTTGAGGACCTTGTGTATGGTAAGATCACAATGGTGGTTAAAAGTCCATGTGTGGATCTTGTGTTGTATGTCCCGTGATCTCGTTAGTGATGTTATACAACTACCAATGAGTGATGTGGAGGGGTTGTGATTGTACCATAGTCTCCATCACGGGTGTTGAGGGGTTGTGATTGTACCATTGCTCCACCTTGATATTGGTAGTGTGTATGAAGCGTATGGGACAACGCTTGTAATCCGGGTATCCGATTGTCGATTGTGTTTTGAATGGAAAGATGGTTATGATTATCACTTGAAAGCCAATATGACATGTTAATGATTTGGAAGCATGAAATGCTTGGTTTATATACATATGTGCATGATCAAATGTTGTTTAAATTAAAGGTTTTGAAAAGGAGTTTCTATTAATGCATTATTGTGATGTTTTTAATGAGCATTCCTCACTAAGCTATGTGCTTAAGCTCTCTCTTTTCTTAAACCAATAATGCAGAGCATTAAGTGCATAAAGGGCAGCAAGGAGGTCAAGAATCCAAGTGAAGAACTAAGCTCATGTATGGTGAATGTTTTCCTAACACTATTAGCTTTTGGGCATTTGGCAATGGGAACCTAACTTGTGTTTTTGGGAGATGTTTTGGACTCCCTAAGTTGGTTTTATGCTTTTGATGATGTTGGAACTTGTAAATGGCCTTTGTGAGGTTGGTTTGGTGATTTGGTGTTTGAATGGTTTTTAATATAGGATGCATGCCTATAGAATTGGGTTTTTCCTTAATTGATGCCATGCTTGTGAATGGTTGATGCTATTATGTTCCCTAAGTATATAATGACTTGCTGGTATGATTTGAGGGTCTTTGGAATATGTTTGAACGGTTGAAAGCATGTTAAACCAGAAAAAAATCTGCAATCTGGGTAGCCTGTTTCGGAACAGGTGCTATCGTTTCGGAACAGAGGGCCTGAAATGGCCTTGGCGTTTCGAAACGGGTAGAGCCGTTCCAGAACGGTTTTGCCACTGCCAAGCCCTGTTTCGGAACACGTTTCGGAACGGTCCCGCGTTTCGGAACGGAACATTCCCGTTTCGGAACATCCGACCGTTGGGCACTGAAATTGACGGTTATATGTTTTGAAATCCTTGCGTTTTGGTCCTGAACCTTGTATATGCAATTGAATGAGTTTGAGATGTCCGTTTGAGTTGAAATTTGGCAGAGAAGCATAAAACATGACTAATTTCATAATGGTAACTCAAAAGTTGGTTAAGTCCTTATAATTTTCTGAATTTGCATTTTGGTCCCTAAATTCATAATTTGTGCAATCAAGTCCCTAAATGTTTTCTGATTGTGGTGATCTTTGAGTATGCTGATCTTATGAACATATCTAGGGTTAATATGCATTTAGATAAGATTAAAAAGAAAAAAAGGGTCGTTAATCAAGGTTGACTTTCGGGTTGACTTTGGTTTTCCCCGTGTAAACTTCTTAATTCGGGTCAACCGTCTAGGCCGGGTTAAGGGGGTTACAGATAATTCCCATTTTATCTCCCATTTGAATTTCAAAGTGTTGCAGATAGGATAGGCTCTCATCCTGACCATTGATTCCTTGTAATCTTGACCGTTGATTGTATAGAGCTCTCACTATAAAAGGAGGCTCAACCTTGGTCATTTCATTCATTCATCTTTCACTTCAGTTTGTAAGCTTTTACCTCAGAGTAATACAACTCAAGTATTCACTCATTTCTCTTGTTCTTTGTGCCATCTTTCCTTTTCCGTGACGCTTCTAAGTGTTCTAACTTAGAGAGTTTCTAGGTGACTTAGCCCAGTTTTCAGCCGAAAAAGCAGCTAAGGCCTCACGGTTGTTGAGCGAAAGTCTAGCCCCGTGACATGTTGCTCATAACAAAGGGTAGGCTTATATAACACCAAAATTATAACAAACTACTAACAAACTTAAAAAAATTAATGGGCTGAAACAGTTGGCCCAACTGACTCCAAAATGCTAAGAAATTAATAACTAATTATTTTATTCTCTAACATTCACCATGTTTTCTTCTCCTGTTGAACTTCTTCATTGAGTATAGTCCATGAACTACTAACCAGAGAGCTGTTATTCAAGCAAGGGGGGACTCTTTATTCTTTAACCTTCTAAACCTCTTGAAGTTGCTTTTGAAAAAAAAACAAACATATAGAGTTGGTTCAGTGAGTTGGTCTTTCTTCAACATTCTTCATTCTTCATCCTATCTTAGTTTCTTTCTTCTAAGGAAGAAATTCAACATCTCCATATTTATCTTTACTTGAACATCTGATTCATCTATCTTTTTCTTGGAAGCAGGGCTGTTAGGCTTCAAGCTTCCGGATGCATCTAAAGCTTTTCTTAAGTAAAAAAAAACATCATCTTTTAAGTGGTTAACAGAGAGCAAGGCGATTAAGCTACATATGACTCTCCGCAAAGATTTTCATCCATAAAAACTAGGATTTTAAGACTCTAGTTCCATGTATTTCACCTTTGAACTGTTGCAAGATAAACATCACATATCTATAACCAACTTTAACCAGCTTCCATCAATACTCAATATATCACAAAGTGTAATAAACTTCAAGGAGCAACCAGCACACTAAATTCAACAAGAATCTATAAGAACGACTTTCAAAAAATAATATCAATCAAAGTATGAGTAAGTGGCACAAACTCCATCAATAACAAAGGTCTCAGACAAAAATTGATAGCAACAACGATGCATGATAGCCAATTGTAGTTTCAAACCAGCAAAGAACGAACCAAATAATAATAGCTCACAACAGGAATCAACTTGTCGCTAACAAACGAAACGGAGTCCAACGAGTAACACCAAACATAATATGCAGTATGTCATATATCCTCAAAGTATGAATACCAGCAACTCAAGTCACTAAACTCAAAACATTCATAACTGATTGTAGCATCATATGATATGTGAACAACAATGGAGGCAAACATGCTAATCAAACAAAACATATAGGCTTAACAAATTGTAGATCGAGATAACACAAATCCAATAATAACCAACACAATGCTCAGACCACAACAGTAGCATCAAGTCATCAACAATTTATCTAAGGTTCAATCCAAAGTAAAGAATAACATGTAGCTCATATAAACCTTGGAATTCAGCCAGCAGTATCACAATATTCGAAAGGCATAAAAAATCAGATCTCACCAGAACCAGTCACCTCAATCCGAATTTATTTTACTGCATTGACAAGCGCACACGCACGTAACAACAGCTGCCAAAGCAATCGATAAAATTACGATGACCAACGATCAAAACTCCGATGAAATAAGCTTGCAACAGCAAGAAACAGTGACGACAGGTCTGATCGATCGACGAACGATGAATGAAAGTAGACACATAAGATTGCAATTAGATCTGAGAACTGAAAGGAAGATGTAGACAACGATGAATGAAAACTGCAAAGACCAATTGAAGCAGTTGTCGAAAGGAAGGAGAAAGAATTCAGACGACGGTGACTCTAAAATAAACCCACTCTCTTCACAATTGAAACTGTCGGAAAAAGACCGAAACACCAAGGCTTTGAAGAAAACTAGGTCGGAACAAAATAACACGAACGGAAGACGAACGGCAACGTGGAAATCGTTTCAGATCAAAACGACAATAACAACAACGGAAGACAAGACGGCACCAAGATCTTCAATGGCGAATGATACCATTTGAGAACGGAGCCATGGTGGTTGGAGATGATAATCGACGGTAGAGTGTTGATGGAGGTGATGAACGACAGAGAATTCAAGAGAGAAGATTAAATGGAAAGTGATTTACTAAAAATTGAATTAATCAGTAGGTGTTGCTCATAACAAAAGGTGAACTTATATAACACCAAAATTATAACAAACTACTAACAAACTTAACAAAACTAATGGGCTGAAACAACTAGTCCAACTGACTCTAAAATGCTAAGAAATTAATAACTAATTATTTTTATTCTCTAACAAAATATACAATTCCGTGGCATTAAAAATAAGGATTTATATTTGATACATTAACAATATATATTTTTATACACTATTAGTAAATGAAATGATGACGACCAGGGGTGAGCAAAACTTGATTCGACTCGAAAAAATTGATATATTTTTTCAATTTCGAGTTATTTGAGTTGTTCGAGTTATTCGAGTAAAATCGATTAACTCGAAAAAATTTCGATTTCGCGTCGGTTTGAAATTTTCCCAACTCGAAAAATGGAAAACCCGAATTTTGCAGTTTTGCAATTTAGTCACTGATTTCATTTTTCTTCAATTCCTCCTTCATTTTAAGTCTATTTTTGACCAAAATTGAACCACATATTCCTAAACCAGCGTAGAATACGTATTTATCTTCAATTTATATTTTTAAAAATAAATTTCATATTTTTTCAATTTAGCCCCTTAACTTTGTATGATTTCCCCATTTCTTCAATATCTCCTTCGTTTTAAGTCAATTTTGACCAAATTTGAACCGCATGCTCCTTAACCAATGTAGAAACTATAATACCTATTTAGCTTCAATTCATATTCTTAAATTAAATTTTCTACTTTTGTAATTTAGCACATCAACTTTGAATGTTTCCCATTTCTTCAATTCCTCTTTCGTTTTAAGTCTATTTTTGACCAAAATTAAACCACATGATTCACTAACACTATTTTATATATATTTATAACTTCAGTTCATATTTTTAACAAATATATTCTTTTTTTTTCAATTTAGCCCTTTAACTTTATATTTTATTCAATTTGATCATTCAACTGAATTTTTTGTAATTTTTTTCTTTACATCAATTCATTGACTCATTTATACCCATCAATACTTTATCCCTAAAAGTTCCTTATTTAAAAATAATATTATAAATATATTTTAGAAGTTTAGATGATAGTTTTTATTAAATAACATTACAAATCTTACTTATGCATGTAAAAAATAATATGAAGAAATATATATATGCATATCTTATATGATTAGAGAAAGTCGTTTAAATTGGAATCAAATCGTACTATAACATGGTAAATAATTACAATTAAATTTGTATAGGAACTCGAAAACTCGACTCGAACTCGACTCGAATCGAAAAAATTCCAAATTAAGTTCAAGTCGTAAATTATGACGTGTCAACTCGAATAACTCGAAATTTTTTGACTCGACTCGACTGGCTCGAACTCTCACCCCTAATGGCGACACATAGGATAAAATGATAATAATCTTATCCGGCCCATTCCATATACGTATCAATCATCCTATGCACCAAACATGATATTATCTGACTACGAGTTATTTACTTCATCCTCTTTACATGAACAATGAAAATGCAGATATATGCTTTTACATATTGAAATCAAAAGGAAACATGCCCAGAAATAACACATACACTCATCACAATCACTTGCAAATAAGCTTTATATATATACTTTATTTGGCCTCGATTTCTGCAAAGATGCTAAGACTACAATAAAAATGCACAAGTGTAGGCAATTAGAAGATATCAATCTTGATTGAGTTTGTTTTCTTTTGTTTTAGCCAACAGATTTTAGTTCTAGTAAGAACTTGGACATTAATAAAACAGAAAATAAAAGGGAAAAGTTTAATTAAGTTATCAGAGATAAAGATGGAATCGAACCTTAGGCATCAAACTGTAAGTTAATCGGGAGGTTTTTAATGAGGCGCACGTGTGACTCGAGTTGTATATTTTCCCATTAATATACAGCTTTTTGCCGATAAAAAAAAAAACTGTAAGCTAACCGGATTATGGAAATTTCAACCGCATCTCCAAGCTGAAAGAATTGTATGCAACAATGAAACAAAAGTTCGTCTTTCTACCTAAGCTGAGACTCGAGCTGATGAGGGGATTGTACATATATCTGATAAATATTAGGGTTCGATGCTGCAATTGGCTTAAATGATCCTTGCAGTTTCCAGTGTCCTTCATTTTGTCCACCATATGAAAAATTGTTGACAGCCCTTTTAGGGTGAGGCCATGGAGAACTTTAGTTGACGGGTAGTAGCTGTGTTTTTCAAAGGTAATCTTATAAATGTATATAATCTATGAGATACTATACAAAAAATTATTACAAAACAATTTCTATAATGTGGCATATTGGTCTCATCCTGTCTTCAAACAGACACTTACGTAAGCACCTGTTTTTGTGACTTCTACAACTGAGTCGATACAAGCTTTTATCAAGAAAATTTGACTGCTTATTTTCTTAAAGAGCTGAAGTTAGAGGTTACAGTCTGCATTAAGAGCTGTTTTTGGAGGGAAAGTTGCATTAAGAGGGCTTAAATTGAATTGTAAATTTTCAGAAGGGACCAAAATGCAGTTTCACCAACGGACCAAGGCCCTCCCTGCCCCATTTGGATCCACCTCTGCATGCAGGAGTGAAAGAATATGACTTGATTTCTAAGACAAACCGGTAACACAAATGACATGCGGTGTGATAAATCCAAACATACAAAGAAACTAGGACGAAAGAAGACTTCAAAACCACGTACATTGACTATGTACAATGTTAGTAATTCCACAAAGTGAGGGACTTGTGCCTACATATAGTTAAATTCAGACATTAGCAAATCCTCATCCACCCTTGAGTCTTGATCCTACATTCTCGCTCATTTCCTTTTTAAAGACACGACATATACATAGACTAGGAAAGACCGCAAGCTACATGATATAAACTAAATTGAAAGTCCAGTAAAAGTGAACTAATCTTGTAGAAGCAAAATTGTTGGAATTTTCACCGGTCTTGAGAAAACAAAAACTCTTCAGCCATCTAAACTCGTAGTCTTCGATGCCATTCCATTGTCTAACTCCAAGACATCTATCAGAATTATCTTACAGAAAACAGTCGCAATAGATGCTGTCCAGACAATTCTATGTAATTTCTTGAACATACTTATCGAAATAGATGCTTAGAGATATCCATCATCGAACACAATCAGTTGAAACTGACTTAACTTCTTCATAGTAATATCTACTGACCTCCTCCAAACCCTTTCCACTACAGAATTCAAACAAGAACAACCAACAACAAGCTCCAGTAAGGCATCCGTAAATGGCAAGAAATACTACACACCATAAGCTAAAGTGCGGGCTAAATCCCCCAATCCCTTTAAGGCTTGAACCTAGGAAAAGATGCAGTTGCACAATGTTAAATAGGAGAGGGTTATGAAAATGAACACATTCCTTGGGCACAACGTGGAGCTTCAAAAACATTGTCATTTTTTCCCTTGTACCAGAAAAGGTTTAGACTGACTCCTTTTTCCATCTGAAATTGATTAAAGCATCTATCAACTAGTGCTTCTCGGTTATTAGGAGTTGTTGAATCAAACATATGTTGGACTTCAAACAATAATTTCCACACTGCCAATTTCTCGATAGAAAATGACTAACAAATTTACTGAAAGAGAAGGCATCAGTACTGTTGCGTGTAAAAGTGTCTATCGCAATTGTAGTGCAAGTGTACGACGCAAGTAGTAAAGTGATACGGAAGTATCGGATATCGTCTCCACAGGGACTGGGCTAATAGCTTCACCTTGAATTACTGCAAGAGAGTAAAGGAAATATTTGAGATGTTTGTCACGAAAATAGATAAGAAGACTGGTAAATAAAAGTAGAGAAATCAAGATAGAGAGAATGGGCTGGTATTGGTTTGCTCAGTAGTGCAGATATTGCTAAGTCTAGGAGAATCAGTTCTGTCGTCGTTCCCGTCGCGGCAACACATGTCGCGGCGGCAGTCTGTTGCTTGTCGCGGCAGCGAACACTCAACTCCGTACTTCAAGTTTGGCAAGAATCCCTGCTGTGCCTTGGCCTATCCCTAGGTCCAAGTCTGTCGATGAACACGTCTTTGATGATACCTCCTGGCGTGAATCGAAGGATGAACACCGATGTTTTTGAATTCTTCTTTAGCCACTTAACCTCGTCCTATCCCTAGGTCCGAGATAGTTCAAATATAAACTAGAGAACTCGCACTTATTCCTTTTGTATACTTAACTCTATCAATATTAAGTAAATAGATAACCTCGCAATGCTCTCCCGATACTCTTGCAAGATGTTAATAACCAGAATAAGAGAACTTGAAGTTTATTTTATTGAACTGAAAATTCCTAAAACAAAAGCAACCCTTGCAACTACTTTACAAAACAACCCGTGGCCCTAAGGGGAATTTAGAACATGATGAGAGGATGAAAACGGCTAGGGTTTTGGGAAGAAGGCTAGAGATAGATTATCCCCTCCTAGGTCGAATTACATGCCTTTATATAGGCTTTGGGTCCAAGTTTTCTAAAATAGCAAGAATACAAGTTTAAATTAAGGTATAACTCTAATAAAGACTAAATCTTCAGAGAATATAACTTTAACTCGTCCTCCTTCTTGCTTGGGATTTTCTCTCCTTGAACTTTGGGCTTGGCATTCCTTCTGACCTAGGGCTTGGAAAAATATAGTGGTTTTACACGACAGACGGGCTGAATTTTCTCTTTCTGTCGAGGTCCACTTTGCTTCTTCTCCTCAAAACTGTTGTCGTCCTCTACTGTCACGGCGGCAACCATGGCAACATCGTCCTCCTTGACTGCTCGTCCAGTTCCAGCTCTTCTGTTTCACTGCCCAACGCCTGCCTCTCCATCTGCTTCAGCCGCAACCTGCAAGAACAACCAATTTTAGTAGAAACTGTGCCATTTACTGTATTTGTGATGTTTAACTGTAGTCTAACCTAAATGCAATGAATTATGCTTGAATGCAGCAGAAATATGGGTTAAATAGGGGGTAAATAATAGAACTTTTACACACTCAACACACCCCCAAACTCAGGTTTTTTCTTGCCCTCAAGCAACTAAGACATAAAAGAAAAAAGAAATATTTTTGTTTTGGCTTAAAACAGTGAACTTTCCCTTGCCCTTCATTCTTTCTCTGTGACGGCAGCACCCTGTCGGATAACTTAGGATTTGTCCGGAGTATCACTATAGTCTTCGTGCAGTGTGTGCATACTTGTGAACAGTTATATGCCAGGACTCTCTTAGTTTCACTAGAATATTTCAGCCTCTAACTTGAATTTTTATGCCAAAGTTTATCTTTTGAAGGCATTTCTTATGCTCCTTTGAATTTTTTATTTTGACTCGATTTCATTGTTTTTTTAAGCTAAAGTTTCACTAGAGCCAGTTTCGGGCACCTCTAGCTAACTTCCTAGAGCCGGTTTCGGGCACCTCTAGGTCTGTTGAGTCTCTTTTGCTAAACTTCTTTCCTAGAGCCAGTGTTAGGCACCTCTAGGGGCTATTCAAGTGCTAAGCCTCCTATTCTAGTTGACTAAAAGAGTTCTAAGCAGTATAACAGTCACAATGGTGTTTTAAGTTTTCAGAACTATAGAAAGGCTCTAAAATGCTCCTAAAGCTATCCTAAAGGCACTGCCACGACAGAGCTGTCACGGTAGGTAAGTTCAGTTCGCAGACTTAAGCCAAAACTTTCAATTTTTCATCATTTTTTTACCCAAAAATAAACTAAGTAAAAGACACAATTTAAAAACTAAATTAGACTCCATTTAATGGAAGGATGCCACCCCCAAACTGTAGCGTTGCATTGCCCTCAATGCAAATGAAAATAAAAATAAAAACAGTACATCACAAAATATATAAGCAGACAACAAAATAAGTTAAAAAACTCAAATTTTAAGCGTTGTCGTCACTGCTGCTGCTCACTCTGATCTGGCGGCGGGCACGAGCTTTCGGAGCTGGATGGGGGATGGAGGAGGCAGATGTGTTCTTCGTTTTGGCCTCCCTCGGTGGTTGAATCCTGGTTGGGGAGATATGAGGGGGTTCCTCCACAACCTGGACTTTTGAGCTGCTGCTGTTGTCCTCACCACTGCTGCTACTGCTGCCTTTCATGTTGTTTTTATCTGCCATTCTTTTCTGCCGCTTGACCGGTGTAAACTCCTTTGAGAGATTCCTCTTAACAGAGGGTTCGTTGTCGCTTGCGGCCCAAACGTAGGAAGAAGAAAAACCGGCAATGAAGGCGTCAAGCTCTTCCGAGGGCATTCTGCGTTTCGTTCCACGGGCAGAAGTCTCCTCACGGTTGTTGCCAGCGGATGTCGGGGCAGGTGTTGGTGTTGATGCTGCAGATGGTGTCCGTGGTGTGGCAGCAGGTGTTGGGGTGTGGGCAGGGGTTGGTACAACAAAATAATGTGCAGGGAAGGTAGGAAATACGACATGAGGGAAATTTAAAGAGTTGCGGATAAAATGTACCGTAGATGCAGTAAAATCCCTGATGAAGCTCATCAGACCGAGCTGTCGTTCTTCCATCTTCTGGATAGCAGTGAGAATCTGGGAGGAGGAGTCAGTTGGGGCTGTTGCTGCTGGTTGCTGCCGGGCTTCTGTCGCAGCAGGTTCAGTCTCCGGCTGCTCTGTCGTGTCTGCTGTTGTGGCAGCTGGATCAAATGATGACAAAGGGGTGGCAACAGTCAGCTCCATTAAGCTGAGTATGTTCTTGTCCGTCCATCCTTTCCCTTGGACTCTAATATCCGTGGCAGCTTTAGGTACCCTATGGCCGCGGCAGAGGGCTGTGATGAGGTACGACAGATAAAGCGGTCTCGTCGGCCGGTGTGCGCACTCCAGTATACTTTCGTGAATATAGTTGCCCATGTTAATGGGCCTCTCATGTAAAATGGAGTGAATTAAGGCTAACCTGGGCTGGTCGACCGTGGTATTGTGTGACGACGGCATGATGCGCTTTTTTATAAAAGCATTCCATAATTTGGCTTCCAGCAGGAGTTGAATCCTTTTTACCGTCCTTGGGTTCTTGCGGTTGGTGTTCCACTGTGTTCCTTCATCGGTCAGCTCTGCCATGACAGCATCATAGGCAGCAGGGTCAAGGGTGTTCAGAAACTGTTGGTGGCCGTCGTCGTTGCTGTCGACGTAGAATCCGTACAAGGTGTTGATATATTCAGCTTCAAATGGAACTTCCCTTCCTCGTACGGTAACTGCAGTCGCCGTCTTGCTGTCGATGACAGCGTAAAAGTCTCGCACTAAAGAGACGTTCATCTCCTCAGGTTGTTCGGCAAAGATCTGGCACTGTAGAGCTCGAATTTTTTGGGCAATGAACGGCTTTAGGCCAAAATTTCCCTCCTTTGTGGTGTAAATGAATCCCCTTTCTTCCCACATGTCTCTGATCTAGAAAGAATGTGGGGTGGTTGCTGTCGGGGTGGAGCTGGAGGCAGCATTCCTACGGGTGTTCCTGGAAGACATTGTTGCAAGGGTTGTGAAAATGAAAGCAAAAAAACAATCTAGAGGAGTAAGTAAGAAGAGTAGAAGTGAGTGAAAATGAAAAAATGAAACAGGGTTTATATAGAAAAGGATTTACTGCCCGTTGGAGCTCTAACGGCAGGCGCGAATAACTGGGCCAGCTGTTATGCAGTAGCGTGTCTGACGCGTCTGTCACGCGTTTCAGTGTCTGCTACGCATCTGTTACGCGTTTCCGTGTCTGTCGCGACAGCGTGTTGACAACCTGTATTTTCCGCGTCTGTCGCGGCAACTGTAACGACAAGCTCCAAAATTTGGGCTTGTTGGGCTGATGGAAGGATGGTGGGCTGATTTCACTTCTCCTGTTCGTCTTGAGTCCTTTATTTCCTAAAAACAATTAAAATAAAAAACATTATAAAATAAATCTAATTTCCTATTATATAATAAATAATAAATAAACTAAAAAATAAAAATTAGGTTAAATTAGGGATGCCAGGTGGTGCATCTCCTAAGGTAACCACTTCCTGCATTCTTGGGGCTTCAGTCCCCTGATAATGCTTCAAGCGCTGTCCGTTGACTTTGAATTGGTGCCCGTCTTTTAAAGATCTGATAGTGATGGCACCATGGGGAAAAACCTGTACAACTTGGAACGGGCCAGACCATCTAGATTTCAGCTTCCCTGGGAAAAGTTTCAATCTAGAGTTGAATAGCAATACAAGCTGCCCTGGGCAGAACTGTCGTGGCAACAAATTTTTATCATGCCACTTCTTAGTTTTATCCTTGTAGATTCTTGCATTGTCATAGGCTATTGTCCGAATTTCTTCAATTTCGTTCAAATCCAGTAGCCTTTTCTGCCCTGCCTTTTCCAAGTCCATATTAACTGCCTTGATTGCCCAGTATGCTCTGTGCTCTATCTTGACATGTAAATGTCATGTTTTCCCATAAATCAATCGGTAAGGAGACATTCCCAATGGAGTCTTGAAAGCTGTCCTATAAGCCCATAACGCATCATTAAGGTGTAAAGACCAATCTTTCCTAGTTGGCTTAACCATCTTTTCAAGAATGTTCTTAACTTCCCTGTTGGAGATTTCAGCTTGTCCATTGGTCTGTGGGTGATATGCTGTTACGATCCTATGCTTGACACCATACTTCTTCAAGGCAGCAGCAATAACCCGGTTGTCAAAATGTCTCCCTTCATCACTGATGATCACCTTAGGGATGCCAAATCTAGAGAAGATGTTTTTGTGTAAAAATCTCTGAACTGTCTTGGCATCATTCTTTTGAGTGGCGATAGCTTCAACCCACTTAGATACATAATCTACTGCCAGGAGGATGTATAAATTCTCACATGAAGATGGGAATGGTCCCATAAAATCGATCCCCCAAACGTCGAAGATCTCAACTTCAAGAATGTTCTGCAGCGGCATCTCGTGTCTCCTTGAGATGTTTCCTGTCCGTTGGCACCTGTCACAGCTCTTGTAGAAGATTTGAGCATCTTTATACAATGACGGCCAATAAAATCCTGACTGCAGAACCTTGGCAGCAGTTTTGTTTCCTCCTAAGTGTCCTCCATACTGTGAAGCATAACAGTGATGAAGTATGTCTTCTTGTTCATCCTGTGGTACGCATCTCCTTATAACCTGATCTGCACAGATTTTGAAAAGAAGATGTTCGTTCCAATAATAATGCTTAACATCATTTTGAAACCTCTTCCTGGCTTGATAATTAAGGTTAGGAGGAATTATTCTGCTAATTAAGAAATTAACGAAATTAGCATACCATGGGAGTTTAGAAGACTTACCTGCCGACATGGCTGTCGCGACAGTGACTGCGGCAGCAAATAGCTGCTCATCTGGGAAGGTCTCCAATATGTTTGTCTCATTTGTTTGTAGACTCTGTCCCTTCTCCAACCTTGACAAGTGATCTGCCACTTGATTTTCTGTCCCCTTTTTGTCCTTGATTTCAAGGTCGAATTCTTGCAATAGCAGGATCCAACGTATCAACCGAGTCTTTGCATCCTTCTTTGCGAACATATACTTTAATGCAGAGTGGTCGGTGTGCACTATAACCTTCGTTCCAAGTATATAAGAACGGAACTTGTCAATGGAGAATACCACAGCTAATAACTCTTTCTCTGTGGTGGTGTAGTTCACTTGGGCGTCGTTCAGTGTTTTGCTGGCATAGTATATGACATGAAAAATTTGTCTCTCCGCTGCCCAAGTGCTGCCCCGACAGCATAGTCACTAGCATCACACATGATCTCAAATGGCTGTGTCCAGTCTGGTGGCTGTACTATTGGGGCTGTTACCAGCTTTTCCTTCAGAACCTTGAATGCTTCAGTACATTCATCGTTAAAGTCGAAGGGTCGGTTCTGCTCTAGAAGATGGCATAGGGGCTTGGTGATTTTTGAAAAATTTGCAATGAACTTTCGATAAAAACCAGCATGTCCTAAGAAACTTCTGATTCCATTGACTGTGGTGGGCGGCGGCAGCTTTTCGATCACTTCAATCTTGGCTCTGTCGACTTCTATGCCACGACAGCTAATCTTATGGCCAAGGACTATCCCTTCATCTACCATGAAGTGACATTTTTCCCAGTTCAACACTAAGTTTGCTTTTTCACATCTTTCGAGTACCTTTTGTAGGTTGCCTAGGCAGCTTTCAAAGTCGTCTCCAAAGACCGAAAAGTCATCTATAAAAATCTCTAGGAAGTCCTCCACCATATCGGAGAATATGGCCATCATGCACCTTTGGAAGGTGGCTGGTGCATTGCATAGTCCAAATGGCATTCTCCTAAAAGCGTATGTTCCGTAGGGGCATGTGAATGTCGTCTTTTCTTGATCTTCCGGTGCGATAGCTATTTGATTGCAACCTGAATAACCATCAAGAAAACAATAATAAGGTTTACCCGCTAGTCTATCAAGCATTTGATCAATAAAGGGTAAAGGAAAGTGGTCCTTTCGGGTAGCTTTGTTAAGCTTCCGATAGTCCATACAAACCCTCCAACCGGTCACAGTCCTGGTTGGGATTAGCTCATTGTTTTCGTTGGTCACCACGGTCATTCCTCCTTTCTTGGGAACACATTGCACCGGGCTCACCCATTTGCTGTCTGAGATGGCATAGATTATTCCAGCATCTAACCATTTGATTATCTCTTTTCGCACCACCTCTTTCATCGCATGGTTCAGCCGCCTTTGAGCATCTATAGTCGGCTTATGATCATCCTCTAGAAGGATTTTATGCATACATAAGGCCGAACTAATGCCTTGAATATCGGCTATCGTCCATCCAATAGCCTTTTTATGCTGCTGCAACATCCCTATTAACTGTTGTTCCTATTCCTGCATCAACTTGGAAGAGATGATTACGGGCAACGTATCATTTAAACCAAAAAAAGCATATTTTAGCTGCCCTGGCAGGGGCTTTAGATCTAAAGCAGGTGGCTCAACAGTTGATGGCTTTTGGATTTCATGGTTATCCGAGGTATAATTTAAAGGCTCGAATAACTTACCTGGACGATTGCCTATCCAGTTTACCTCCTTCTGATCTTCAGTATCAGATGTATCAGATTCTGAGGAGTTGCTGTCGTCGGTGCTGTCGTGACAGTCTTGTAAGTGGCTACCGAGGCAGTGACCAATGTTGATGTCGTGACAGCCTGACCTGATGCAGGGTTGGTCAAGGGTAACTTCAGTGATAACCTTGCATTCTTCTTCTGCATCAGCGTGCTTCATAGCTTGGAGAACATTCAACTTTATTTCTTGATCGTTCACTCTCATGGTGAGTTCTCCTTTTTCCACATCAATCAGTGATCTTCCCATGGCTAAGAAGGGTCGCCCCAGGATGATTGGTGCGTTTTCATCTGCTTCACAATCTAAAACAAGAAAGTCAGCAGGAAAAATAAACTTATCCACTCTTACCAGAATATCTTTGATTTTTCCTTCCGGATGAACATAAGAGCGGTCTGCCAGCTGCAGAATTACTGTTGTGGGCCGAGCTTTTCCAATACCTAATTTTTGAAAAATAGATTTTGGCATTAAATTTATACTAGCACCAAGATCACAAAGTGCCTTACCCACATATTTATCTCCGATTACACATGGTATGATGAAGCTCTCAGGATCCTTCTTTTTCTGGGGTGGATGCTTGTGCAGAATACTCATGCATCCTTCTGTCATCTTCACCGTTTCAAATTCCCCAAGTCTAGATTTCTTCGACATGGCATCCTTGAGAAATTTGGCATAACCGGGCATCTCCCTAACGACATCTAACAGTGCAATGTTAATATGAACCTGCTTAAAAATATCATAAACCTTTTTAAGCTGAGATTCTTGCTTCAATTTCTGTAACCATTGAGGAAAAGGAGGTGGCGGACGATAATCAGCAATACGTCCTTCCCACTGCATACGGATCTGAGGAGGTTTGGCTTCATCATCTTTCTCCTCTATCACTTATTCTGTCGTGACAGGTTCTTCGGCAGCAGGCTGTTTGTTACCTGTCGGGGCAGCTTCCTCGGCAGGTGATTCCAAGGCTGGTTTTTTCACTGTTTCAGCTTCCTTCATTGGCCCTGGTAGTTTCTTCCCACTCCTAGTAGTGATAGCTTTACACTGCTCATGCGGGGGGCTGCCTAGCATTTTCAGTATTGCTAGGAAATTTTCCAGTCTGCCTTGGGTTGATATGCTGGGAAACCTGACCCATCTGTGTCTCCAAAGATTTCAGAGTAGCTTCATGATTTGTCATCCGCATCTCTGTTTTATCCATGAATGTCTCTATCTTCTTGAAAAATTGATTCATGTTCTCAATATAAGTTCCTTTCTGAGACATAAATGTAGCCAGAGTCTATTTCAGTATACTATTTGTGGCAGCTGGTGGCTGTTGCTGCTGCGGCTGCTATCGGGTCAGCAGTCTAGGTCCTCCCTAATTCTGATTATTCTGTGCTTGGGGATTCAGGGCATTATTAGGATTACTCCAAGAAAACTTGGGATCCTTTCTCCAGCTGGGATTGTAATTGTTAGAGTTGTAGTTCTGCTTATTATAGTTTCCAACATACTTCCCTCTTCTAACTGTATAGGGCATTCATCCGAACTGTGATTTCCCTCACAAATTTCACATACCTCATCAACAACGAATGCATGATGTGAATCATCATTCAGGAGCTTTTTCATTGCCTTGGTGAGGTATGCCACCTGTGATTTCATTGTGCTGTCGGCCTCATAATCCTTAACAGCTAGGACCCGTTTACCCCCTCTTCTTGCTGTCGAAAACTGCTCCTCATTCTTAGCCAGATTTTTCAATACTTGCATTGCCTCATCTGGGTCTTTATCCAGTAGTAATCCGTTTACTACTGAATCAATTCGAATACGAGTTTGTAAATTGGCAGCATTATAAAACTTAGTTACCTGGTTCCAGACGGGGAATCCATGCATTGGGCAGTTCTGTAGAAGAGTGGTAAATCTGTCCCAGGCCTCGTGCATCGGCTCGTCATCTTCTTGTTGAAAAGTAGCAATTTCATTACGTAATCGCTCAGATAAATGTGAAGGATTAAAACGAGATAAGAATTCACGAGTTAGATCTGCCCAAGTTCTAATTGAACCCGGCGTAAGTTTATTCCACCAAGTCTTTGCTCTGTCCCTCAATGAATGGGGAAATAACCGAAGCCTCAGTATCTCCGGATTAACTCCTGGTAGTCTAAACGAACCACAGATCTCCTGGAACGTTTTCAGATACTCCCTAGCATCCTCTGTAGCAGCACCACTAATTTGACCGGCATTGTTGATAATGCTGAACATAACAGGTTTCAGCTCGAAGTTGTCAACGTCTACATCCGGTAGCGTGGTTTCTAGTTCTACATGATCATTCAACATGTAGTCTCGGTAGGACCGTCGTGCGGCAGCGGTGGGCGGGTCCCCGACAGGAGGGATAATCTCTCCATCTCTGGCAGGATTATCAACCTGGGGGTTCCCTTGGTTTTGCATCTTCTCTAACTGTTCTTCAAGGTATTCGTTCCTGGCTAGGACGTGACGAAGTCGGTTCCTAAGATTGAATGAACGTTCGATTTCAGGATCTAATGGATACTCAGGTTCTTCTCCTCGTCTCGATCTGCGCATAAACAAGAAACATTGTGAAAAGCAAAAGTCGAGCAAACCAAATTAAAACAAAAAAATAAAATAACAAAAGAAAAATGCAGTAAAAGAAAAGGTAGAGTTATGTTGCTAGTTCCCGGCAATAGCGCCAAAAACTTGTTGCGTGTAAAAGTGTCTATAGCAATTGTAGTGCAAGTGTACACGACGCAAGTAGTAAAGTGATACGGAAGTATCGGATATCGTCTCCACAGGGACTGGGCTAATAGCTTCACCTTGAATTACTGCAAGAGAGTAAAGGAAATATTTGAGATGTTTGTCACGAAAATAGATAAGAAGACTGGTAAATAAAAGTAGAGAAATCAAGATAGAGAAAATGGGCTGGTATTGGTTTGCTTAGTAGTGCAGGGATTGCTTAGTCTAGGAGAATCAGTTATGTCGTCGTTCCCGTCGCGGCAGCACCCGTCGCGGCGACAGTCTGTTGCTTGTCGCGGCAGCGAACACTCAACTTCGTACTTCAAGTTTGGCAAGAATCCCTGTTGTGCCTTGGCCTATCCCTAGGTCCAAGTCTGTCGATGAACACGTCTTTGATGATACCTCCCGACGTGAATCGAAGGATGAGCACTGATGTTGTTGAATTCTTCTTTAGCCACTTAACCTCGTCCTATCCCTAGGTCCGAGATAGTTCAACTATAAACTAGAGAACTCACACTTATTCCTTTCGTATACTTAACTCTCCTGATATTAAGTAAATAGATAACCTCGCAATGCTCTCCCGATACTCTTGCAAGATGTTAATAACCAGAATAAGAGAACTTGAAGTTTATTTTATTGAACTGAAAATTCCTAAAACAAAAGCAACCCTTGCAACTACTTTACAAAACAACCCGTGGCCCTAAGGGGAATTTAGAACATGATGAGAGGACGAAAACGGCTAGGGTTTTGGGAAAAAGGCTAGAGATAGGTTATCCCCTCCTAGGTCGAATTACATGCCTTTATATAGGCTTTGAGTCCAAGTTTTCTAAAATAGCAAGAATACAAGTTTAAATTAAAGTACAACTCTAATAAAGACTAAATCTTCAGAGAATATAGCTTTAACTCGTCCTCCTTCTTGCTTGGGATTTTCTCTCCTTGAACTTTGGGCTTGGCATTCCTTCTGACCTAGGGCTTGGAAAAATATAGTGGTTTTACACGACAGACGGGCTGAATTTTCTCTTTCTGTCGAGGTCCACTATGCTTCTTCTCCTCAAAACTGCTGTCGTCCTCTGCTGTCACGGCGGCAACCATGGCAACATCGTCCTCCTTGACTGCTCGTCCAGTTCCAGCTCTTCTGCTTCACTGCCCAGCGCCTGCCTCTCCATCTGCTTCAGCCGCAACCTGCAAGAACAACCAATTTTAGTAGAAACTGTGCCATTTACTGTATTTGTGATGTTTAACTGTAATCTAACCTAAATGCAATGAATTATGCTTGAATGTAGCAGAAATATGGGTTAAATAGGGGGTAAATAATAGAACTTTTACACACTCAACAAGTACCTAAACCTCTAACAAGATAATCTTGCGACGAACATGCGTCCTGTATCCAAATATTTTTTTTTGCTCAACAAGATGTCGTATATTAAGAAAAAATATGCAACCATACGTCACAACGGTTGCCTCGTTAAAAACCTCCCTAATCCTAACGGAGGAAAAGAGTACGACCCATTTGTGACAACAAAAATAACAAAAACAAATCGACAACAATCGAACAAAACCAGCAATCACCCGATAACGTTAACAAGCACAAAATAAAGAAACACGCGACACTCCCTCCTTAGCCAATGCATCAGCTTTACCCTCCAGCTTCGCTTGTATCGACTGAATTTCCAGCTCAATATCACCAAAAACAGTACGGTTCCCGCTACGTAAAAACTTCTCCAGAAACCTAAGCTTGACCATTATATTTTCAGTTCCAACCCCATGTTCCAACAATCGACACCACTCTTCCGCCATTTCATGTACATGTTTCTTATCTTCCAACCAGCAATTAATAAAGCAAAATGGTCGAGGTCCCCAGTCCTGATCATCACATAGAAACAATAACAGTGTATGATCTGATACCCCTCTAGACAAAGAATGCTGAACAATGTTGGAAAAGACATCTACCCAAGCAGACGATAACAAAAATCTATCTATACAACTCCACCTAAAACCCTACCAAACCAAGTATATTGCTTCCCTTTCAACGGCAAATCCACAAGCCCATCATTGTCAATGAAATCACAGAAAGCTACCATACCTGACGCCACCAAGCTGCACCATGCACGTTCCGATAACCATGGCATCGAGTTAAAATCGCCTGCAATACACCACAGACCTGGGATGTCCAGAATTAATTCTCCTAGACGTTGCCACAGCAGATTTTGTGCCAACACATCGCATGGAGCATAAACGTTCAACATACGGCACTGCAACTCCTCCGCGCACCACCTCCCCCTTATAAGGATAAAATAACGATCCACCTCCACCGAAACTACGCTGAAACGTGAACCTTCCCATATCGTAATCAAATCCCCCGAGGTACCTATCGAAGGTGAAAAAATAAATTCATATCTATCCGGTACCCATAAGCTTACAACCAATAGCGACGACACATCCTCTAACTTTGATTCTTGCAACATCACCATATCCACGCGTTGTTTTTTTACTACTTTGCACACCGCCCTACGCTTCAAACATGAGCATAACCCCCTTACATTCCATGAAACCACACGCATCCTTACTGACCTCGCTTTTCCCTGGAAAAAACTCGTGTGGGATCATTTATAATATCTGCTTCACACTCCACAATTCTTACTCCCACGATACTGCCCAATGCCACTGTCGCCTCTATTTCCTTAGTTAACAATTGCTGGCGATTCTGAAAATCTGAATCTGAAAGTGAAGCATTCACAACCTGTGTCGGAACTTGCTGGCGTAGCACCTGTTTTCGCGGTATGCCCCTACCAGCTTTTTGCGTCGAAATCACTTCCGAGAGAAGGTTTATTGACTTTGTTTTTCTAACGTTAATCCAAAGCAGAGAACTGTGGTTTGCATTGTCTGAAACAGATAATTTCTCTCCAGCCTTATCTGTTATCCTATCACTATTTGAAACTGAATTATCTACCAAATCCACAATACTTGTGATTGGTTCAACCATCTCCACATTGTTTGCATTCAAATATAAAGAAGTCGAGTGTGAATTTACTACCTCGAGCTGGTTAGCTACTGTAGGACTCTTCCCAACCTCGCCCACCACCCTATCGGAGATTTGCTCCTCCATCGGATCCACCACACCCCCTTCCTGCGTCTTAATCAGATCCGTCAGCCCCTTCGATCCAACCTCATCATGGGAGGCTTCAACATGATCCAACGGGTGATCCCATAGATTATTGCATCGCCACAACCTCGTCTCCTCCGTGTGAGCTTGGTCCCCGAACGGTTCCACATGCCCTATTGCCTTCAATTGGTGATCATCACCCGTGCGTGGTGTCCCCCCATCCGAACCCTGTGTCGAAGGATCAATCTCCTCATCATCAGTCTGCATCGTCGTACACTCAAATTCCATCCAAGGGCCAAAAGCAAACTCTCGGACGAGTATAGGGAAAACACACACCGTCCACCTTCAATTTCACCTTTGCATCTATGCATGACGTGAATGATGTTTTGATTAGCATCCATCCGCATTCAAACGATTGGGGAGAATCAGTGGAGTCCGCCAAACGAACCAAGTTCCCTCAAATATTCGTGATACTTTCGAATGATTGTTGCGACCACGCATGGATTGGTAGGCCCTTGATCGATAACCAAACCCATCTCGTTTCTAAACCTATCTCCGGTGACCACCGTTCTAGCCTTGTGAAACACCCTCGTATTGATTCTAACAGCATCACCTTATCACGTGTTGAAGGGTCCTTGAACACGAGCAGTATCATTGAACCGGCTATACGCATAATCGACAAACCTTCTACCGTCGTCAAGTGCTTTTTTGCTGCCAACTCCTTGATACTCTATGGTTGCTTGCACCACCCCACTGCACAATTTTGCAGAATTTCCATCTTATCCACCGCCACAAACCCCTGCATTGAATAATCAAAAGTGTCACCGTGATTGACTGCCTCCTCCGATCGCTGCTTCATCGGCATTTTTAATCGCAAATTCCCTGCTTGTGCTGACTGCTCTGTGCTGGTGTTGGCATGTTTACGTCTCCAAAACGAGTAGCGGTCTCCATATTTCGCTTGAAACACCGAGATACGAGAACCGTAAATCCATTTACCATGCAAGCGTTCTATCACCCGCTCAGCATCCTCTCGACTACTCATTCTCACAAACCCAAATCTGGATCCGTTTCTAGCTAATTTTCGAGGGATGAAAACATCCACCACCACCCCGTGACGATCAAAAACCTGCCATACCCCTTTCCATTGAATGGATGTAGAGAGATTTCCCACAAATACTGTCCACACCTTCCAGTTACCAAACTTCGAGGACATTCTCTCGAAATACCCTTGCTGTTGGCTAGTGATCCGAGGGATAGTGGACCAAAGCCGTTGAAGAATTTTATCGAACACTTAATAGGCTATCTCTCTATCAAGCAAGTTTTCAGAAAAATAAATCTCACCAATTCTCATCAATGGCACCAGCGTTGCGCACAACTGAAATTCGCCGAGAAGAAAATGGGACTGGTCAATTGCACTCCGTTGGCGGAGCGGTTGGGTTATACCACAGAGTAAGGATTCATATATTAATCTTTTTAATACTTGTTATGAAGGGTCTTCCTGTATCCAAATATTAGATTTAGAAATGGATGGAAACCGCTACAAGTCCTTCATTTCATTCCCATCAATAGCTAGATCATAAGTTTCTGGAACACAACTACTCATTTAGGACTTAATGTCAGATAAGCAAGCAATGCAAACCTGGAAATTTTTGTAAAAGTAATCCCTTATCTGTTACTTGAAAAAACAAGCTCCGTGTCTAAAGAACCATGATTACAAATGCCCTTTTACATCATGAAAGTGGACAAAATACACAACTCCACTGAAATAAACAAGCATAGGACAAGTTTGATGCAAGGCATTATAATTGTCTGTGAACAACAACTTCTTGGTTTCTGACCCTTACTACTAATTGACAACATCATTCCAATATACCTATATCAACAATAAACACATCTAAACAAGGAAAACAAATCAGAAATCCTCTACAAGTCAACTGACATGGGAATCTCTCCATACAAAATACTAAATAAATAAAGGCATCCTCTAGATTTGTAGAAACTCCCCCCATTAAATTTAGAGTCAATGTAGCATTAGAATGATAGTATTGTGAAAAGGCTTCAATCAACAAGGTTCCACTATCCACAAAAGTTTCAAAAATTCAAATGCTAAAATAGAAACCATAGTCATAATATTTTCAAGGAAATCACTTTCTCTAAGCAAAAACATAGGGGGTGGAGTGAAGGATGGAAGCATTGACCTTTTATGCATTTTGGGTTCTTTGATTGCATAGACAATATAGAGTGGTGAGGCAGCGTATGTAGGGTTGTAAAAACATGTCAACAGTTGGGTTTCAGGTCGAGCTCTGTCAGGTCTGGTCAAATCGGTTACAGGTTATTTTAGGTCGTTTTTTGTTTTGACTCGATTCGGTTCGAGTTCATTTCGGGTCAGGTTCATTTCAGGTCGGGTTCATTTCAGGCCGAGTTCAATTCAGGTCGGGTTCATTTCGGGTCGGATTCATTTCAAGTCAGGCCAAAACGGTTAATTGATGGGTTAATTTCAGTTTGGGTTGATTTCAGGTCGGTTTTGTTTCAGGCCAGATTCATTTCAGGTCGGTTTCGTTTCAGGTCGGGTTCATTTCAGTTCGGGTAATTTAAGGTCGGGTTTATTCGGGTTTAGGGTTTATTATGTAGGGATTAGGATTTAACATACATAACATTATACGTACATACATATAGGAATTATGGTTTAGTGTTTGGGGTTTAGGGCTTAGGGTTTGGGGTAGGGGTATGGTTTATGGTTTATACATTGGTACATACGTACATATATACTTACGTGCATTATACACATGTTTATATGGTTTAGGGTTTAGGGTTTATGGTTTATGGTTTATGGTTTAGGGTTTAGGGTTTAGGGTTAAGGGTTAAGGGTTTAGTGTTTCACGTTCCTACATACATACATACATTATACATACATAGCACAAAAAGGAAGCATAGATAAGGTTTAGGATTTAGGGTTTGTGTTTTTTGGGTTTAGGGTTTATAAATTAATACGTATATACTTACATGTATTATATATATATATGGATTAGGGTTTTTATTTTTAGGGGTTGGAGTTTGGGGTTTGGGGTTTAGTGTTTCACGTTCCTACATACATACATTATATATACATAGCATAAAAGGAATTAGGGTTAGGGTTTAGGGTTTAGGATTCACAGTTTAGAGTTTATGTTTAGAGTTTAGGGTTCATACACTGATGCATACACACTTTCAATCTTTATACATATATACAAACATACATGGTTTAGGGTTTAGGTTTTAAGGATTATGGTTTAAGGTTTATGGTTCATAAATTGATACATACATACTTACATGCATTATATATATACATATATGGATTATGGTTTTTATTTTTAGGGTTTAGGGTTCATAAATTAATATATACATCCACATATACATACTTACATGCATTATATATATATACATATATGGATTATAGTTTTTATTTTTAGGGTTTAGGGTTTAGTTCATACATCTATACATACATACTTACATGCATTATATATACATATATGGATTAGGGTTTTTATTTTTAGGGTTTAGGGTCCATAATTTGGTACATACATATATGCATACATACTTACATGCATTATATATATACATATATGGATTATGGTTTTTATTTTTAGGGTTTATGGTTTAGTGTTTAGGGTTTAGTGTTTAGGGTTTATACATACATAAATACATTTTACATACATATATATAATATACTAATATATATTATATATATATATATATTCTAAAATGAAACCCTAATCAAAACCTTAAACCCTAAACAAAAAATGAAACCTAAACCCATAACCATAATTCGAAACACTAAACTAATACAAAACCCTAAAACCATAAAAAGAAACCCTAAACACTAGACCTATAAAAAGAAACCCTAAACCTTAAACACATAACATAAAAACCCAAAATAAAGTCAATAAAAAATAAATCCCTAATCCCTAAGCACTAAACCCTAAAAGTAAGCTTAGTTCACTAATAATGAAACCTAAACCCCAAACCCTAATTCAAAACACTAAAGTAAAACAAAAATCCTAAACCAATAAAAAGAAACCCTAAACCTAAATCCATAAAAAGAAAACCCAAAATAAAAGCAATTAAAAGTAAACCCCTAAACCCTAACAATAAACCCTAAACACTAAATCCTAAAGGTAAGCTTAGTTCACTAATAATGAAACCTAAACCCTAAACCATGATTCAAAACACTAAACAAAAACAAAAACCCTAAACTAAAAAAAGGAACCCTAAACCCATAAAAAAGAAAACCTAAAATAAAAGCAATTAAAAGTAAACACCTAAACCATAACAATAAACCCTAAACACTAAACCCTAAAGGTAAGCTTGGTTCAATAATGATAAAACCTAAACCCTAAACCCTAGTTCATAATACTAAACTAAAACAAAATCAAAAACCCTAAAATAATAAAAAAGAAGCCATAAACCTTAAACCCATAAAAAGAAACCCTAAACTAAAACCAATAAAATCAAAACAATAAATCAAAACACTAAACCCTAAACTATAAACCCTAAAGATAAGCTTAGTTCACTAAAAATAAAACCTTTATTTGAAACATTAACCATAAACCCTTAAACCTTAAACATTTAAACCCTAAACATGTAAACTCTAAACCCTAAACCTAAAAATTGAATAATGAACCCTAAAACCCTAAAACCATGAACAATTAAAACAAAACCCTAGATTAAAACCTTAAACCCTAAAAATAAAACCTTAAATCAAAACCTCAAACTTTAAATCTAAAAAATAAATCACTAAATTAAACTCTAAACCCTAAAATTGAAACCATGATCAAAACAAGAATACTTGAACATAACCCTAAACCCTAAAAATGAAATATTTAAATTTAAACATTGAAAAAGAAAACCCTAAATTATAACCCCAAACTCTAAATTAAACTCAAACCCTAGATCTTAAAACTGGAATAATAACCAAATTGAAAATAAAACAAAATTGTCAGCTCAATTTCATAGAAAAAAGACCAAAATAAAAGAAATTAAACTACGAGTGCTTGCGGAGCAAAATCCGTATAATAACGCACGGATCTTTTCACCCGGAATAATGTTTATGCATACTCAATTACCCATATATTATATATCTACATATACATACTAAAACTTACCTATATTTATTTTTATATCATATATATATATATATATATATACATCATTCCTGTGCCACCCTCCCCTTTTTATCAATTCTCCCTCCCGTTTTCTATTTTAATTTCCCTCCTTTTTCTCAATCCTCTTTTTTTTTTCAATTCATGCGCCACCCTCCCTCCTTTTTTTTTTCAACTCTTGTGCCACCTCTCCTCCTTTTAATTTATATACATATTATATTTATTTTAATTCAAATAAATGGGTGGGGAGGAGGGAAAGTATCCCCTAAATTTTTAGGTTAGGGTAATTATTTTTTTGTCCCTCCAACTTTAGATATTTTTCATTTAAGCTCTTAATATTCACTTTTAGGTTTTAGTTTAATTCAATTGAGTCCCAATTTAAGTTAATTTAATTGAGATTCGATATTTAATGTTAGAGTTATTTTAATCAGATATGTAATTTATGCTTCTAGGTTTTAATTTAGATCAATTAGATGTTTTTTAACAGAAATTGACCCCTATTTATTTTAAATTTTTGTAATATGAATCCAATATTTTTATAATTTATTCTAGTCCCTTGTTTTAATTATGTTGGTTTCTTAGCTATGTAAGTTAAGTTACCCATAATTAAAGCTTGATGGTAGCATTTCATCTTTTAACAGCTCGATGAGAATATTTATGGTAGCAAAGTATAGTTTTTATTGTGTAAAACTTTGTTATAAGATCTGAGAGCTCAAGTGTACACAAATCAAACTTGTGTTATATTTCATAATTTACAATTTGTAAGATTATAAGTTTAAAGTTTACTAAGTTGTACTCTTTTCTGTTGTAATAAACTTCTATCTTATTCAATAATAATTTTACTTATTCTGTTTAAAAGTTCACTTATTCTGTTTAAAGTTCTTGTGAGTTTCAAATTCATTTATTCTGTCTTTATCAACTTAAATAATTAACAAACCAAGTATATGTTTTGATCAAGTTAAGTTTACTTATTTTATGTTTTGACTTATTCTGTTTAAAGTCACAGTTTCAAATATTGTCCAATAAATAATTAACTTAAATAATTAACAAACCAAGTATATGTTTTGATCAAGTTAAGTTTACTTATTTTATGTTTTGACTTATTCTGTTTAAAGTCACAGTTTCAAATATTGTCCAATAAATTTTTATCAAGTTAAGTTAATTAATTAAAAAGACATTCATTCAAGTAATGTTTTAGTTTTTACTTAAATAATTTTTACTAAATTTTGATCAAGTTAACTTAAATAATTAAAAAGGCAGTTTCCAATAAATTCTATCTTATTTAATAAATTTTGATCAAGTTAACTTAAATAATTAAAGTTGATTGTCTTAATAATTATAAGAACAGAACCAAGTATATTCTTAATTTTTACTTAGCATTAATTTTTACTAACTATAGATATACAATTTATTAACACTTGACATTATTTATTAATAACTTAAAAGAACAAAACCAAGTATATTCTTAAAAGATAGTTTTATTATTTATCAGCAAATCAAATAACAATATCAGTTCATGTCAATATCAGTTCAGGTCAAGAACAATTCAGGTCAAGAACATGTCGGGTTCAAAACATGTCGGTTTCAAAACAGGCCGGGTCCAAACAAATCGGGTTAAATCGGTTATATGGCAGGTCAGTCTCGGGTTCGGGTTCGTTTCGGTCGGGTGCAGGTCGGGTTCGGTTACTACAGTAACATGTCGAATTCGGGTTCGGGTTCGTTTCGGTCGGGTGCAGGTCGGGTTCGGTTACTACAATAACAGGTCGAATTCGGGTTCGAGTTCATTTCGGTCGAGTGCAGGTCGGGTTCAGGTAATTGAGTTCTCGGGTCAAACCAGGTTCTGACTCGATCGAGTTTTAGGCAGGTTACCAGGCCGGGTTAATTTTTCACATCCCTAAGCGTATGATTAAGGAATAACAAGAGACAAACAAAGGGTGGGTTTTGTTTGGTCTCTGTTGTAGTCTGATGGAGGCCAATAGATCTCATCTGAGTATCAGTTTTGGACTAAAAAATGGCTCAGCTCATCAACTGAAAACCCAACAGAAGGAAAAGACTTTTGGGTACTTTCCCATTTAACCGTATAGAATCTACGATGACATATTGGTACTTGGATTTCTTTTCATTATTTCATTCCTTTGTATATATATAGTGTGTTCAAACCGCCAGTTCAATTAATAACCAAACCAATTGACTTTAAATCGAATTAACAAAAATTTTAATGTTTTTAGTCAATTTTTTTTCTCGAAATCATTATCCGGACTGAACTAAATTTAATTAATTCAGTCGATTTTTGAATTATCTGAAAAACTTTAATAGGTTTTTTGTTTTGATTCAAAATAGCAATTTAAGTAGTAATAAATTGAAATTCCGTTTTCTGTTAGATATTTTTTTAGACTTTATTTTTCTCCATTTTGGATTGAGCGTAAAATTGGGATTAAAATATAAATATTTAGTTTTAAATATGATGAGTAATTGTTGGATCTTAGGCTTATAATTAAAATATATTAATTATATATTCAAATTTCGATTAATTTGGTTGATTAATTGATTTTGAACAGAATTAACCGATAACTGAACTTTGAAGAAATCACTAACTGTTAGCAGATTGAACACTTAATTAACCAATCAATTAACATGACTAAATTTTGCTTCGGTTTGTTAATTCAATTTTAACCGAACAGTGAACAACTCTTATATAAGAGTACTTGTTTTAGAACATAATCTTGAAAACAGACAACATAACTGAATTTAATTTACATTTTAGGCTTTAATATTTTCGAGTTTCGTAAAAAATGAGTTTGAAAGCTGAAACTAAAGGGACCATCATCCATCGGTACTTAATATGCTATAAAATAGAATAAAACGAGATCATACAAAAATGGTGAAAAGTTAACCAACCAATTAAAGCTGACATTTTGCCGCTAGATGGTGATGGTTCCATTGGCGTTAGCGGTGTCACTCCCCCATGAACACGATGGGTCAACACACATGGATACGGTCAATGCTTCATCATCATCGCCAAAGATAACTCCTAGGGTTCTCTCCTACAAAGACAAATTGTTCAGGGGTCTTCACGCTTTCTCTGAAAAATGGATATTATAGACGAATATGAGACCGAGATTCTCGAAGGAGACATTACTCGCTCCATAGTGAATCTGATCATCTCCATTGATGTCTGTGATAGAATTCAATCCCTTGCAATCAAAAGTTTTAATCTGACTGTTATTGTTAAACTCTTGAGCAGGCATATTGGCTACAACACTCTTCGCGAAAAACTATATGATTTATGGAAATCGGCCTAGGCTTTCTGACTGATTGACATAGAAAATGACTACTTTCTGGTTACGTTCTGCACACAGTTATATTTTCTGAATGCGATATTCGATGGCCCATAGGTAATCTTTGGTCATTATCTCATGGTGGAGCCTCGACCACAGAAACTCTCTACAACTCGGCCATTTTCACGCAAGGTGATTGCATGGATCTGTCTTCCTGATCTTTTTTTTTGATCGGCAACTGTATGATTTTATTTTTAATATAAAGAAAAACATACAGCTTGACAGATCACACGCCTCGTTAAAAACCTCCCTAAACCTAATGGAGGAAAAGAGTACGATGCGATCCGTCGAAAACAAAAAAGCAAAACACCAACTCATATGGCTATCAAAATAGATTTGCATAAGCCACTGGTGTCTAAACTGCTTGTCAATGGCAACATCCAGATTGTGGAATATGAAAGCCTTCCATCTATTTTTTTCTTGTGGGAAGCATGGCTATATTCAATATTCATACCCAGAGTTAGCTTTAGTTACTGAGGTTTCTAAGGCGGCCGAGCTTTCACCGGTTGAATAGCCTCCACAAACCACATCCCCTATGGCCCTTGAATGGTCGTAAAACATAGACAACATCAAACGGGGATGCAACAATCCAACCCTATCTCCCTAATTGCCAATATCCCTACCACAACTTCTCGCTTCAACCCTATTTTTGAGAAAGGCCTAGAAAAGCCTAGTGACAACCCTCGTGATGATCATTCCTCTTATATGAACACTACCATAACCCTTGATCCCCTACCATCTATTACAGGCAAAAGAATCCCCACGCCAACTTGACAATCCAGTTTCCCTAAGAATCCCAGTTTTCCCGCTGTCTGCTAAAAGAAAGTTGCATGCTACACCAACCCTTAAACCCATAAAGAACAAACAAAGAATACTTGTTCGTAAACCTTTAGCGGTTGTCACAAACAGTAACAAACATTTTTTTTGATCATCAACCATATGTTTTTTATTAAGAAATAAGGAAAAACATACAGCTTGACGAAATCGCACGCCTCGTTAAAAACCTCCCTAAACCTATTGGAGGAAAAGAGTACGATACGATCCGTCGAATACAATAGGAAGCATATCACCTAAGGACAAGTCACAAACAAGCCATGAACGTCGAAAGTCTATGTACTCCCTCCTTCGCCAGTGCATCCGCAAAGCCATTCGCTTCCCTCGGCACGTAACAGAATTGAATATCAAATATGACTTGACAAGCCTGATCAATTACCAAAAATACCTCCCATAGTCGCCACGGTCATTTTGCAGTCTGATTGATCCAGCTCAACGCGACTTGAGAATCCGTCTCCAATATCACACAACCCTGCCGCCATTCCCTCTCCTTTATCATTCCCAATGCAAAGGCTATCGCTCGGACCTCTGCTTCATTTGATTCCATCATGCCTATAGGGCCTGAAAATAGACCCAAGATGCGACTATCTGCATCTCGTAACACGCCACCAATCCCTGCCGGACCCGGTTTTCCTCGCGCTGATCCATCCGTGTTAAATTTTAGAACATTTTGTAACGGGGGCTGCCAGCTTCTTCCCCCCCTCATCCTCTTCGGTTGGGCAGCAACCTCAATTTTGGAAGGACAAGTCCACCAAGCTGCCTCCGCTACCAATTCTCCCCGCCTATCAGCTTTTATCCAGTAATAGGATCTCAATTTCACCAAGAAGCACAATTCAGCCAAGTTCCATCGTTTCCCACGGAAAATAAACTCATTCTTTGCAATCCATAAAGACCATAAAACAACGGCAACACACGCTATCCACCACATATTCATGCATCCCTTGAACATACTATGAAAGTCAAGAACGTAGAATGCATCAAAACTAACCGGTAAGCTTGAGTCCATTCCCCACCATTGTCGCATCCATAACCAAACCGATTGCGCAAAAGAACATTCATAGAGGATGTGAGCGATGCTCTCCTCTACCATCGCACACCAAGGGCATCGACCTTGATCATCCGGCAGTGGAATCCCACGTGCTCGCAAGAAATCAGCAGTGGGTAGTCTACGTAACCATGTAAACCATAGGAAAGCTTGAACTTTCGGCGGCACCAGCACCTTCCAAGCGAAGCATTCACCAAATTCCATTTCCCCCACCTTATCGAGCATGAGCAGTTTCGATAAAGTCCCAACTGAAAAAATTCCACGCTCGTCCGGTCTCCAAATTAACATGTCCAGCTTGCCTTCCCATGCGCGAAAATTGGACACCATTTGCATTAAATCTCGTAGCATTCCTAGTTCAAAAACTCGTAGCGGGCGTCTAAAGAAATCAGTCCATAGATGATGCGATAATCTGCCCTCCACCATATAGTCCCCCACCCTCGCTAATTTATCACATGCCAACGAGAATAAGCGCGGATATACATCTTTTAAGGCCACTTGTTCAATCCACGGATCAAACCAAAACAGTATCGATCTACCATCCCCAAGTTTCCATAAAAAACCGGTCATGCCCATATGCTTTTCAACCTGTGCATCGCATGAGAGAGCTACAATTTGTCGCCATACAAGCGACATGGATGACATCTTTTCTGTGTTGAAACGCCACCATTGTGGATGTTCTCCATATTTTGCTACTATCAAACCGCGCCACAGTTAATCTCTATCTTGCGCATAACGCCACACCCATTTTGATAGCATCGCCATGTTCTTAACACGCAAATCTGCAACCCCCAAACCCCCTAATTATTTCGGGCGACAAACCACCTCCCATCCTACTCTGCTCATCCGCCGTTCCAAACCGACACCCCCCATAGGAAAGCTCTTCGAATTTTATCAATCCTCTCAATTACCCCTCTGGGAGCGACAAACAAACCCATATAGAATATCGGTAACGACGAGAGGACCGAATTGACCAAAACCACCCGAGCTGCAAAAGACAGAGAGGTCCTTTTCCATCCTGCTAATTTGCGTCGGAAATTTGCAATCACTGGTTCCCAAGTAGCTATTAGTCTTGGACTTGCGACTATTGGAAATCCCAAATAGACGAATGGAAATTCAGCTTTCCTACAACCCATTACCTCGGCTACGTTGCTGCCCAGATCATCTCCTATGCCAATTGAGTACAAGGAGCTTTTGCCGAAATTAATCTTCAACCCCGAGCAAACTTGGAAACAGTGCAGAATTCGTTTCACATTTCTCGCAACTTCTAATGAGCCCTCAAAGAACAAAAGTGTGTCATCGGCAAACTGCAAATGTGTCACTGATATCCCAGCCGCTACCTGTACCCCACGAATTAAACCCCCTAATTCAACCCTTCGCAGCATCAAATGCATTGCTTCCGCGACTATCACAAAAAGCAAAGGTGATAGCGGACAACCTTGTCGCAAGCCTCTACCCATTCTGAATTCCTTGGTGGCATTACCGTTGAGAAGCACCGACAACCTGACTGAACTAATACATTCCTGAATCCATTTTCTCCATGTGTCACAGAATCCCATTCTTCCTAGCACCTCATCCAAAAAGCACCAGCTAACGCAGTCATACGCCTTGGCAAAATCAAGCTTCAATAAAAAACCACATGCACCCCGTTGTCGTAAGGAATGCACCACCTCAAGTGCTAGGAGTACTCCATCCACTAATTGTCGACCCTTTATAAAAGTTGATTGGGTATCACTTATCAAATCTGCCAATACCGCTTGTAATCGAGTCGCAAGGCATTTTGCCAAAATTTTATAAACTGAGTTTACTAAGCATATCGGCCTATATTCGCCAAGGGTCGTGGGAGATGTTACCTTAGGAATTAAAACAATGAAAGTGCAGTTCACATCCTTAGGTAGCCGCCCACTTGCATGGAAATTTTCGAAGAAACGTAAAATATCGTCATTGATCACCTCCCACCCCTTCTTATAAAAATCCAGCGTAAAACCATCCGGGCCCGGTGCCTTCGAACCATCACAACCTCTCACTATTCCGTGTATCTCTGCCAAAGAGAATGTCGCCACCAAATTCCCCCTAGCTGTCTACGATAGCTTCCTGAAATCCCCCTCGAATTGCCATACGCATTCCCTCTTATCACGAGAGAAATGCTTCATGAAAAATTGAACTACGTGGCGGCACATAAGTGATGGCGAATTGATCCAATTGTCATTAACCATAAATCCTGGAATAAAATTTCTTGCCGCTCTCAGTTTAGCGGATCGATGGAAATAGGCTGTGTTTCGATCTCCCAGACGCAACCATGTCGCTCTTGATTTTTGTCTCCACATCGCTTCCTTATGTCTCATAGCTTTCCACAGAGCTTGTAACCATTGTCGCCTTTCCACCTCTATCTCCTTATCAATATTAGATGTAGAAATTGCTGAATCTGCCCGGTCAATTTTGTCTTGCAACTCTGATATTTTCTCATTTACATCCCCAAAGCTGTCCCGATTCCATTGTTTCAAAAATGCCTTCAAATGTCGCAGTTTCACCATAATATTTACCGTGCCAATGTCTAATTTTGTTAACCGAATCCATTCCTCAATAATTTTCCCCATGTGATATCTGCCCTCCATCCAACAGTTAAAGAATCGAAATAGGCGGGGACCCCAATCGTTCTCGTCGCATTTCAACGATAAAGGCGTTTGGTCGGATACACCTCGTGCTAGCGCCACTTGCTGGATTGAGCTGAAAGCATCCATCCATCTTGGCGATATCAAAAATCTGTCGATTCTGCTACATCTTTTCTTTGGGCCAAACCATGTATAACGTTTGCCTAAGAGTGGTAAATCCATCAGACCTGCTTGTAGAACAAAATCACCAAACGCTTCCATCTCCATATTCCTGTCCGATGTACCAATTCTATCCGACTCGTGTAAGATGGCATTAAAATCTCCCGCTATGCACCACGGGCCTTCTTGATCGCTAATCTTGCTCAAAATCGCTGTCCATACAGCTTGTTGCCCTTCCAATTCGGACGGTGCATATACCACTCCCATATCACTAAAATAACGCCCGACGCACCAATTGATGGCGCGATCACTGATTCGTAGTTATCGCTTCCCCATAAATTTGCTATCCACGATTTCGGACACTCCTCCATCTTTGTTTCTTGTAACATTGCCATATCCGCATCATTTTTCCTTATCACATCTCGAACAAACTGGCGTTTAGCACTTCCTCCCAAGCCCCTCACATTCCACGATAGTATTTTCATGAGTCACAAACCGCGCCGATCACCACTAATTACTTTTGATATGTCTCGGATAATCTCTTCTTCCCGGCCGTTGGAATTTACCCCAATCAAAGAGCCCAGTTTCACCGTTTCAATCGCTTCTATTTCAATATTGTTTGCTGTCTGACCGTCGTCTCCTCCTCCCCCCGTATTCGAAAGTACTTGGTTGGCCTTGTTTAATCGGTTATTCTTCTTTCTTCTAGAAATCCGACACCCTTCCAAGTTTCCCCCTAGAAACCGTCTAATCTTGCAATAAGTCTGACCCACCTGGACAATTTCTGTTTTGCTCAAATCTGATTGTTCAATTGTCGAAAAGATAGTAGGATAATGGTTTAATTTAGAATTTAATTTTGAATTAAATTCTGAATTATCTTCCCTTTGAAAATTAGACTCATGTTCATTTGAATCACTTGCTTTAGAATTAGCAATTCCCGCTATATCCAAACTCTTGCAAATTTGAATGTCTCCTATCTCTGCAGGACTCTTATCACCACCGTCCTTCTCCCCGCTCAGACATCTTGCCGCCGTCTCCAATAGCCGTGCCGGTGGACTCGTCGTTGGCCTGTCCGGCGATTGAGAAGAGTTGTTTGATGCCCCTTGTTCGTCGTTGCCATTCTGATCCGACTGTCGTTCTTCATTGGTTTTTTCGGATGGATCTCCTTGTTGCCCTTCCCATGCTTCATTTGCAAGCCATAACACCGAATTTGTATTTTCTTTTATGGTTTCTGCATCCTCTCCGTTTCCCACTTTCGTAGGCGGTAGTGAATTATTTTCACTACTACCTTCTTCGTCCGTCGAATCTAACTCCCCGCAATCGCATTCCACCGCGGGGGATGTGCCATCCATCTCTAACACACGGATATTATACGTTTCCCCCTCAAAATGAACTTCAATGTGTTCTTCAATCCGGTTGAAATTGGACGTTTTGACCATAATTCTACCGCAATCAAATGAAGATGGTGTTTCCGTGTCATCATCCATTCGAATAAAAACACCCCAGATACTTGCAATGTTCATGAAAGTCCTTTTGTGCCATAGGTGTATCGGGAGGCCGATTATCGACATCCAAATCCGTCGTGATTCCACTTTGATCGCTGGAGACCATTCTTCTACCTTTGCAAAGCATTCTTTCACCCGGTCAAGATGCATGATTTTGTCGCGGATGGCTGCCGATGTACACATTAGCAATATCATTGTTCCGGATAATCGCATGATCGAGAAACCATCGTGTTTGTCTACCTCCAACCTTTCCGCTAGGGTCTTTATGCTACACGGATTTTGGCACCAACCCACCGCACACCATCGCAATATTGCCCATTTGTCTTCATCCACTATCCCTACTACTTGCGGTCTGTTTTGTTTCACTTCGTTTCTCTTTGACGTTTCTGATTTTCTTGATTCCTCATTTTCCTTCTTTCCATGTTGTTCTGTGTTTCTCACTTTCTTACTGTACCACTCCGTTTTTCCCTTCCACGCCATAGCAACTCTCAATCTGCCATCGTATATCCATTTGCCGTTTAATCTCTCTATCACCCTGTTTGCATCTTCCTTCGACGCCATTCTAACGAACCCAAACCTCTGTCCATCCCTGGCCCTTTTGTTCGGTATGAATGCATCTTTTACAATCCCATGTCTGTCACACACTTGCCACAATCCTTTCCAGTGGATTGTCCGAGAGAGACCACTGATGAATAAAGTCCAAACTTGCTGATTTTTCTGATCTCGTTGCACCGTTCTACCTCCAATGCTAGCAGCTCTCGCCAATCCCGGTAGCCTCCCCCCAACTAAACTCGATAGAGATCAACATTATATTATCACAGTGCCAGAAGATGATAACCCTTCCATGACACATGTTTCGATGCAGCCTCATACATCCATGGGTCACATTTTACAACCTCCCACCAAGTGATCCGTCAAAAACATATGATGTTCTTGATCCATTAGCCAAGGCTATCCGAGATAGCGCATTGCAGACCTTGCATCCTATGTTGCCCACTGATTCGAATTTGGAATTATATTTGGTTATTTCGTCTTAAGGCTGGTTTTGGCCTATCATTTCCTTGATTATCTTTTAATGATTGTTAAAATATTCAGTTAGAGTATGCAGGGTTGTGGACACCCCAAATTCTTGCCTTCTATTTGACAGTATCCATGGGAAGCTAAATCGGATGTTGTTGGCTTATTTGAACCCCACATAAGTGGATATAAAGCAGACTCGTTCAATGTTGCCTTGGGTTTTCCTCATTCTCACAGGATCGATGCTGCAGGTTTCTCAGGGGGTATATGGCTATGCTGGTAGGACACGGTGTCAATTGATATGCTCATAAATCATTTTAAGTTTGTTCACTTTCGACTCAACTGTGTGACTGATGGTAGCTCTCTTCTTAGAACTCTTGTATACGCGAGTCCTAAAGCTACGAAAAGAAAATCTCTCTGGTCCAACATTTGCCATCTTGCCACAACAATTAACTCTCCCTGAATTATATTTAGGGGCTTCAATGCTACTCTTTGTTCTAGTGATAGTATGGGTTTTGTCGCCTCCAACAAGCCAAGCAACGCCTTCCGCGAGCTACTTTTTGACTTTGGCCTAAGAGATATGAGATTTTCTAGTCTCCAATACACATGGTCAAGGGGCTCGGCTTATGCTCGCCTTGACCGTTTTTATTTGTAACTCGCATTGGGCTAAAGCTTTCCTTGATTCTAGTGTGCACCATCTTCTCTGAATGCGATCAGATCATCGCCCCCTCCTTTTCCATGTTGGTCCTAAACAGTACAATCACCCCTGCGCCCTTTAGATACATATTTAGTTGATGCATACATTATGACTTCAAACATATGCTCTCTAAAAATTGGATTCCCTCCGAATCCCTCTCGAAATCAATACACCGTTTTCCTACAGCTACTGTCGATTGGAACATATCAGTTTTGGCTTCATTGGCTCTAATAAAAGAACAACCATGGCCCGTCTCAGGGCATGCAAAAGGCCTTATGTTCTCGCCATTCATATTTCTTCTAGACCTTGAGGAAAAGCTACTCCTTGAACTCGAAGATATTCTGGACCAATAAGAGCTCTTATGGAAACAAAAGTCATGCATGGAATGGGTCAATATAGGACACCGCAACATTGCTTATTTCCATTGAAAATCAACCCTTCAAAGACAACATCACCGTATCTCTTCGTTAAAACTTTCTAATGGTGAATGATGTCATGATGATAATATTCTCAAGGGTAAACTACTGCATTGGTCACTTATATTTTCGCTGAGTATAATTTTGGTCACCGATTTTCAAATTCGATCGATAAAGTCACTTACAATTTTGATTTGTAAACTTTTGGTCACTGAAACGTTTGTTTCCATTAAACATCAACGACTTGCTAATCTGGCAGTGGAAAAAATAAGGGTAAACTATTGCAATGGTCACTTACGTTTAGTCAGTGTAAACTTTTGGTCACTGATTTAAAAAATTAAACGTTTTGGTCACTTACGTTTTCATTGTGTAAACTTCTGCACACTCGAACGTTTGTTTCAGTTACCTTGATGATGTGCACGTTAATAAAAAAGGTTTATTTTTAATTTCACCCCTGAATTTTTAAAAGTTATTTTTTCACCCAAAAGGAAAAAAAACCTTAATCCCTTTCAAGCCACCAATTTCAGGCCACCACCGTCCATCTGACCTAGCCTCTAACGAATCCACACCCGACTTCTCGGCTATTCTTCCTCTTCGTCTAATCTTCTAGTGCTCTTGCCAACACTCTTATCGGTTCTTGCCAACACATAATCTTTGATTTGCTTTACGCTCTGATTACTTTAATATTTGGGGTTGGTTGAAAAACTTTGATCCACTTTCTCACCAGCATCACTTTTTTTTGAAGAGAATAAAAGAGTGACTTGCACCATTATCATCAAACTTGAGTTTGGTTGGGTGCAATAAATTTTGCTAACATAAACAGATAACACAAGAGCTGGTTTACCAAGCTTAAGCCATTTCGATTGTAAAAATTATTCAGGCTATCGAGTTAATCACTGATTTCTTGGCTTCAAAAATTTCACAAATACAAGAAAAAATGTGCATCTAGAATGGCCGCTATTCAACTGTGCAAACAATGTTAAAAGGCACACACATCCATGAAATTCCTTGAAGTGCCTTCCACTAACTAATCACCCTTAGGGTCAGTAACCAACAACACAAAACATTGCAAAACATTCCAGTCCGAACAATGCAACAATACCAGCATCTTCGACCTTCAGTTCTAACTTATGCTTCCACAAGTTCTTGACGTAATTAAGCTTCTTCCAGAATGACTCGGTACGACCAAGGATACTAGCAAGTCGAGTGAAGAGCAACTGCTCATACAATTCATTGCACTTCTCAACTTTCAGTGGCTCCTTAATGTATTGTTTGTTCTCCTCCAGCAATTGCTTGTAGTAAGCAGTTCCATCCTTGGCAATAAACTTAGACACTTGACATGCCTTCGATTGCAACTGTTGCAATTTTGATACAATAAAAATGATGGTGAAAACTCCATGAGAACTAGTAGAAAATTAAGGGTTTTGGTGAGCTGAGATTGTTTGAAAATCAATTTGTTTTGGAATTAAGGAGGGTCTTGAAAACTTGCATAAGAGAGGTAAGTTCGAAAAAAAAGACAGACCATCACTGTTATCTTACCATTCTTCTTTTTTTACTTATTCATTGCAATCCATCCCTCTCATTTTTATACAGATCCTATAGACCACCATGGAATTATTTAAGGTAACTAAAAAAATCAGAGCGTAAAAGAAGAAGGACATGGGTCTTGGAGGAAGAACCAATATGAGCGTGGCAAGAACACCTAGAGGATTGGAGGAAGAGGAAGAAGATCCAGGACGTCGGGTGTGGGTTCGTCAGAGACTAGGTTGAATGTATAGTAGTAGCATGGAGTTGGTGGCTTGAAAGGGATTAAGGTTTTTTATTTTTGGGTAAAAAATGAACTTTAAAAATTTCAGGGGTGAAATAAAAAACAAACCTTTTTTTATTAATGTGCACGCCATCAGGGTAATGGAAACAAGCGTTCAAGTGACCATAAGTTTACATAAAGAAAACGTAACTGACCAAAACGATCAATTTTTGAAATCGATGACCAAAAGTTTACACTAACTAAACGTAAGTGACCATTGTAGTATTTTAACCTATTAGAATTTGGGTCAAATGTGAATTTGTTTGGGTTGACATATGGGTTTGAGCTGTAAATGGGATGGAAAAAATATTTTGGGCTTGATATTTGTAGAGCGTTTGGGTGTTCTCTAATTATGAGCGCAAGTGCACACTCTTGTCAAGTTATAGTATAAAAGATATCGTCTCCCAAAAGGATTGGAGTAGCTTCTATGAATTGTTTCCTGCACAAGGATTTAGTAAATACACAATTAAATCTCTAAATGTGGAAATAATAAAACAAAAGTAAAATAAAGTTAGGGATGATAGGGAGAGATAAGGTCGATAGATTGGATAAGGTAATTGTAGTTAAGTAGTGTGCAAACTGCATTCTAAATCCCAAGTTTGTTGTGCTTCCATTATCTGCTGCCTTGGCGGGTAATGGTGAACGACAGCTACGACCCTGTCACACGGCCGTAGCAGGTCTCTGCCCCTGCAACTTTCGATGTCTCGGCAGGTGGAATGGACATAAGTCCTGGCGGCAAGTCTGGCAGATGCTCCAAGTTCGGCAAAGTAATTCTTAAGTGATCCTTCCTATGTCTAGGCAAGGATTCTATCACCACGTGATGTATGCAATACCTAGCAATCTCAGCGTAAACCTAACACACGTAGTCGACGTTTGGTTGCTCCTTTTAGCCGCTTAAACTCGCACTTATGTCAAGCCGAATTAGTCAACACCTCAACATGATGAGACTGTGCTTAATCCTTTCGTGAGCCTTACACTTTCGTGCCCGACAAATGGATTTCTTCAACTGGACTATTGGAGCTAATTGAAGAAGTGAAGAACATGAATTAAGCAAACTTGGAATATTTCATTGAAAGCACACTTAAACTAATACAACTGTTTCTCATAACTACTTTACGTACAAAAAACCTAAACCCTGGGAGAGTTGGGCCGCGACCTCCAACACCTCCAATCTATCTATCTACCTCTCCACTATGCACTTATGCATCCGTGCATCCCTCCATGCCCCTAAACCCTTAGATTCATGGGTATATATAGGGCTCATGGTCTAAATTTGAGTCCTCCTTGGAGTAGAAGTTCTTAAAGTAACTTTACATTAAATGCTGACTCGTTCTTGACTTGTATATGGACTCTTTGGATGTTGCCTTCTTCAGCAAGTAAAGATAAGTACTCTTACTTATCAATCTTGGATCAGCTCTACCGGTCGCTACAGGCTTCAGAAAATTGTAAGATTGGGCTCAGCGAATTGCCCCCTTTCAGTCGCAACCCATCTTGACTAAATCGGTGTAACTCCTATCTGGGCGGCACTTGGCGGCACTGCTGCTATGGCGGCGTCCTCAGCGGTACCTGGAACTGCTTCAGTACAGCTCCTTTTGTTCCCAGCTTTCCTATCCTCTGCTGTCCTCTGCTCCTCTACGCATCACCTGAAAATAAAAACTAAACTAAAACAATATCTTTTCTTAACCAAACATAAAATATTCAATGAAAGCATGGTAAAAGAGAAAATACTGTTATTATGCATGCAATGCACCTAAATATGCCTAAATGAGCTTAAGAATAACAATAATAAGGGCAAGAGTGTGTACAAAATATAGAACTCGTGGACACTCTACACACCCCCAAACTCAAACTATTTCTTGTCTTCAAGCAATGCAACCTAACTAGTAAACCTGCCCCTTGCACAAAATTAGCAGAAACTTAGCCTTTAACTTGATTTCTTACCTCAAGGCCGTGGCACCTATTTAATGTTAGTGATAGGGAATGTAATGAAATAACTTAGATTTTAATTTTCTTGGTGCCAGTGCAGTGTGTGCAGGTCTGTGTCCATGCTAAACATGTTGAGTATACTAAGTTAACAAAGAATGCTAAAAATAATTCAATTCCTAAAAAGGATATGAGTTGCTGCCTTGGCAGCACAATTAGGCACTTCCTTCCTCTTTTTCTGATCATGGCTTTAAGGGCTTGAGCTCATCACAACTATTCTCTAGGTCTGAAGCTAAGATAGGTGCATTCTACGAAACTCTAAACCTTTCGAATAGAGTCATCTCGTGAAGGCTTTCATTCACTCTTGCTAATTTGTTCGTCACTTGGTTTAGATACTTGGACTTTGATAGCAGCGGAGTGTCCTTGCTCATGATCCTTCCTAGAGCCTGTTTCAGGCACCTCTAGGGTATTTGAACATCTTACCTAGAGCCTGTTTCGGGCACCTCTAGGGTTTTCATCATTTTTGTGCTGCTGCCCTGTGCTGTCGTGGCGGCAAACCTGTGTGCAACTAAGAAATTTTATTAAGCAAAGCAAGCAGTGTTAAACTTAGAACTCAAGCAAAATTCATCATTTAACACACAATGTAAGAATAATTTGGCAAAAAGAAAAATTTTCTAAGTGTTTTTCATGCTTCTTCCCATAGTTAAGTAAAAAAAATAGTATGGTGCAAATATAAGTAGTAAGTAGTCGTCTAACTATCATAGGCACAAGTTTTTTGAACTAAGAGTTTCTACTTCATTAAGTGTTTAGGGCAGTATTTACACATGCTCCTATATGCTACAAAATGAACGTAAAACAAAGAGGACTATTCCCCCCAAACTCAAGGTTGGCATTGTCCTCAATGCCTTACAAACAAAAAAGAAATAAAACATAAAAAGAAAAACAGATAAAATAAAAGAAAACATAAAAAGAAAAAAATAAATAAAAGAAAAAGAAAAGGTGCTATAGACTAGGGGATTTCCCCTCTGTTGTTGCTGCGTCGGAGGAAGATTCTAAGGAGGCGAGCAGGACTAGGCGACATGTGGCAGAAGGTTTGGCGGCAGGGCTCTTCTTCGTGCCATACGACAGTTGTATTCTGCTAGGTGTGGGTCGTTTTGCTGGTGCTTCTGGCTCAAGTTTAGATCCTCCACCCTGAGGCTCGATTGCTGCGGCTGGCTGCTTCCTCTTCCTTGCTGCCTCGACCGGTTCATCATCGAAGGAGTCAAATATCTCCATGTCTAAGTCATCGGCTTCTTTGGCAGCTGCCTCCTTTGCTTCTGGGGAGGTGGCGGTCGTCTCCTCCTCTTTCTCTGACTTGGTTGATGAGGTGAGGTCGTACGGCTAGATGGGAGTAGGTGAGGTCCTTCTCTTAGGGCAGATGTGCGGCTCCTCGCTGTCAGCGACGGCTGGAGTAGCAGTGGTCTGGGTGTGATCTGGGTCGGTTTGGACGCTGCTAACTCCGATGGGAATATGGACAATTGTGGGCCACCGTCATGATATTTGTCAAGCAATTAGGCCACAAAGGCCTCCTGCACCTCCGCAATATATTTGGTGAGAATCACCTATTTGTGCTCGATCCTTTGGCAGCTTTTGACAAGGTTGTACAACAGGGGGATCAGGACGGAGGGGAGGGCATCTTCAGTACTGCATCATCTGAAGGCGTGCCTTTCTTGTCCACCCTTCCTTGGCAGGAATGATTGTATCCCTGGGATACGGTGGCACGCGAAAGTTGGCGCATAGGCCTGTGATGAGTGCAGGGAAGACGAGAGGTCCCTTGGCGTTAGGCTTATCTGCGTGGGCATAGATCTCCTCGAGAATTACATCGCCAACATTAATTGGCCTCCCCTTCATAATGTTGTAGATAAGGGCCAGCCGCGGCCTGTTGACTGTTGATCCGTGCGAGGTGGGCATCAGGCGGCGTTGGACGAAGTTGCTCCAGAGAACAGCCTCCAGCAGTAGATCGTGATGGTTGACTGACCCATTATTCTTGTTGGTTAGCCACTTGGTTTTGGGCCGACATGTGTCTTTCTTGATCTTTTCGTAGCCGGTCGCCGTTAAGTATGACTTCCATTCTTCATACAGATTCCCTCTGATTTATATGTGGTAGAAGTTGTTGATGGTTTCCGCTGTGAGCTTGACTCCCTCACTGCGAACATAGACAAATGGTTTCCTGGCGTAGGCTTCTGGCCATAGAATTCTCGCACCTGATTGATGTTTATCCCTTCTGGCTGCCGTGCGAAAATGTCCCAACCCAAGTTGTGAACCCTTTCGAATATGGCGGGTTCGAGGCCAAAATCCATGTTTGGCTTGGTGTATTGGAACCCTATTTCCTCCTAGATTTGCAGCTCTGTGAAGTGCTACTTGTAAATTGCCGCGACAACATAGTCTAAGAACCTCTAAAAAGTTGGCTTGGAGGTGGAGGCGGTTTGTTTTGATGTGGCCATAACTGTGAGATCAGTTGTGTTTTCCTAAAGAAAGAAAAAGAAATTGCAAAAAGTAAAGCAAGTGAAATCTTGAAAGCAAAGATTGAAAAGAAGAATGGAGAGTAAAGGACAGAGCAAAGTGAAGAACGGGGGGAGAATAGTTGGCTTTATATAGCAGCTTCTCTCTGTTGCCTTGGCGGGCACGCTGCCAACGGTCGCCAATGATTGCAGCGCGATTTTTGCGCTTCTAGCCGTTACACAAATATTTGTTCCGCTCGTTGTTGCAAATATAGCCGTTGTGGCTAGCTGTTATGAAGCCTCTAGCCGTTATGCTCATCTGCCTTGGCCGCTGGATTGGGCTTCTCCTTTATTCTTTCATCCTTCTTGGTCTTGCCTTCATTCCTAACTTGAAAAGAATTTGATGCAAAAAATTAAATAACTAAAAATTAAATCTAATCCTAATACATAAAAATAAAAATCAGGTTATGTTGGGTTGCGCTTTTCCCAAACATAACCACTTCTCGTGGGCTCTGCTTTTAGCTTTTCGTCCGAGCATGTCCTTCCCCTCCTCAGGTGGATGTTGGCTGCCATCTTTGCCGCCCTAGCGGGACATACACCAAAGAAAACAAAGAGGCATAATTTTTTTAGGCAATAAAATAAACAGAAATTTAATGTGCAAAAAACTAAAGTAGAAGTGCAGAAATTCAAACGCAGTTGCTGTTGCCAATCCTCGGCAACAACACAAAAACTTGTAGAGCGTTTGGGTGTTATCTAATTATGAGCGCAAGTGCACACTTTTGTCAAGTTTCCTGCACAAGGATTTAGTAAATACACAATTAAATATCTAAATGTGGAAATAATAAAACACAAGTAAAATAAAGATAGTGATGATAGGGATGATAGGGAGAGATAAGGTCGATAGATTGGGTAAGGTAATTGTAGTTAAGTAGTGTGCAAACTGCAATGTAAAACCTAAGTGTGTTGTGCTGCCATGATCTTCTGCCTCAACGGGTAATGGCGGACGGTAGCTACGACCCTGTCACGCAGCCGTAGCGAGTCTCTACCCCTGCAACTTTCGCTGTCTCGGCAGGTTGAATGGAAATAAGTCCTAGCAGCAAGTCTGGCAGATACTACAAGTTCGGCAGAGCAATTCTTAAGTGATCCTTTTTATGTCTAGGCAAGGATTCTGTCACCACGTGATGTAGGAAATACCTAGCAATCTCAGCATAAACCTAACACAGGCAATCGACGTTTGGTTGCTCCATTTAGCCGCTTAAACTCGCACTTATGTCTAAGCCGAATTAGTCAACACCTCGACATGATGAGACCATGCTTAATCCTTTCATGAGCCTTACACTTTCATGCCTGACAAATGGATTTCTTCAACTGGACTTTTGGAACTAATTGAAGAAGTGAAGAACATGAATTAAGAAAACTTGGAATATTTCATTGAAAGCACACTTAAACTATTACAACCGTTTCTCACAACTACTTTACATACAAAAACCTAAAACTTAGAAGAGTTGGGCCGTGACCTCCAACACCTCCAATCTATCTATCTACCTCTCCGCTATGCATCTACGCATCTGTGCATCCCTCTATGCCCCTATACCCTCACATACATGGGTATATATAGGGCTCATGGTATAATTTTTAGTCCTCCTTGGAGTAGAAGTTCTTAAAGCAACTTTACATTAAATGCTGACTCCTTTTTGACTTGAATATGGACTCTTTGGACGTTGCCTTCTTCAGCAAGTAAAGATAAGTACTCTTGACTAAGTCGGTGTAACTCCTATCTAGGCGGCACTGCTGCTATGGCAACGTCCTCAGCGGCACCTGGAACTGCTTCAGTACAGCTCCTTTTGTTCCTAGCTTTCATATCCTCTCGTGTCCTCTGCTCCTCTACACAGCTACAACACCTGAAAATAAAAACTAAACTAAAATAGTATCTTTTCTTAACCAAACATAAAATATTCAATGAAAGCATGGTAAAAGAGATAATAATGTTATTATGCATGCAATGCACCTAAATATGCCTAAATGAGCTTAAGAATAGCAATAATAAGGGCAGGAATGTGTACAAAATATAGAACTTGTGGACACTCTACAATATTTTTGTTTGGGCTTTGTATAATGAGAATGGATATTGGATATGTAGGATGAACTTTTATGATATATTTTGGACTATTTATTTGGATTATTTATTTATTTAGTGTTCGAATTATATATATACACCCGAACAAAATATGGGTATTACTGCTGCCACTCTTTGCTCATTGTTGTGGAACAAGAATAGGGCAAAGACTGAAAAGACACGAATTTTGTCCAAACCATCCTTTCATGGAATATTGAAGTTGTTCTTCTCATTATGAAATTCTTCAATCTTTCTTTGTCTCCTTCTTTAGCTGGGGAAGAACTCTTCTAATTAGGAATTCTTCCTTCGCTGATAGAACTCTTCCTCCTTGTTGGACGAATTCTTCTCATTAGAAAGTTTGTCTTTGTCAAAGCAGACTCTTCTCATTAGAAATCATTCTTTGCGGGAGAACTATTCTCATTAGGAGCTCTATCTTTGCTGGGGGCGGACTCTTCTCACTATGAATCCTTCTTCGCGGCCGAAATCTTCTCATTAGGAGCTCTATCTTTGCTGGGGCAGACTCTTCTCATTAGGAATCCTTCTTCGTGGGCGAACTCTTCTCATTAGAAGCCCTATTTTTGCTGGGACTCTTCTCATTAGGAATCCTTTTTTGCTGGGCGAACTCTTCTCATTAGGAATCCTTTTTTGCTGGGCGAACTCTTCTCATTAGGGGGTGGACTCTTCTCATTAGGAATCCTTCTTTGTTGGGCGAACTCTTCTCATTTGTTGCTCTATTTTCCATCTACTTCCTGTCAGAACAACTAAAATTTGAGGGTTAGCATGACCCTAATTTCCTACATGATGCATGAACCATGACTTGTTGAGGTTCATCAATCGGCTTTTGCCCTTTTAGGACCCTTTTTGACACTATCTTTTTTTAATTCTCTTCTCGCATTCAGAATCGGTCGTCACAATCTTCATTCTACGTTTCTGACCCTTTGCTCTAAAGCACCCTTTCGGGTTTTCACTTTAGGTTGCTTTTCTCAAAGCGCCCTTTCAGGTTTTCACTTTGGCTTTTTTTTTTCTTTTTTTTTGAAGGCGCCTTTTTAGGTTTTCACCTCGATTTTCTTTCTTTTTTCTTGATAGAGAATAAAGGAGAGATATTATAGCTGACGAAATCTTGTCCTAGTCAATCATATGTCACCTTGTTTTGTCAACATTGCAAATACCTAATCCTTCAATGTTAAAGTTTTGCCAAATCAAGAGTCTTTACAAAATGATGGTTCTCAACAATAGATCATGGGGCTGCAGACATTCCTCTTCACTCTCAAACTTCACAAAGTGTCTTAACTGAGATGATGATTCAAAAGAACATGATAATGTATTGGCCTTGTGGTTTTGATTATCTCAAAATGAACACAGAGATAAAAAATCATTGTTCTTCGGGTAGAAGACTTTGTTGACGTCTTTTGTAGTCTGTTTTCAAGTTCACACCATCTTGTCCTATACACTCTTCTTCAATATCTCAGAGTGATAAGGTTCACCTGCACTTTAAAAACATAGTAATACCAGGAAATTATATGCTTTATTCTTTATATTATCCATTTTATGATGCTTTAGAACTGAAACAACAAAATAAAAAAAACAGAGTTAGGTCTCCAAGCATCCAAGGCATGAAGGATACAACCACCCCATCGACCAGATATAGGGATGAACTCGCACTCATGTCCAACAGTCCTCAAACGTTGTCGGGATTCTTTCGAATATGGAATCCCTTCCAAAATACCAGGTGTCCGAGAGATTTTGCCTGTCGGATGCCTAACTTCATTTATCTGAGCCGCCCTTTACGGGTTTTCAAGTCAGATCCTCTATTGGTTTCAAGGCACCCTTTACGGATTTTCACCTTGAACCCTCCTTTTTATTTTCATCTCTCTTTTTTTGACATATCTAAGGCGCTCTTTTTGGGTTTTCACCATAGATATTTTCATTTTGCGAAAGCGCCCTTTCGGGTTTTCACTCCACTTTTTTTGTTTCTTTTTTCTTTTTTTCATTCTCTTTTTGAATTCTTTAATCATAATACTTCTTGACTGAATCAGAGTTTACTGGCTTATGTAACTTCTTGTCGTCCATTTCAGCCAAAATCAACGCTCCTCCAAAGAAGGCCCTTGTGACAACATAAGGTCCTTCCCCGTTAGGCATGTATTTTCCACGGTCATCTCGATGTATTTTCAAGACCTTTTTCAACACAAGATCTCCCTCTCAGAATTCTCTCGGGCGCACCTTTTTATCATATTCTCGCATCATTCTTTTATGGTACATTTGGCTGTGACAAATTGCCTTCAACCTCATTTCTTCAATAAGATTTAAGTGGTCGAATCAAACCTGTAGCCATTCTGCATCATCTAACTTCACCTCGGACAAAACACGAAGAGATGGGATTTTAACCTCAATTGGAAGTACCACTTCTGTGCCGTAGACCAAAGAGTAAGGTGTTGCCCCAGTTGATGTTCGTATTGAAGTTCGATACGCAAACAATGTGAATGGTAGTTTCTCATGCCAATCTTTGTAATTTTCTGTTGTCTTTGATATGATCTTCTTGTTGGTTGCCTCCACTGCCCATTCATCTTAGGGCGGTAAGTCACAAAATTGTGATGAATGATTTTGAATTGCTCACATGCTTCTATTATCACTTTGTTGTTGAAATTGGTAGCATTATCAGTGACGATTCTTTCTGGAAAACCATACCGACAACTTATCTTTTTCTTCAAGAACTTGCAAACTATTTTTCTTGTGATGTTGGCATAATAAGCATCTTCTACCCACTTGGTAATATAGTCAATGGCCACAAGAATAAAATGGTGTCTGTTGAGTATTTAAAAGTTCTATATTTTACCCCTCATTTACCTATTTTTCTGCTGCATTCAGCCATATTTCATTGCATTTAGGATAAATTTATGTATAAACATCACAATTAGATAAAATGACACAGTTGCTACTGATTTTGGTCACTTTTGCAGGTATCTGCTGTGACAGACTCAGGGCAGCAAAGGAGCAGAGCTGGAGCACAGGACTGGAGTCAAGGAACAACACGCTGCCGTGGCCACTGCCGTTGCAGCCATGACGACCGTATTGGTGAGGTGGAAGAGTGAAGTGGAGCTCGACAGATAGAGGATTTAAAGCCGGTCTGTCGTGGACCACTCCTATATTTTTCCGAGCTCGGAGGAAGAATGGAGGCCAAGCCCAAAGTCCAAGGAAGGAACGTAAGGCAAGAAAAGAGGACGAATTAAAGGCATATACTCAGAAGATTTAGTCTCCAATAGAGTTCTACTTTAGTTTAAACTTGTATTCTTGCCATATTAGAAAACTTGGACCCAAGGCCTATATAAAGGCATGTAATTCGACCTATGAAGGGATATCACATTCCTAGCCGTCTTCCCCAAAACCCTTGTCGTTTCCCCTCTTCATCATGTTCTAAACTCTCCCTAGGGCTAAGGGTTGATTCTGTAAAGTAGTTGCAAGGATTGTACTATTTTAGGAATTTTCTGTTCAAGCAATAAAAACTTCAAGTTTATTTATTATGGTTTTCACATCTTGCAAGAGTATTGGGAGAGCATTGTGAGGTTATCTATTTGTTTGATATCGGGAGAGTCAAGCATACGAATAGAATAAATACGTGTTTTCCAGTTTATGGTTAAACCATCTCGGCTTAGGGATAAGTACGAGGTTAAGTGGCTAAAGAAGAATTCAACAACACTAGTGTTCACCCTTCGATTTACGCCGGGAGGTATCATCTAAGAAGTGTTTATCAACAGAACTTGGGCCTAGGAATAGGACAAGTCATAGCAAAGATTCTTGCCAAACTTGAAGTATAGAGTTGTGTGATCGCTGCCGCGACAGGTGCTGTCGCGACAGGAACGACGACAGAACAATAGTTTCTATTCAGTGCAACACCTGTACTATCGAGCAATTCAATACGGCCTATTTCTTCAACCTGATTTTTTTATCTCTTAATTTACCTGTTTCTCAAGATTACTTTACAAACAATTTAAACTCTTTTTCTCTCTCGTGCAGTAATTCTAGGATAAAGCAATTTCCAGTCCCCGTGGAGACGATATCCGATACTCCAAGTATCACTTTACTACTTGCGTCGTGTACACTTACACTATTTGCGATAGGACTTTTGACACGCAACAAGTTTTTGGCGCCGTTGCCGGGGACTGGCAACATATCTTTACCCTTACTCTTACTGCACTTTTTCTTTTTAATTCTTCTTTTTTTCTTGATATTATTTACCCTGTGCTTTTCACAAGGCTTTCTGTTTGCTTATGCGCAGATCTAGACGAGGCAAAGAACCTGAGTACGAAGTAGACCCTGAAATCGAACGCACATACAACCTCAGGAACCGAGTCCGACTTTTGATAGAAAGAAACGACTATCTTGAGGAATAGCTAGAAGCAATGCAGAACAACGGGGTAGATGATAACCAAGGGGTTATTGGAGATCCTCCCCAGGATGTCCGGAATGGACGGCCTGCCGCTGCCGCTGCCGCACGACAGTCCTGCCGCGACTACATGGTCAATGACCATGTTGAACTGGAGACCACCTTGCCAGACGTGGAAGCTGAGAACTTCGAGCTGAAACCTGTTATGTTCAACATGATAAATTTCGCTGGCTAGTTTAGTGGCGCCGCAACTGAGGATGCCCAAGAACATCATAAAACATTCCAAGAAATCCGTGGATCGTTTAGATTGCCATGAATAAATCCAGAAGTACTGAGGCTCCGATTATTTCCTCATTCACTGAGAGACAGAGCTAAAACTTGGTGGAATAAACTAACGTCGGGTTCAATACGAACTTGGGCAGATCTCTCTCGTGAATTCTTATTTCATTTTAATCCTTCTTATTTATCTAAGAAATTGCGTAATGAAATTGCTACTTTTCAGTAGGAGGATGACGAACCAATGCACGAGGCATGGGACAGATTTACAACTCTGCTAAGGAACTGCCCGATGCATGGATTCCCCGTGTGGAATCAGGTCGTTAAATTCTACAATGCTGCCAATACACACACTCGTCTGAGAATAGATTCAGCAGCAAATGGGCTATTATTGGATAAGGAACCAGACAAGGCAATGATAGTGTTGAAAAACCTAGCAAAGAATGATGAGCAATTTCCTACAGCTAGGAGAGGGGGCAAACGAGGGATAACTGTGAAGGATTATGAAGCTGTCAATTCCTTAAAATCACAGGTTGCATACCTCAAAAAGGTGGTGGAAAATCTGCAGCGGAAAGATACTAAACCCGTATATTATGCAGAAGAAGTATGTGAGACTTGTAGTGGGAATCATAATTCAGAAGACTGTCCTTTACAGCTTGAAGAAGGGATGTATGTTGGGAATTATAACAAGCCAAGAAACTATGATTCCAACAATTATAATCCCCACTGGAGGAAAGATCCTAAGTTCTCCTGGAGCAATCCAAACAATGCACTGAATCCTCAAATGCAAAACAACCAAAACCAAGGGGCACCTAGAATTCTGTCGCGACAGCAGCAGCCGCAACAGCAGCCGGTAGCCGCACCTAGTATACTGGAGCAGACATTGGCAACATTCATGTCACAGACAGGAGCTTACATGGCGAACATGGATCACTTTGTCAAGAAAACTGAGTCATTCATGAACAAGAAAGAGATGAGGATGACAAACCATGAGCCTACCCTGAAATCGATGGAGACACAGATGGGCCAGGTTTCCCAGCATATCAATCCAAGGCAAAATGGACGATTCCCTAGTGATACTGAGGTCACTAGAACATTTTAGAGGTCGAAATCTTCGATGTATGGGGAATCGACTTCATGGGACCATTCCTAGCATCTTGTGGGAACCTTTACATCCTACTGGCAGTGTATTATGTGTCCAAGTGGGTAGAAGCGATCGCCACTCAGAAAAATGACGCCAAACCTGTTCTAAGATTTCTGCACAAGAATATCTTCTCCAGATTTGGCATCCCAGGGCGATCATTAGTGATGAGGGGAGACACTTCGATAACAGGGTAATTGCTGTTGCCTTGAGAAAATACGGAGTAAAGCACTAGATTGCAACATCATACCACCCTCAAACCAATGGGCATGCCGAGATATCCAACTGAGAAGTAAAGAACATACTTGAGAAGATGGTTAAACCCAATCGAAAGGATTGGTCTCTACATCTCAATGATGCACTCTGGGCCTATAGGACATCCTTCAAAACACCAATAGGGATGTCATCCTATAGACTCATCTATGGGAAAACATGCCACTTAACTGTTGAGATAGAACACAGAGCTTACTGGGCTATCAAGGCAGTAAATTTGGACTGGTGTAAGGCAGGACAAAAGAGGCTACTGGACTTGAATGAAATTGAAGAAATTCGAGCAATGACCTACGACAATACCAAGATCTACAAGGACAAAACCAAAAGGTGGCATGACAGGAAGCTGCTGCCACGACAGTTCTGCCCAGGGCAGCAGGTATTGTTATTCAATTCTAGGTTGAAGCTTTTCCCAGGAAAGCTTAAATCTAGATTGTCCGGTCCTTTCCAAGTTGTCCAGGTTTTCCCCCATGGTGCCATTACAATCAAATCCTTAAATGACGGGCACCAGTTCAAAGTCAACGGACAGAGACTAAAGCATTATCAGGGGACTGAAGCCCCAAGGATGCAAGAAGTAGTTACTTTAGGAGATGCCCCTCAAGGCGTCCCTAATTTAACTTAGTTTTTATTTTACTTTATTTTATTTATTTATTAGGAATTAAGATTTATTTATTTTAGGAACTAAGATTTTATTTTAATTTATTTATTTATATTTAGGAAATAAAGAAAGCAAGGCAGAGAGAAGTAATGAACTAGCCCACCACATTCACAAAAGCCCAAAAAGCCCAACGGACGAGGCTGTCGTCACAGCCTGTCATCAGCTATCACGACAGATGTGGAGAAGACAGCCTGTCATGGAGCTGTCGCGACAGACTTGCAAACGCGTAACAGATGCACAGCAGACAAAAACGCGTGACAGACGCGTCAGAAACCGCGTAACAGCTTGCCCCGTTATTCGTACCTGCCGTTACAGCTCCAATGGGCAGAAAATCACCCTTATATATAAACCCCCACTCACTATTCATTTTTCATCTCATTCTCATTTTCTCAACTTGTTTTCTCTATTTTAGATCTCAAAATTTTCTTTACATTTTTTCTACAGTCTTTACAAAAATGGCTAGCAGACAAACCCGCCGCAGGGCTGCCTCCACTTCTACCGCAGCAGTATCCACCCCAAGTCACAATGCCATTCCAAACCGTTTCGCCTCCACCGAATCTGCCACAAGATACTACAGCTCCTTCCAAAAGAGGGACATGTGGGAGGAACGAGGGTTTATCTACACACAACCCACGGGAGATCTAGGGCTCAAGAACTTCATAGCCAAGAAAATTCAGGCCCTCAAATGGTAGAAATTTGCTGCCCAACTCGAGGAGATGAACATAACCCTTGTTCGAGAGTTCTACGCTGCCGTCGACAGCAAAGATGCCAAGACAGTAACTGTTCGAGGCAAGCAACTCTCTCTCGAGCCTGCATACATCAATACACTCTACAGATTGTACGTGAGCAAAAAGGAGGACTCCCACAGAAGGTTCATGAATAGTCTGTCACTGGCAGACTATGATGCGGTCATGGCAGAAGTCATCGAAGAAGGGACGGAATGGAACAACGACCCTAAACACTGATGGACTATGAAGAGAACCCAGCTGACTCCACAAGCCAAACCGTGGAATCACTTTGTCAAGAAGCGCATCATGCCATCCTCCCACAACAGCACGGTCGACAGACCAAGGTTAGCTCTTGTTCATTCCATTTTAAATGAAAGACAAATAAATGCGACCGCTACATACAAAATGGAATACTTGAGTGTGCCCTCCGACCGTTGGGTCCCCTCGTCTTCCCCTACCTCATCACCACCATCTTCCGGGGCCTCAATGTACCGGAGATTGAGGAAGACGTTAAGGTTCAAGGAAAAGAGTGGATGCAGCGGAACATTTTTAGCCTAATGGAGTTGAAAGCGGCCACCCCACTGTCATACTTCAACCCATCTGCCACGACAGACCAGACGAAAGACCCAAGTTCCCCAGAACCTGCCACAACAGAACAACAGCAGACGGTAGCAGGACCTCCAGCAGACACCTCCGCCCAGATTCTGTCGATGCTAAAAAGGATGGAGGAACGACAGCTCGGACTGATGGGCTACATGAGGGACTTCACGGCCGCAACGGTAAACTTTATTCACAATGATTTACATTTTACCCATGTGCCTTTCCCTTCTTTCCCAGACCACTTCTTTGTACACCCACACCTACCCCTGCTACAAGCCTGAAAACCCCCTCTGCTGCTTCCACAACTACCCCTGCCACGACAGGCGAAGGCGGTAGGCAATCTTCCACATCCAGAGGAGAAAAGCGAAAGGACCCCATCCCAGAAATCGACCCCAAATATTGGGAAGGGTTCTCCTTATCTTTCGTCTGGCAGGATTCTGACTCCAAGCCATCGATTGCCCGAGACATCTCCAAGGACTACCTTCCGATGAAGAGAAAGAAACTCAATGAGACTGTCGAAGGACCCTCCGACCAAGGCAGATTTGCCAACAGCAGCTCCGACAATGATGTCGAGGTTTTGGACAAGCCCCCACACATCTCACCGACACGTGTCCAGCCACCTCGGGAAGCAAAGAAGAAGACAGCCTCTGCCTCTTCCAGCACATTGCCAGCCCCTGCCATGAAAGTCATTGCCCACCGACAGCTCCAGATCAGCAGCAGGAGCGACGACAGCTCCTCAACTTAAGTTTCTTTCTTATATTTTGCTGTCTTTGATGTTTTATTTATTTTGTAATGTATTTTATTTTTTTGTTTTTTCATTTTCATCCCGTCATGCCTTGAGGGCAATGCAACCCTCGAGTTTGGGGGTGGTATCCCTCTATTAATGAAGTTGTTAGTTGTGTCTTAAATTCATGTCTAATTATTAGTTTATTTTTAAGTTTATTTTTGTGTCAAAAAAATGAAAATAAAAACAAAATTTGGCTTAAGTCTTTGAACTAAACTTACCTGCCGCGACATACTATGTCGTGGCAGTGCCTTTAGGAAATTTTAGGAACTGTTTAGAGCCTTACTGTAATTATGATCTGTACAACACTCTTTGTGACTCTTATGCTATCTAAACTTCTATAGTGCACTGGAATAGGAATGTTTACCCACTTGAAATTGCCCATAGAGGTGCCTATCATTGGCTCTAGGAAAACAATAAAAGAAAGAAAAATATTCAGACTCATTTGCTTGCAAAACTGCCATGCACTGATTTTAGGAAATTTCTCTTTGAGCTTAAGTTAGAAAAAACTAAAGGAGCCTAAGAATTGCCTCCAGAAAAGATGCAGTTAAATCAAGAGTCAGAAAAAACTAAAGGAGCCTAAGAATTGCCTCCAGAAAAAATTGAATTGGCATAAACTCAAGTTTGTAAGCATGACTATTCTGGTACACTGAAGGAGTCTAGACACATAGTTGTTCACAAAACCTGCACACACCACACAAGAATTATAACATGGTTCTGAATAAATCCAGAAATGCCCGACAAGGTATTGCTCTTGATAGGGAATAAGTGGTAGGTAATGAAAGGTTCACTGAATTAAGCCAAACCAAAAAGTTTTTATTTTTAGTTAGGTCATATTTGCTTGAGGGCAAGCAAGAACTTGAGTTTGGGGGTGTGTTGAGTATATAACAGTTCTATATTTTACCCCACATTTACCTATTTTTATGTTGTATTCAAGCATATTTCATTGCATTTAGGTTAGGTTTCTGCATAAACATCACAATTAGATAAAATGGCACAATTGCTACTGATTTTGGTCACTTTTGCAGGTATCTGCTATGACAGACTCGGGGCAGCAAAGAAGCAGAGCTGGAGCACAAGACTGGAGTCAATGAACAACACGCTGCTGTGGCAGCCATGACGACAACATTAGTGAGGTGGAAGAGTGAAGTGGAGCTCGATATATAGAGGATTTAAAGCGGGTCTGTCGTGGACCACTCTTATATTTTTCCGAGCCCGGAGGAAGAATGGAGGCCAAACCCAAAGTCTAAGGAAGGAACTCAAGGCAAGAAAAGAGGACGAACTAAAGGCATATACCCAAAAGATTTAACCTCCAATAGAGTTGTATTTTAGTTTAAACTTGTATTCTTGCCATATTAGAAAACTTGGACCCAAGGCCTATATAAAGGCGTGTAATTCGACCTATGAAGGGATATCTCAACCCTAGTCGTCTTCCCCAAAACCCTTGTCGTTTCCCCTCTTAATCATGTTCTAAACTCCCCCTAGGGATACGGGTTGATTTTGTAAAGTATTTGCAAGGATTGTACTGTTTTAGGAATTTTTTGTTCAAGAAATAAAAACTTCAAGTTTATTTATTATGGTTTTCACATCTCACAAGAGTATCGGGAGAGCATTGTGAGGTTATCTATTTGTTTGATATCGGGAGAGTCAAGCATACGAACGGAATAAATACGCGTTTTCCAATTTATGGTTAAACCATCTCGGCTTATGGATAAGTACGAGGTTAAGTGGCTAAGGAAGAATTCAACAACACTGGTGTTCACCCTTCGAATTATGTCGGGAGGTATCATCTAAGAAGTGTTCATCAACAGAACTTAGGCCTAGGAATAGGACAAGTCATAGCAGGGATTCTTTCCAAAATTGAAGTACAGAGTTGTGTGATCGCTGTCGCGATAACAACAGACTACTGCCGCGATAGGTGCTGCCGCGACAGGTGCTGCCGCGACAGGAACGACGATAGAACAGAAGTTTCTATTCAGTGCAACACCTGCACTACCGAGCAATTCAATACCGACCTAATTCTTAAACCTGATTCTTTTATCTCTTAATTTACCTGTTTCTCAAGATTACTTTACAAAAAATTTAAACTCATTTTCTCTCTCGTGCAGCAATTCTAGGATAAAGCTATTTTCAGTCCACGTGGAGACGATATCCGATACTCCAAGTATCACTTTACTACTTGCGTCGTGTACACTTGCACTATTTGCGATAGGACTTTTGACACGCAACAGTGTCCATTAGAAGCTTTAGAGGTGGATCTGCCCGATAAAATCCATACCCCATACAACAAAAGGCTACGACGAATTCATTATACGAAGAGGTACAAGTGGAGAATTAATCTTTTCAGCATATATCTGACACTTCTGACACTTCTTGGGATATTGAATACAATCTTCTTCCATTGTTGTCCAATAATAGTCGTATCTCATGATTTTCTTGGCTATCGAGAATCCATTAGTATGTGTTCCATATATTCCGTCGTGCACTTCTGCCATAATGTTCTTTGCTTCATGGCATTGACACATCTTAACAGAATCTGATATTTTCCCCTTTTATAAAGGATCTCTCCATTGAGCACGTATCCTGAAGTCATCCTTCTAATTGTTCTCTTGTCATTGTCATTTACCCCCAAGGGGTAAGTCTGATATTTTAGGTACTGCAGAATATCATAATACCAGGGATACTTATCGACTTCTTCTTTATGTTGCAATAGTGGGCATAGGTTTCATAACTTTGCATTCAAATTGGCATCATATCTACTGATTTATTTGCTAGGAATACCGAAGCTAGTGTAGCTAAGGCATCCGCCATTTGGTTGTCTTCCTTGAGGATATATGTAAAGGTAATTTCTTCAAATTCTTTCATTAGCTCCTGGATCAATTTTCGGTGCTCAATCAATTTTATATCCCTCGTTTCCCATTCTCCACGAAGTTGGTAGATCACCAACGCCGAATCCCCATATACTTTCAAAGTTTCTATTTTTCTTTCAATAGTAGCTCGCATGCCCATGGCACAAGCTTCGTACTCTGCAATATTATTGGTGCAAAGAAATTCTAATTTGCTCGTGAACGGGTGGTGTACATTATATGGAGAGATCAATACTGTTGCGTGTAAAATAGTCTATCGCAATTATAGTGCAAGTATACACGACGCAAGTAGTAAAGTGATACGAAGTATCGGATATCGTCTCCACAGGGATTGGGCTAATAGCTTCACCTAATTTCACTGCACGAAAGTAAAGGAAATAATTATGAGAAGTTGTCACGAATAATAATGTAAAAACGCAAATAAAGGAATTGAGATATCAAAATAGAGAGAATGGGCTGGTATTGAATTGCTCAGTAGTGCAGGTATTGAATTGCTTAGGATCTCCAGTTCTGTCGTCGCACCCGTCGCCGACAGCACCTGTCGCGGCGTCTGTCCGTTAGCTATCGCGGCAGCGAACACTAACTCAGTACTTCAAGCTTGGCAAGAATCCCAGATCTGCCTTGCCCTATCCCTAGGCACAAGTCTGTCGATGATCACGTCTTTGATGATACCTCCCGGCGTGAATCGAAGGATGAACACCGATGTGTATGAATTCTTCTTTAGCCACTTAACCTCGCCCTATCCCTAGGCACGAGATGGTTCAACTATAAACTAGAGAGCGCGCTCTTATCTCTTTCGTATACTTAACTCTCCCGATGCTAAGTAAATGGATAACCTCACAATGCTCTCCCGATGCTCTTGCAAGATACTAAAACCAAGATAAAAGAACTTGAAGTTTATTTTATTGAACTTGAAAAATCCTAAAACAAAGCAACCCTTGCAACTACTTTACAAAACAACCCGTAGCCCTAGGGGGAATTTAGAACATATCGGTGATAGGTAAACGGCAGGGTTTAGGTTTCGGTTATGGGGTAGTCGGTCATGCCCTAGGTTTAATCTATGCCCTTTATATAAGCTTTGGGCTCAAGTTATCTAAGGTAACAAGGATTACAACTTTAATTAAAACTAAGATTCTAATAAAGACTAAATCTCTAAGGATTCCTACTTTTCAGCCGCCTCCTTGTTTCATGGAGATTCTTCTCCTTGAGCTTTGGCTTGACATATCTTTTGATCCGGGGCTTGGAAAAATATTCGGCTTCCACACGACAGACGAGCAGATTTTTCTCTATCTATCGAGGTCCACTTCACTTTTCCTCTTCATAAATCTGCTGTCACCATGCTGTCACGACAGGTCCATGACAGGTTCGTCTTCTTCAGCTGCTTGTCCAGTTTAGCTCTCCTGCTTATCTGCCCTGCGCCTGCCTTCGACATCTACTGTGACAGATACCTGCAAAAATAGCCATCTTTCAGTAGAATCCGTGCCTTTTATATAATTGTGATGTTTTATTAAAAACTAACCTAAATGCAATGCAATGATGCTTGAATGCAGCAGAAATATGGGTTTAAAAAGGTGTAAATGATAGAACTTTTACACACTCAACACACCCCCAAACTCAAGTTTTTGCTTGCCCTCAAGCAATGAAGACTTAAAAGAAAACTGAAAATTTTTGTGTTGGCCTTCAAACAGTGAACTGTCCCTTACCTGTCGCTCATTCTCTATGGCGGCAGCAACCTGTCGGAAAGGTTAGGATCTGTCTGGAATCTTCCTATAGCTCTCGTGCAGTGTGTGCATGCTTGTGAACAGTTATATGCTAAGACCCTCTTAGTTTTACTAGAATATTCAACTCCTTAACTCGAATTTTATGCCAAAGTTTACTTTCTTTTAGAAGGCACATTTTCATGCTTCTTTTTCTTCTATTTTCAAGCTAAGTTTTTCTAGAGCCAGTTTTGGGCACCTCTAGTTAGCTTCCTAGAGCCGGTTTCGGGCACCTCTAGGTTTTTGATTTTCTTTTGCTAAACTTCTTTCCTAGAGCCAGTGTTAGGCACCTCTAGGGGCTATCCAAGTTCTAAGCTTCCTATTCTAGTTTGGCTAAAAGAAATCTAAGCAATATAACAGTCACAAAAGTGTTTAAGTTTTTAGAACTATAGAAAGGCTCTAAACTTTTCCTTAACCTGTCCTACAGATGCTGCCACGACAGAGCCGTCATGACAGGTAAGTTAACTTCACAGTTTTAAGCCAACAGTTTAAATTTTCTTATTTTTCTGATTTTTTTTAGAGAAACTTATAAGACACAACAGTTAATCAAAGATGTACTAAGACTCCATTAGAATGGAGGGTTGCCACCCCCAAACTCGAGGGTTGCATTGCCCTCAATGCAAAATGATATGAAAAATAAAGAAAAACAAAATAAATAAAAGTACATCACAAAAATATAAGGGCAGGCAGCAATAAGAGGAGTAAAAGAAATAAAAACTTAAATTTTATTCGCTGTCCTCGCTGCTGCTGCTGACGCGGATCTGATGGTAGCGTCTGCGTTGGAGAGGTGGCTGGGCAGGTTCCGGAGCAGGTTGATCAACAGGTTCATCAGCCTGTTGAGGTGCAGGTTCTTCCTCCGGTTGGGGGACAGGGTCGTCAGCAGGTTGAAGGGCAGGTGGCTCCACTAGTCGGACATCAGAACTGCTGCTGCTGTCCCAGCTGCTACTCGTGATGGCTTTGGATAGCCTTCTCTTGTTGGCCACATGCTTAATGCGTTTCACCCGCGTGAAGGCGCTGTCCAAATTCCTCCGAACAAGAGGGCTGTCATCAGTGGCAGCTCGCTTGGTGCCTCGAGGGGAGGTGTCTGCCGGTGGGCTGGCGTCTGCTGTCGGGGATGGTGTAGAGGAGGCAGATTCTCCGTGGGGAGAGACAGGTGGTGTGGGAGTGGGGGAGGGGATATTGAAATAATGGGCGGGGAAGGTGGGGAAGATGACATCCGAAAAATTTAAAGTATTAGTGATGAAATTTACCGTTGCATTTGAGAAGTCACGGATAAAGGTCATCAAACCCATTTGACGCTCCTCTACCCTCAGGATGGCAGCAAGTATGTGGGCGTTTTGGTCTGCCGGAGCGGTGTTGGTGGCAGCTTCTGGGGCAGGTTCGGTGGCAGGTTCATCATCGGAATCAGCAGGAGGGGCGTTGGGGTCGAAGGCATTGAGTGGCGATACGACTATAACCTCCATGAGGCTGGAGATGTTGCTGTCTGTCCAGCCGCTGCCCTTCTTGATTTTGTCGGAAGGCTCCTCTGGTACGGCAGCACAGCGGCAGAGGGCGGTGATGGTGAACGGCAGGCAGAGTCGTGAGTCTGTGCGGAAAGCACAGTCGAGGATGCTGTCCCGCATGTACCTGCCCACATTGATGGGCCTGTCATGCATGATAGAGTGAATGAGGGCCAACCGCTGTCTGTTGACTGTCGTATGGTGCGACGAGGGCAGGATACGCTTTTTGATAAACGCATTCCATAGTTTTGCCTCGGGGAGTAGCTCTGCCCTATTTACGGAGTTGGGGTTCTTCTTGCTGGTGCTCCAGGTTGTGCCCGCCTCTGTCAACTCTCTCATGACAGCATCATGTCCGGTAGCGTCGAGGGTGTCCCAAAATTGTTGATGAGCATCGTCATTGGGGCCAAAGAAGAGGCCGAATACATGGTTGATGCTGCTGGCGGTGAAAGGAACTGTCACTCCTCGGACGATGACAGATGTCGCCGTCTTACTTTCGATCGCCGCATAAAATTCCCTGATGAGAGTGTCGTTAAGCTCTGCCGGCTGCTCGGCGAAGTCCTCCCAAAGTTGTGCTGTTATGGCCTTCATAATGAACGGCCGGAGTCCAAAAAGAGGAGCATCTCTGTTATAGATGAAGCTCCATTCCTCCCATAGTTCCTTGTTAGCGAACGGAGATGCTGCTGCTGAAGAAGAAGCGGCAGCAACATTCTGGCGAGTTTGTCGTGAAGACATTTTTGGTTGCAAGGGCTGAAAAAAGAAAGAGAGTAGATAAAACTAGAAGGGAATAACAAGAGAGAAAATCAGAAGTGATGAAAAATGAAAAGGGGAAGGGGTTTATATAGCGGTCGAGTAGCTGCCCATTTAATGCCACAACGGCAGGCGGGAATAACGGGGCGGCAGATTGGATATTGCGTGTCTGACACGCATTAATGCGTCTGCTGTGCGTCTACCGCACGCTTCTTCGTCTGCTGTGCGTCTGTTGACAGCCTGTCAAATCCGTCTGCGCCGGCAGCCGAAACGACAGGTTACCATAAATGGGCTTTATTGGGCTGGTGGATGAGCAGTGGGCTTGGGCCACTTCTTCTTTCTCACTTGACTCCTTTATTTCCTAAAAACTGAAATTAAAAACAAAACATTATTAAAATAAATCTAATTCCTAGTAAATAATAATAAAAAAAGTAAAAATAAAAACTAGGTTAAATTAGGGATGCCTTGTGGGGCATCACCTAAGGTAACCACTTCCTGTATTCCTGGGGCTTCAGTCCACTGATAATGCTTGAGGCGTTGTCCATTGACTTTGAATTGGTGCCCGTCCTTTAATGATTGAATTGTAATGGCACCATGGGGGAAAACTTGAATTACTTGGAACGGACCAGACCATCTAGATTGAAGCTTCCCTGGGAAGAGTTTCAATCTAGAATTAAACAACAATACCAGCTGCCCTGGGCAGAACTGTCGTGGCAGCAACTTTTTGTCATGCCACTTCTTTGTTTTCTCTTTGTATATTCTTGCGTTGTCGTAGGCCATCGTCCGTATTTCATCGATCTCATTCAAATCTAACAGCCTTTTCTGGCCTGCCTTGTCCAAGTCCATATTTACTGCCTTGATTGCCCAATATGCCTTGTGCTCTATCTCGACAGGCAGGTGGCAGGTTTTCCCATAGATTAATCGGAATGGAGACATGCCCAATGGAGTTTTGAAAGCTGTCCTGTATGCCCATAGTGCATCATTCAGAAGTAGAGACCAATCTTTCCTAGTTGGTTTAACCATCTTTTCAAGAATGTTCTTCACTTCCCTGTTGGAAATTTCAGCCTGTCCATTGGTCTGTGGGTGGTATGCTGTCGCGATCCTGTGCTTGACACCATATTTCTTCAAGGCGGCAGCAATTACCCTGTTATCGAAATGTCTCCCTTCATCACTGATAATCGCTCTAGGGATGCCAAATCTAGAAAAGATGTTTTTGTGCAAAAACTTTTGGACCGTTTTGGCATCATTCTTTTGAGTTGCGATTGCTTCTACCCACTTGGAGACATAATCTACTGCTAGGAGGATGTAAAGATTTCCACATGAAGATGGAAAAGGTCCCATAAAATCAATCCCCCAAACGTCGAAGATTTCGACTTCTAAAATATTCTGCAGTGGCATCTCGTTTCTCCTCGAGATATTACCTGTCCGCTGGCACCTGTCACAGTTTTTGGAAAATTCCTGTGCGTCCTTATACAGTGTCGGCCAGTAGAACCCTGACTGCAGCACCTTGGCAGCAGTTTTATTGCCTCCTAAGTGTCCTCCATATTGTGAAGCATGACAGTGATGGAGAATGTCTTCTTGTTCTTCTTGTGGTACACATCTCCTTATAACCTGATCTGCGCACATTTTGAAAAGAAGAGGTTCGTCCCAATAATAATGTTTAACATCATTTTGAAACCTCTTCCTGGCTTGATAATTAAGATCAGAAGGAAATATTCCGCTAACTATAAAATTAACGAAATCAGCATACCAGGGAAGGTCAGAAGACTTACCTGCCGCCATGGCTGTCGCGACAGCGATTGCGGCAGCAAAGAGCTGCTCATCTGGGAAGGTCTCCAGTATGTGTGTCTCATCTACAGGTAGACTCTGTCCCATCTCCAACCTCGACAAGTGATCTGCCACCTGATTTTCTGTCCCCTTTTTGTCTTTGATTTCAAGGTCGAACTCTTGTAATAGCAAGATCCATCGTATCAACCTAGGCTTTGCATCCTTCTTTGCGAACAAGTACTTAAGGGCAGAATGATCGGTGTGCACTATTACCTTCGTTCCAAGTATATAAGAACGAAACTTGTCGATGGAGAACACCACAGCTAACAGCTCCTTTTCTGTGGTGGTGTAATTCACTTGGGCATCATTCAATGTTTTGCTGGCATAATATATGACATGAAACAGCCTGTCCTTGCGCTGCCCAAGTGCTGCCCCGACAGCATAGTCACTAGCATCACACATAATTTCAAACGGTTGCGTCCAGTCTGGTGGCTGTACTATGGGGGCTGTCACTAGCTTTTCCTTTAGAACCTTGAATGCTTCAGTACATTCTTTATTAAAGTCAAAGGGTCGGTTCTGCTCTAAGAGGTGACATAGGGGTTTTGTGATTTTTGAGAACTTTGCAATAAATCTCCTATAAAAACCAGCATGCCCTAGAAAACTCCTAATTCCCTTGACTGTGGTTGGCGGCGGCAGCTTCTCAATTACCTCTATTTTGGCCCTGTCGACTTCTATCCCACGGCAGCTAATCTTATGGCCTAAAACTATCCCTTCATCTACCATAAAATGGCATTTTTCCCAATTAAGAACAAGATTAGCTTTTTCACATCTTTCAAGTACCTTTTTAAGGTTGCCGAGGCAGCTCTCAAAATCGTCTCCAAAGACGGAAAAATCATCCATGAAAATTTCGAGGAAGTCCTCTACCATGTCGGAGAATATTGCCATCATGCACCTTTGGAAGGTGGCAGGTGCGTTACATAGGCCGAACGGCATCCTCCTAAATGCGTATGTTCCGTAAGGGCATGTGAAGGTCGTTTTCTCTTGGTCCTCCGGTGCAATAGCAATTTGATTATAACCTGAATAACCATCAAGAAAACAATAGTAAGGTTTACCCGCTAATCTATCAAGCATTTGATCAATAAAGGGTAAAGGAAAGTGGTCTTTTCGGGTAGCTTTGTTAAGCTTCCGATAGTCCATACAAACCCTCCAACCGGTCACAGTCCTGGATGGGATTAATTCATTGTTTTCGTTGGTTATCACGGTCATGCCTCCTTTCTTGGGAACACATTGCACCGGGCTTACCCATTTGCTATCGGAGATGGCGTAAATAATACCAGCATCTAACCATTTAATTATTTCATTACGCACTACCTCCTTCATTGCAAGGTTTAACCGCCTTTGGGCATCAATAGTCGGCTTATGATCTTCCTCTAGGAGGATTTTGTGCATACAGATTGCGGGACTAATGCCCTGAATGTCTGCTATCGTCCATCCTATCGCCCTTTTATGTTGCCTCAACATGTCGATCAGCTGTCGTTCCTGTTCCTGCGGCAGCTTTGCAGAGATGATTACGGGCAGTGTGTTATCACAACCAAGATAAGCATATTTAAGCTGCCCTGGCAGGGGCTTAAGTTCTAAGACAGGTGGTTCAACAGTAGATGGCTTTTGGATTAAATGGTTATCCGAAGTGTAGTTCAAAGGTTCGAATAACTTACCTGGACGATGATCTAACTAGTCTACCTCCTCATGACCTTCAGTATCAGATGTATCGGATTCAGAGGAGTCGCTGTCGTCGGTGCTGTCGTCGTCACTGTCATGACAGGCTTGTAGATGGCTGTCGCAGCAGTGACCAAATTTTATATCTCGGCAGCCCGTCCTGATGCAGGGTTGATCAAAGGTCACCTCAATGATGGCCTTGCATTCCTCATCCACATCAGCATGATTCATTGCTTGGAGAACATTCAACTTGATTTCTTGATCGTTTACGCGCATGGTGAGTTCTCCTTTCTCCACATCAATCAATGATCTTCCCGTGGCTAAGAAGGGTCGCCCTAGGATGACTGGTGCGTTCTCATCTGCCTCACAATCTAAAATAAGAAAGTCAGCAGGAAATATAAGCTTATCCACTCTTACCAAAATATCTTCAATTTTTCCTTCGGGGTGAACGTAAGAGCGGTCGGCAAGCTGTAGGGTAACTGTCGTGGGCCGCGCCTTGCCAATACCTAATTTCTGAAAAACAGATTTGGGCATTAGATTAACACTAGCACCAAGATCACATAATGCCTTTCCCACAAATCTGTCGCCGATTACGCAAGGTATGAGGAAGCTCCCTGGATCCTTCTTTTTCTGGGGTGGTTGCCGATGAAGAATACTCATGCAACCTTCTTGCATCCTTACCGTTTCAAATTCCCCAAGTTTAGATTTTTTAGACATGGCATCCTTGAGAAATTTAGCATAACCGGGCATCTCCCTAACAGCATCTAACAACGGAATATTGATATGAACCTGTTTAAAAATATCATAAATCTTTTTAAGTTGAGATTCATGCTTAGCTTGCTGTATCCGTTGAGGAAAAGGTGGTGGAGGACGGTAATCAGCAATGCGTCCTTCCCACTGCATGCGAATCTGAGGACGATACTCATCTTTTTTCTCCTCTGTCGCTTCTGCTGTCGTGACAGGCTCATCGGCAGCAGTCTGTTTGTCACCTGTCGGGGCAGCTTCCTCGGCAGGTTTATCCAAGGCATGTTCCTTTTCTGTTTCAGCTTCTTTTTCCGGCCCTGGTAACTTTTTCCCACTCCTAGTAGTAATCGCCTTACATTGCTCGTGTAGGGGCGGTCTAGCATTTTCAGTATTGCTAGGGAAACCTCCATTCTGCCTCGGTTTAATATGCTGCGACACCTGACCCATTTGTGTCTCTAGAGATTTCAAGGTGGCCTCATGGTTTGTCATTCTCATCTTAGTTTCATCCATAAAGTCTTCCGTTTTCTTGACAAACTTATTGATGTTCTCCATATACGTACCAGTCTGAGACATAAAGGTGGCCAGAGTCTGCTCCAATATACTACTCGTGGCAGGTGGTGGCTGCTGTTGTTACTGAGGCGGCAGGTTCTGCGGCTGCGGCTGCTGTCGCGTCAACAATCTAGGACCCCCCTGATTCTGATTATATGCTTGCGGATTTAGGGCATTGTTAGGGTTACTCCAGGAAAATTTGGGATCTTTCCTCCAATTAGGGTTGTAGTTGTTGGAATTGTAGTTTGGCTTGTAATTCCCAACATATTTTCCTTCTTCTATATTTATAGGGCACTCATCCCTACTATGATTTCCCTCACATGTATCACAAACTTCCTCGACAGCAAACCCTCGTACTTCCTCTTCACTCAATAAGTGTTTCATGGCTTTGGTGAGGAATGCTACCTGTGATTTCATAGTGTTGTCGGCCTCATAATCCTTGACAGCAAGTACCCGTTTACCTCCTCTTCTAGCGGTTGGAAAATGCTCCTCATTCTTAGCCAGATGTTTCAAAACTTGCAGGGCCTCGTCCGGATCTTTATCCAATAATAGTCCATTCGCTGCAGAATCAATTCGAATGCGAGTTTGTAAGTTAGCAGCATTATAAAACTTAGTTACCTGATTCCAGACGGGGAATCCATGCATTGGGCAGTTTCGAAGAAGAGTTGTGAATCTGTCCCAGGCCTCGTGCATTGGCTCGTCATCTTCCTGTTGAAAAGTAGCAATTTCATTACGTAATCGCTCAGCTAAATGTGAAGGATTAAAATGAGACAAAAATTCACGAGTTAAATCTGCCCAAGTCATAATAGAACCCGGTGTAAGTTTATTCCACCAAGTTTTAGCTCTGTCCCTCAATGAATGGGGAAATAACCGAAGCCTCAGTATCTCCGGACTAACTCCTGGTAGTCTAAACGAACGAAAATAAAAACAAAAAGTGCAAGGAAAGGAAGGTGTAGTTATGTTGCCAATCGCCGGCAACGGCGCCAAAAACTTGTTGCGTGTAAAATAGTCTATCGCAATTATAGTGCAAGTATACACGACGCAAGTAGTAAAGTGATACGAAGTATCGGATATCGTCTCCACAGGGATTGGGCTAATAGCTTCACCTAATTTCACTGCACGAAAGTAAAGGAAATAATTATGAGAAGTTGTCACGAATAATAATGTAAAAACGCAAATAAAGGAATTGAGATATCAAAATAGAGAGAATGGGCTGGTATTGAATTGCTTAGTAGTGCAGGTATTGAATTGCTTAGGATCTCCAGTTCTGTCGTCGCACCCGTCGCCGACAGCACCTGTCGCGGCGTCTGTCCGTTAGCTATCCCGGCAGCGAACACTAACTCAGTACTTCAAGCTTGGCAAGAATCCTTGATCTGCCTTGCCCTATCCCTAGGCACAAGTCTGTCGATGATCACGTCTTTGATGATACCTCCCGGCGTGAATCGAAGGATAAACACCGATGTGTATGAATTCTTCTTTAGCCACTTAACCTCGCCCTATCCCTAGGCATGAGATGGTTCAACTATAAACTAGAGAACGCGCTCTTATCTCTTTCGTATACTTAACTCTCCCGATGCTAAGTAAATGGATAACCTCACAATGCTCTCCCGATGCTCTTGCAAGATATTAAAACCAAGATAAAAGAACTTGAAGTTTATTTTATTGAACTTGAAAAATCCTAAAACAAAGCAACCCTTGCAACTACTTTACAAAACAACCCGTAGCCCTAGGGGGAATTTAGAACATATCGGTGATAGGTAAACGGCAGGGTTTAGGTTTCGGTTATGGGGTAGTCGGTCATGCCCTAGGTTTAATCTATGCCCTTTATATAAGCTTTGGGCTCAAGTTATCTAAGGTAACAAGGATTACAACTTTAATTAAAAGTAAGATTCTAATAAAGACTAAATCTCTAAGGATTCCTACTTTTCAGCCGCCTCCTTGTTTCATGGAGATTCTTCTCCTTGAGCTTTGGCTTGACATATCTTTTGATCCGGGGCTTGGAAAAATATTCGGCTTCCACACGACAGACGAGCAGATTTTTCTCTATCTATCGAGGTCCACTTCACTTTTCCTCTTCATAAATCTGCTGTCACCATGCTGTCACGACAGGTCCATGACAGGTTCGTCTTCTTCAGCTGCTTGTCCAGTTTAGCTCTCCTGCTTATCTGCCCTGCGCCTGCCTTCGACATCTACTGTGACAGATACCTGCAAAAATAGCCATCTTTCAGTAGAATCCGTGCCTTTTATATAATTGTGATGTTTTATTAAAAACTAACCTAAATGCAATGCAATGATGCTTGAATGCAGCAGAAATATGGGTTTAAAAAGGTGTAAATGATAGAACTTTTACACACTCAACAAATACCGCTCCAATTCCACGTCCAAGGGCATTAGCTGCTCCATCAAAATATAATTTCCAAGTTTCATTATTTGGGTTTCAGTTTCCGTCCTGGAGACATTCATCACATCCTCATATGGGAAATCAAAGTTCAGGGACTCATAATCTTCCGATGCACGACTGGCCAAGAAATCTGCTATGGCACATTCTTTTATTACCTTTTGGCTCACATACACAATATCAAATTCTGACAACAACATTTTCCAGCATGCCAACCTTCCATTCAATGCCGGTATTTCTATCATAAATTTAAACGGATCACGGCGGGAATTAGCCATGTAGTGCGGCACAACATATACTGTCCGAGCCTATGGATTACCCAGACCGAAGCACAATATTGGCAGGTGCCGTACTTCACACTCAGTAAATTTTTTGCTCAGATAATAGATAGCTCTTTCCTTCTTTCATGTATCATCATGTTGCCCTAGCACACATCCCATTAAATTCTCATAGACTGTCAAGTAGAGGATCAGCGGTCTTCCGGGGACTGACGCGACTAATACTAAAGCATTTGTCAAATATTTCTTAATTATATCAAATGTCTCTTGACATTCTTCATTCCACTCTCCAGGGTTATTCTTTTTAAGCAGCTTAAATATTGGATCACATTTATCGGTCAATTGTGAAATGAACCGAGAAACGTAATTTAACTTGCCAAGGAATCCACGAACTTCTTTCTGCGAACTAGGTGGTGGAAAAATTCTGAATGGCCTTCACCTTTTCTGGATCTATCTCGATTCCTTTTCTGCTGACCGCAAACCCCAAGAGTTTTTCGGATGTTATCCAAAAGTGCACTTGTTGGGATTGAGTTTTAATTGGTACTTCCACAATCTCAAAAACAATTTCCTTAAATTTTGAATATGCTCTTCCTTAGTATGAGATTTAGCAATCATGTCATCCACGTACACCTCAACTTCTTTGTACAGCATGTCGTGGAACAAGGTAACCATTGCTCGTTAATACGTTGCCCCGGTATTCTTCAATCCGAAAGGCATCACTTTGTAGCAATATGTGCCCCATAAAGTTATGAATGTTGTTTTGACCATGTCCTCCGGATTCATCTTTATTTGGTTGTACCCCGAGAAACCATCTATAAAAGAAAACCATGAATGTCCTGATGTGTTGTCAACCAGAATATCTATGTGTGGCAAAGGAAAATTATCCTTCGGGCTGGCTTTATTCAGATCTCTGTAGTCCACACACATGCGTACCTTTCCATCTTTCTTCGACACATGGATTATATTGGCCACCCACTCTAGATACTGCGATACTGCGAGAAAACCAGCATCAATCTGCTTCTGTACCTCTTCCTTTATTTTCAATACCATTTTCGGTCTGAATCTTCTAAGCTTCTACTGAACCGGTTTACATTCTAGTCTTATGGGTAACATGTGTACCACTATGTCAATATTCAATCCTGGCATGTCTTGATAAGACCAAGTGAAGACATCCTTGAATTCTCGTAGCAGATTAATCATCTTTTGCTTCTCCTCTAATGGGAAGGTTGTTCCTATTTTTACCTCTCTTCTAATTTCATCTGTCCCCAAGTTGAGAGCTTCCAACTCTTCCTTATGAGGTAAAATCTGCTTGTCTTCTTTTTCTGCCAACCTTAGTAATTCTTTAAGGATTTCACATTCTGTTTCATCCTCAACTTCATTAACTTCCACTAAACACACTGGACGTTCAGAACCTACTCCAGGATTAGGTTTAGGATCATTCATGCAGTCGATAATAATATATGTGGAAAGGATGCAAAAAATATAGAAACATGTTTGCCATTTGTGAATCAGCATGAGAAGCATCTTTATTAAAATGGATAGGTATAACGGCTCATTACAGACAATCCCTTATACTTGCGGGCAAAAGTATAAGGTGGTTCCTGGAATTTAGTCTGTTTTATTCTTAGCTACAAGATGGAAGTCTTTGGCGGTCCAGTTGTTCAACATCTCGCCTAGGAGACAGGGGCAGATCAGTTGTAGAGCGTTCAGGTGTTCTCTGTTTATGAGCGCAAGTGCACACTCTTGTCAAGTTATAGTATAAAAAATATCGTCTCCCATAGGGATTAGATCAACTCCTATGAATGATTTCTTGCACAAAGATTTAGTAAATGCGACATTAAATCTCATGATGTGGAAATATAAAAACACAAATAAAGATAAAGATAGTGATGAGAGGAGTGATAGGGAGAGATTTGGGCGATAAGCTGGGTAAGACATGTGCAGCTTGGTAGCTTGTTGACTGCATTGCAAAGCTTGAGTATGTCTTACGCTGCAACGATTTGCTGCCTCGGCGGGTATGGCGGGCGACAAACTACGACCCTGTAATGCGATCGTAGCAGGTCACTGCCACTGCAGGGTTCTGTATTGTCTCGATAGGTGGAACGGAAAGAAGTCCTAGCGGCAAGTTTGGCAGACATTCCACGTTCGGCAGGATAGTCGACAATGATCCCTCCTATTTCTAGGTTAGGATGCTCGAGATTGCTTAACTTGTGGACTAGTGTGGAACCAAATTAGACAACTCGTTTGGTAATCCCTTTTAGCCGCTGAAACTTGTGGACTAGTGTGGAACCAAGTTAGTCACGCCTTTGTGAGTTGTGACCGTGCTTAACCATTTCGTGAGCCTTGCACTTCGTTCCCGACAAATGGGTTTTCTCTTCAATTGACTGGTGTAGACTAATTGAACGAACAAGAAGCATGGATTAAGCAAACTCGGAATTTTATTGAAAACAACTCAAAACTATACAATTGTTTCCATCAAACTACTATACAAACACGCGTCTAAACCCTAGGAGAGTTGGACCGCGACCCCCAACACTCCAACTTATCTAGCTAACCCCCCATCTTCACTCTCATCGGCAGATGTCGTTGATTCCGTCATGACATGCCCATATACCCTTACATAGATTGGGTATATATAGGGCTCATGACCTAAGTTGAGTCCTCCTTGAAGTAGGAGTTGTAAAAGTAAATTGCATTAAATACAGACTCCTTTATACTTTAAATATAGACTCTTTGGATGTTGCCTTCTTCTACAAGTAAGGATAAGTGCTCCCACTTATCGATCTTGAATTAACTCTATTGGCCGCTACATGCTTCAGGAATTTGCAAGACTGGGCTCATTGGGCTTAGGAATTTGTCCTCTTGAAATCGCAACCCATCTTGGCTAAGTCGGTGTAACTCCTGCCCGGGCGGCATCTTGAGCTGCTTCAGTACAGCTCCTTTAATTCCAGCTTTCTTGTCTGGTCCTGTCCTTTCCTCCCCCTCCTAGCTATAGCACTTGAAAATGTAACTAAACTAAAACAACAACTTTTCTCAACCAAACATAAAATATTCCGTAAAAGCATGGTGTAAGAGAAGATACTGCAATAATGCATGCAATGCACCTAAATATGCCTAAATGAGCTTAGGAAAAGCAATAATAAGGGCATGAATGTGTACAAAATATAGAATTCATGGACACTCTACACACCCTAAACTCGAACTATTGCTTGTCCTCAAGCAATGTAATCTAACTAGTAAACCAGCCCTTAGCACAAAATTAATAGAAACATTAGTCGTTATCTTAATTTCTTACCTCAAGGCCGTGACACCTATTTAATGTTAGTGATAAAGAATGGCATGAAATAACATAGATTTAATTTTCTTAACGCCAGTGCAGTGTGTACAGGTCTTTGTTCATGCGAAACATGCTGAAGTTATCAAGTTAACAAAGTATGCCTAAAACAATTAAGTTACTGGAAAGGATACGAGTTGCTGCCTTGGCAGTACAATTGGGTACTTTTGTTTTCTTTTTTCTGATCATGGCTTTAAGGGCTTAAGCTCATCACAACTATTCTCCAGGTTTGAAGCTAAGATAGATGCACTTCTACAAAACTCTGAACCCTTTGAATAGAGCTATCATGTGAAGACTTTCATTCACTCTAGCTAAATTGTCCGTCACTTGGTTTAGATTCATGGACTTTTGATAGCAGCGGAGTGTCCTTGCTCATGATCCTTCCTAGAGCTTGTTTCGGGCACCTCTAGGGTTTTTATTCTTTCTGCCTAAAGCCTATTTCTGGCACCTCTAGGGTTTTCATCTTCTTTGTTGTGCTGTCGTGGCGGCAAACCTGTATTCAATCAAGAAACTTTTATTAAGTAAGGCAAGCAATGTTAAACTCCAAACTCAAGCAAAACTTCAGCTTTTAACAGACAAGTGTAAAGATAATTGGCAAAAAGAAAATGTTTCTAAGTATTTTTCACGCTTCTTCCCATAGTTAGATTAAAATATTTAGAATGGTGCGAATATAAGTAGTCGGCTAATCTATCATAGGCACAAGTTTTGAACTAAAGATTCTATTTCATTAAGTGCTAGGGGGCAAGATTTACATATGCATCTAAATGCTATGAACCTAAAACAAAGATGACTAATTCCCCCCAAACTAAAGGTTGGCATTGTCTCAATGCCTCTACAAAAACAAATTAAAAACAAAACATAAAAAATTATAAAGATAAAGTACAAACAGAAAAATATAAAAGGAAACATAAAAATTAAAAGAAAAGGAAAAAATTGGTGCTATAAACTGGGGTAGTTCCCCTATGTTGCTGCCGTGTTAGAGGAGGAATCTGAGGAGGCAGGCAGGACAAGGCGGGGCGTAGCGGATGGTCTTTCTATTGCACTCTTTATCGAGCTACGCATCGGCTGGATGCGGCTGGGGGTGGTTTTCTTGGTTTTTCGTTTAGCTTCTCCACCCTGGGGATTTGCTGCTGGCCGCTTTCTCTTTTTGGCTTCCTCTGCAGGTTCGTCGTCAAGGGAGCCAGAAATCTCCATATCTGAGTAGCCGGTATCCTTAGCAGTGGTCGTTTTGGCTACTGGGGAGGCAACAATTGTCTCCTCTTCCTTCTCTGATTCTGATGAGGAAGAGAGGTCGTATGGTTGGATGGGGGTTGGGAAGGTTCTTCTCTTGGGGCGGCGGTGCGATCCCTCGCTGTCGTTGGCGGCAAGAGCAGCAGCTGGTCATGGAATTATCTGGATTGGATTGGATGCTGCTAGCTCCGTTGGAAAGGCATGCAACTTTGGTCCGACGTCCTGGTATTTGTCCAGCAGGTAGGCCACAAAGGCCTCCTGCACGTTTGCTACGTATCTGGTGAATATAAATTGCTTGTGCTCAATCCTCTGACAGCTTTCCACTAGGCTGCGTGGCAAAGGAATTGCAGCAGACGTGAGGGCAGCATCAGTACTGCTTGCTGTGGCTGGGGTGGCGACAGCTTGGGACGGCGGTTGGGCGGTGGAAGGTGTGTCAGGCTCTGCACTATGCATCATTTGTTGACGTACCCTTCTTGTCCATCCTTCCTTGACATGAAGAATTTTATCTTTTGGGTGTAGCAGCACGCCAAAATTGGCACACATGCCAGTGATGAGTGCATGGAAGAAGTGTGGACCTTTGACGGTGGACTTTTCTGCGTGGCCGTAGATCTCCTTTATTATTACGTTGCCAACGTTTATCGGCTGCCCTCTCATTATGCTGTAGATAAGTGCGAGCCGCGGCCTGTTTACTATCGATCAATGTGAGGTGGGCATCAGGCAGCGCTGGACAAAGTAACTCCAAAGGGCTTCCTCTAGCAGCAAGTCTCGGCGGTTGACTGACCCATTATTTTTACATGTCAGCCATTTGGTGATTGGCTTACAGAGTTCCTTCTTGATCTTGTTGTAGTCAGCCCCTGTCAGATATGATTCCCACTCTCCGTGCGGGTCGCCGCTGACCTCTATATAGTAAATGTTGTTAATCATGTCAGCAGTCAACTTAACACCTTCTCCCCGGACGTAGACGAAAGAGCTCTCTGGGTTTGGCCGATGGGCGTAAATCTCTCGTACATGGTTGTTGTTGATCCCTTTTAGCTGTCGTACGAATTGGTCCAAGCCCATATTATGGATCCTCTCGAACAGGGAGGTTCCAACCCAAAATCACCATAAGGCTGGGTTTATTGGAAACATATCTCCTCCACTAGTTGCCTTTCTCTGTAAAATTGATTGTATGTCTCCTCGACAGCAGGTTTCAAGAACCTTTTGAATGAAGTTTTAGAGGTGGCGGTGGGGTACTGTGATGAGGCCATAGTTTGTGGAACGGTTGTTTTCCTAAAGAAAGTAAAAAGAACGTGAAAGAAAAATAAAGCAAAGAAATCTTGGAAGCAAAGACTATAGAAAGAATTCAGAGCAAAGAGAGAGCAAAGGGAAGAACTATAAGAGAATAGTTGGCCTTATATAGTCGTTTCTCTCCACTGCCTTGGCGGGCACGCAGTCAACGGGCGGCAATTATTGCGGCGCGAATAACGGAATTCTAGCCGTTACATAGATATCTGTTCCGCTCGTTGGGGCAAATACAACCATTTTGAAGCCACTAGCCATTATGCTCGTCTGCCTTGGGCTGCCTTGGCTGCTAGTTGGGCCTCTTCTTTATTCATTCATCTTTCTTGGTCTTTCTCTCATTCCTAACCTAAAATAAAATAAATACAAAAATTAAGTGAAAAATTAAATCTAATTCTAATGCTGAAGAATAAAAAAAATAAAAAATAAAAATAATAATTGGATTATGTTGGGCTGCGTTTTTCCCAAGCATAACCACTTCCCGAGGGTCTTTGTGTTTGGCTAGATGTCTGGGCATATCCTTCTCCTCCTCGGGTAGATGTTGCTACCAACCTTGCTGCCCTGGCGGGACATAGACCAAGAGAACAAATAGGCTTTTTTCAATAAATAAATAAAAATAGATTTAATGTGCAAAAAACTAAATAGTAGTGCAGAAATTCAAACGTAGTTGTTGTTGCCAATCCCCGGCAACGACGCCAAAAACATGTAGAGTGTTCGGGTGTTCTCCGTTTATGAGCGCAAGTGCACACTCTTGTCAAGTTATAGTATAAAAGATATCGTCTCCCACAGGGATTGGAGCAGCTCCTATGAATGGTTTCATGCACACAGATTTAGTAAATGCGACATTAAATCTCATGATGTGGAAATATAAAAAACACAATTTGCTGGGTAAATGAGAGAAGTGATAGGGAGAGATTTAGGCGATAAGCTGAGTAAGACATGTGCAACTTGGTAGCTTGTGGACTGCTCTTGAGTGTGTAAAAGTTCTATAATTTACCCCCTAATTAACCCATATTTCTGCTGCATTCAAGCATAATTCATTGCATTTACGTTAGATTTCAGTTATACATCACAAATATATTAAATGGCACAGTTTCTACTGAAATTGGTTACTTTTGTAGGTAGCTCCTGTAGCAGATGGAGAAGCTGATGCTGGGCAGTGAAGAAGCAGAGCTGGAACTGGACGTGCAGACGAGGAGGACGATGCTTCCATGGCCGCTGCAGTGGCAGCCAAGGACGACAGCAGTGGTGAGGAGAAGAAACAAAGTGGGCCTCGACAGAAAGAGAAAATTAAGCCCATCTGTCGTGGAGTAGCCGTATATTTTTCTAAGCCCTAGATCAGAATGAAGGCCAAACTCAAGGTTCAAGGAAGAAACTCCAAGCAAGAAGGAAGGACGAATTAAAGATATATTCTCTGAAGATTTAGTCTTTAATAGAGTTGTACTTTAGTTTAAACTTGTACTCTTGCCATATTAGAAAACTTGAACCCAAAGCCTATATAAAGGCATGTAATTCGACCTAGGAAGGATATCTTGATCTCTAGCCTTTTTCCCAAAACCCTAGCCATTTTCCCCTTCTCATCATGTTCTAAACTTCCCCTAGGGCCACGGGTTGATTTGTAAAGTAGTTGAAAGGATTGCATTTGTTTTAGGAACTTTCTGTTCAATAAAATAGACATCAAGTTTGCTTATTCTGGTTTTCAACATCTTGTAAGAGTATCGGGAGAGCATTGTGAGATTATCTATTTACTTAATATCGGGAGAGTTAAGTATACGAAAGGAATAAGTGCGGGTTCTCCAGTTTATGGTTGAACTATCTCGGACCTAGGGAAAGGACGAGGTTAAGTGGCTAAGAAAGAATTCAACAACATCGGTGTTCATCCTTCGATTCACGCCGGGAGGTATCATCAAAGACGTGATCATCGACAAACTTGGACCTAGGGATAGGCCAAGGCATAGCAAGGATTCTTACCAAGCTTGAAGTACAGAGTTGTGTGATCACTGCCGCGACTATCAACAGACCGCTGCCGCGACGGGTGCTACCACGACAGGGACGACGACAGAACAACTATTCCTAGACTTTGCAACACCTACACTACTGAGCAATTCAATACCAGCCCATTCTCTCTATCTTGATTTCATTACTCTTTTATGTAAGCACTTTTTATTATCTCATGACAACAACTTAAATAATTCTCTTCTTTTTCGTGCAGTAATCCAAGGTGAAGCTATTAGCCCAGTCCATGTGGAGACGATATCCGATACTTCCGTATCACTTTACTACTTGCGTCATGTACACTTGCACTACATTGCGATAGACACTTTTACACGCAACAAGTTTTTGGCGCCGTTGCCGGGGACTGACAACATAACTTTACCCTACCTTTTACTGCATTTTTTTTATTTTTCTGTTTTATCTTGGATTGTTCAACCTGTGCTTTTCACAAGGTTTTCTGTTTATGCACAGATCGAGACGAGGAAAAGAACCCGAGTACCAGATAGATCCTGAAATCGAACGCTCGTGCAATCTTAGGAACCGACTCCGACTCGTATTAGCTAGAAACAAATACCTCGAAGAACAGTTAGAGGTCATGAACAACCAAAGGAATCCGCAGGATAATGAAAATCCTGCCAGAGATGGAGGGAATGATCCACCTGCCGACCCTCCTGTCGCTGCCGCACGCCGGTCATTCTGAGACTACATGCTCAATGATCATGTAGAACTTGAGACAACCCTGCTAGACGTAGACGTTGACAACCCTCTTATGTTCAGCATGATTAACAACGCTGGCCAATTTTGTGGTGCTGCTACAGAGGATGCTAGGGAGCATCTGAAAACATTCCAGGAAATTTGTGGTTCGTTTAGACTACCAGGAGTTAATCCGGAGATATTGAGGCTTCGGTTATTTCCTCATTCATTGAGGGACAGAGCAAAGACTTAGTGGAATAAATTAACGCCGGGTTCAATACGAACTTGGGCAGATTTAACTCGTGAATTTTTGTCTCGTTTTAATCTTTCACACTTATCTGAGCGTTTACGTAACGAAATTGCTACTTTTCAACAGGAAGATGACGAGCCAATGCACGAGGCCTGGGACAGATTTACCACTCTTCTAAGGAACTGCCCAATGTATGGATTCCCTGTTTGGAACCAGGTAACCAAATTCTATAATGTTGCCAATTTACAAACGCGTATAAGAATTGATTCAACAATGAATGGATTACTGCTGGACAAAGATCCAGATGAGGCAATCACAATACTGAAAAATCTAGCGAAGAATGAGGAACGGTTTCCTACAGCAAGAAGAGGGGGTAAACGAGTTCTAGCTGTAAAGGATTATGAGGCCGACAGTTCGTTAAAATCACATGTGGCATATCTCACTAAGGCAATGAAAAAGCTCTTGAAAGAAGATTCACAGCCTGTCTACTCTGTTGAAGAGGTATGCGAAACCTGCGATGGAAATCACAGTTCGGAGGAGTGTCCGTTACAGTTAGAAGAAGGGATGTATGTTGGGAACTACAATAAACATAATTATAACTCCAACAACTACAATCCCAACTGGAGAAAGGATCCCAAATTCTCTTGGGGAAATCCTAACAATGCCCTGAATCCTCAAGCACAGAACACACAGAACCAGGGAGGGCCTAGGTTATTGACTCGGCAGCAACCGCAACAGTAGTAGCAACAGCCACCAGTTGCCACAACTAGTATACTGGAATAAACTTTGGCTACATTTATGTCTCAAACATGAACTTACATTGAGAACATGAATCACTTTTCAAGAAGACGAAGACATTCATGGATAAAACAGAGATGCGGATGACCAATCATGAAGCTACTCTGAAATCATTGGAGACACAAATGGGTCAGGTTTCCCAGCATATTAAACCGAGGCAGAATGAAGGATTTCCTAGCAATACTGAAAACGCTAGACAACCCACACATGAGAAGTGTAAAGCTATCACTACTAGGAGTGGGAAGAAATTACCAGGGCCAGAGAAGGAAGAAGAATCGGTTAAGGAACCAGCCTTGGAGTCAACTGTCGAGGAAGCTGCCCCGACAGGTAAAAAACAGCCTACTGCCGATGAGCCTGTCACGACAGCAGAAGGGACAAAGGAGAAAGATGATGAACCAAAACCTCCCCAGATCCAAATGTAGTGGGAAGGACGTATTGCTGATTATCGTCCCCCTTCTTTTTCTCAGCGGTTACAGAAATTGAAACATGAATCACAACTTAAGAAAATTTATGATATTTTTAAGCATGTCCATATCAATATTCCGCTGTTGGATGCCATAAAGGATATGCCTGGTTATGCCAAATTTCTCAAGGATGCCATGTCAAAGAAATCCAGACTTGGGGAATTTGGAACAGTTAAGATGACAGAAGGATGCATGAGTATTCTGCACAAGCATCCACCCTAGAAGAAGAAGGATCCTAGGAGCTTCATCATACCATGCATAATCGAAGACAAATTTGTGGGTAAGGCACTTTGTGATCTTGGTGCTAGTATAAATTTAATGCCCAAATCTGTTTTTCAGAAATTAGGTATTGAAAAAGCTCGGCCCACAATAGTATTACTGTAGCTGGCAGACCGCTCTTACGTTCATCCAGAAGGAAAAATTGAAGATATTCTGGTAAGGGTGGATAAGCTTTTTTTTCCTGCTGACTTTCTCGTCTTAGATTGTGAAGTAGATGAAAACGCACCAATCATCCTGGGGCGACCCTTCTTAGCCACAGGAAGATCACTGATTGAGGTGGAAAAAGGAGAACTAACTATGAGAGTGAACGATCAAGAGATCAAGCTGAATGTTCTCCAAGCAATGAAACATGCTGATGCAGAAGAAGAATGCAAGGCTATCACTGAAGTTACCCTTGACCAACCCTGCATCAGGTTGGGCTGCCACGACATCAAAATTGGCCACAGCCTCAGCAGCCATTTAGACGACTATCACGACAGCACCGACGGCAGCAGCTCCTCAGAATCTGATACATCTGATACTGAAGATCAAGAGGAGGTAAATTGGATAGGCAATCGTCCAGGTAAGTTGTTCGAACCCTTAAACTATACCTCAGATAACCATATAATTCAAAAGCCATCAACTGTTGAGCCCCCTGTTTTAGATCTTATGCCCCTGCCAAGGCAGCTAAAATATGTTTTCCTTGGTTTAAATGATATGTTGCCCGTAATCATCTCTTCCAAGTTGATGCAGGACCATGAACAACAACTAATAGGGATGCTGCATCAGCACAAGAAGGCTATTGGATGGACGATAGCTGATATCCAAGGCATCAGTCCAGCATTATGCATGCATAAAATTCTCTTAGAAGATGATCATAAGCCGACCATTGATGCACAAAGACGTCTGAACGATGCTATGCGAGAAGTGGTACGTAAGGAGATCATAAAATGGATAGATGCTGGAATAATCTATGCCATCTCGAATAGCAAGTGGGTGAGCCCGATGCAGTGCGTTCCCAAGAAAGGAGGAATAACCGTGGTAACCAACGAAGAAAACGAGCTAATCCCAACCAGGACTGTGACCGGTTGGAGGGTTTGTATGGACTACCGGAAGCTTAACAAAGTTACCCGGAAGGACCACTTCCCCTTGCCCTTTATTGATCAAATGCTTGATAGATTACCCGGTAAGCCTTACTATTGTTTTCTTGATGGTTACTCAGGTTATAATCAAATAGCCATCGCACCGGAAGATCAAGAAAAGACGGCGTTCACATGCCCATACAGTACTTATGCTTTTAGGAGGATGCCATTTGGACTTTGTAATGCACCAGCCACCTTTCAAAGGTGCATGATTGCAATATTCTCCGATATGGTGGAGGATTTCCTAGAAATATTCATGGATGATTTTTCAGTCTTTGGAGACAACTTTGAAAGCTTCCTAGGAAACCTACAGAAGGTGCTCGAGAGATGTGAAAAAGCAAATTTGGTATTGAACTGGGAAAAGTGTCACTTCATGGTGGATGAAGGGATAGTCCTTGGCCATAAAATTAGCTGTCGTGGCATAGAAGTCGACAGAGCAAAAATCGAGGTAATCGAAAAGCTGCCGCCACCCACCACAGTCAAGGGAATCAGAAGTTTCCTAGGGCATGCTGGTTTTTATCGAAGGTTCATCGCGAACTTTTCAAAAATCACCAAACCCCTATGCCATCTTTTGGAGCAGAACCGTCCCTTCGAATTTAACGCTGAATGTACTGAGTCATTCAAGGTTCTGAAAGAAAAGCTGGTAACAACCCCAATAGTACAGCCACCAGATTGGAAACTGCCATTCGAGATCATATGTGATGCTAGTAATTATGTTGTCGGGGCATCACTTGGGCAGAGGAAAGACAAGCTCTTTCATGTCATATACTACGCCAGCAAAACACTGAACGACGCCCAAGTAAACTACACTACCATAGAGAAGGAACTATTAGCTGTGGTATTCTCTATTGACAAGTTCCGTTCTTACATACTTGGAACGAAGGTCATCATCCACACAGACCACTCTGCATTGAAGTATATGTTCACCAAAAAGGATGCAAAGCCTAGACTGATACGTTGGATTCTACTACTGCAAGAGTTCGACCTTGAAATCAGGGACAAAAAGGGGACAAAGAATCAAGTTGCAGATCACTTGTCAAGGTTAGAAAAGGGAAAGAGTCTCCCAGCAGACGAGACAAACATACTGGAGACCTTCCCTGACGAGCAGCTGTTTGCTGCCACAAGCACTGCCGCGACAGCCATGGCGGCAGGTAAGTTTTCCAAACTCCCCTGGTATGCTGATTTCGTTATTTTTTTAGTTAGCAGAGTAACTCCTCCTGACCTTAATTATCAAGCTAGGAAGAGGTTCCAAAATGATGTTAAGCATTATTATTGGGACGAACCTCTTCTTTTCAAATATTGTGCAGATCAGGTTATAAGGAGATGTCAACCACATGATGAACATGAAGCTATACTACATCACTGTCATGCTTCACAATATGAAGGACACTTAGGAGGAAGCAAAACTGCTGCCAAGGTTTTGCAGTCGGGATTTTACTAGTCGTCACTGTTCAAAGATGCTCAAACATTCTATAAAAACTATGACAAGTGTCAACGGACTGGAAACATCTCAAGGAGACATGAGATGCCGCTACAAAATATTCTTGAAGTCGAGATCTTCGACGTTTGGGGGATAGATTTTATGGAACCATTCCCAACTTCATGTGGGAACTTATATATCCTCCTGGCAGTGGACTATGTGTCCAAATGGGTTGAAGCAATCGCCACTAAGAAAAATGATGCAAAGACGGTTCAGAGGTTTTTGCATAAAAACATTTTCTTCCAGATTCGGCATCCCTAAGGCGATCATCAGTGATGAAGGGAGGCACTTCGACAATAGGGTTATAACTGTTGCCTTGAAAAAGTATGGTGTCAAACATCGGATAGCAACAACATACCACCCTCAGACCAATGGACATGCTAAAATATCCAACAGAGAGGTCAAGAACATTCTTGAAAAGATGGTTAAGCCAACTAGGAAGGACTGGTCTCTACACCTCAATGATGCATTATGGGCCTATAGAACAACATTCAAAACTCCATTGGGAATGTCCCCCTATCGACTGATTTATGGGAAAACATGCCATTTACCTGTTGAGATTGAGCACAGAGCATACTGGGCCATCAAGGCAGTGAATATGGACTTGGAAAAAGCAGGACAGAAAAGGCTACTTGATCTAAATGAAATCGAAGAAATTCGAACAATGGCCTATGACAACGCAAGGATCTACAAGGACAAAACCAAGAAGTGGCATGACAAGAAGTTGCTGCCACGATAGTTCTGCCAAGGGCAGCTTGTGTTGTTATTCAATTCTAGGTTGAAGCACTTCCCAGGGAAGCTGAAATCTAGATGGTTTGGCCCTTTCCCAGTGGTGCAATTTTTTCCCCATGGTGCCATAACGATTAGATCTTTAAAAGACGGGCACCAATTCGAAGTTAATGGACAACGATTAAAGCATTATCAGGGGACGAAAGCCCCAAGAATGCAGGAAGTGGTTACCTTAAGAGATGCGTAACAAACGCGTCAGAAACCGCGTAACAGCTGGCCCTGTTACTCGCGCCTACCGTTACAGCTCCAACGGGCAGCAAACTATCCCCTATATAAACCCCGTTTTACTATTTATTTTTCACTTAGTTCTACTCATTCTACTTGTTTCTCTAGAATTTTTATTTGCTTTCATTTTCTTTTATAATCCTTGCAACATGTCTTCTAGAAACACCCACCGAAGATCTGCCTCAGGATCTGCCCCGATAGCATCAACTCCACGGTCCTTCCAGATCCGAGATATGTGGGAGGAGAAGGGTTTTATTTATACCACGAAAACGGGGAACATGGGGCTGCAGCCGTTCATAGCTAGAAAAAATAGAGCCTTGCAGTGGAAGATATTCGCGGAGCAGCCAGAGGAGATGAACGTGACTCTTGTCCGGGATTTTTATGATGCCATCAGCAGCAGGAACGTGACAGCAGTAACCGTACGAGGGAGAGAGGTACCCTTCGAGCCCGAGTACATCAACACTCTCTACGGGTTCTATGTGGGAAAGAAAGAAGATGGCCACCAAAGATTTCTAGAGAGCCTAGAGCCTGCCGACTATGACGCTGTGATGGCAGAACTCACAGACGAGGGCACCGAGTGGAATATCGACCCTAAAAACCTAAGAACGGTGAAGAGAGTCCAACACACTCCGGAGGCAAAGCTTTGGAACGCTTTCATCAAGAAACGAATTATGCCCTCCTCGCACAACACAACCGTTGACCAACCAAGGTTAGCCCTCATCCATTCTATTTTAAATGAGAGGCCAATTAACGTTGGAAGATACATCCGGGAGAGCATATTGGACTCTGGATACCGACCGATAGGACCACTCTTTTACCCTTATCTCATCACTGCCCTCTGCCGTGGCCATCATGTACCGGAAGCTGCCGATGACTCAAGAGTTCGAGGGAAAGGTTGGACGGACCGAAACATACTCAGCGTGATGGAACTCACTGCTGCCACGCCCCTGTCGTCTTTCGACCCTACTGCCACAGCAGCAGAGCCGACAGACCCCACCGACACCGAGCCTGTTGCCACAGAAACCAGGCAGCCTACAGCAGCAGCACCTCTAGCTGACACTTCCTCCCAGATCCTTGCTGCCATACAAAACTGGAGGAACGACAACTCGGCCTCATGAGCTTCATCCGAGACTTCACCACCGCAACGGTACACTTTATTCAAACCTCTCTTAATTTCCCCGATGCTGTGTTCCCTAGCTTCCCTAATCAATATTTTACTGCCCCCACACCTGCACATACCCCTACTCCTGCTGCCACGCCCAAAACACCATCTGCTGCATCCACACCGACCCCTGCCACAGCAGCCGCTGGCGACAGCCGCACATCTAACACATCTGCCAGGGGAACCAAGCGAAAGATGCCTTCGGCTGAACTCGACGCCTATATAGCAGGTTTCTCCTCTTCCTCAGTTTGGGAGGAATCCGACGGCGAACCCTATGTCAAGAGGAATTTGTCCAAAGAGTTTACACCGGAGAAGTGGTAGAAGACGGCGACAGACAAGGAAAAAGAAGACAGCAGCAGCAGCAGCGAGATCAAAAACAGCTCTGAGATTCAAGTCGTGGAGAAACCTCCTCATATCTCCCCTACCCATATTCAACCCCCAAGGGAGGCCAAAACAAAGAACATCTACCTCTCCCATCCGCCAGCCAGCACCAGTCAAGAAGGTCACTGCCCGTCGGCAGATCCAGCTCAGCAGCAGCAGTAGCGGCGACGACAGCGCCTAAAATTTATGTTTCTTATCTTACTTTGATGTCTGCCTTTTTTATATTTTGTGATGTATTTTGTTTATCTCATATTTCATTTGCATTGAGGGCAATGCAACCCTCGAGTTTGGGGGTGGCATCCCTCCATTAATGGAGTCTTATGTCTAAAAATTGTGTCTTTTACTTAGTTTATTTTTGCTAAAAAATGATGAAAATTTGGCTTAAGTCTTTGAACAGAACTTACCTGCCGTGACAACCTCTGTCGTGGCAGTGCCTTTAGGATAGTTTTAGGAGCAGTTTAGAGCCTTACTATAGTTCTGAAAACTTAAACACCATTTGTGACTCTTATACTGCCTAGAACTCTACTAGTAAACTAGAATAGAAAGCTTATCACTTAGAGTAGAAAGAGACTAGAATCTCAGGAAACTTATAGGTGCCTATCACTAGCTCTAGGAAGATAACCAGAGAAAAACTTCTAGAGGTGCCTATCACTGGCTCTAGATAGTTAACTAGAGGTGCTGAAATACTGGCTCTAATATAAAGATAAAAATTCAGAAAACAACTAGAGGTGCCCGACACTGGCTCTAGTAAATAAATTAAGTCTCGAAGGAAAACTCTAAACAAGCCAAAGTATAATATTCTAGTAAACTAAGGGAGTTTTGGCATATAATTGTTCACAAGCATGCACACACTACACGAGAATTATAAAAAGGTTCCGGACAAATTCTGAATTATCAAACAAGGTGCTGCCCACAATAGGGAATGAATGGTAGGTAAGGAAAAAGTTCACTGTTTTAAGCCAAACAAAAATATCAATTTTCTTTTAGGTCTGAATTGCTTGAGGGCAAGCAAAAACTTGTGTTTGGGGGTGTGTTGAGTGTGTAAAAGTTCTATAATTTACCCCCTAATTAACCCATATTTATGCTGCATTCAAGCATAATTCATTTCATTTAGGTTAGATTTCAGTTATACATCACAAATATATTAAATGGCACAGTTTCTACTGAAATTGGTTACTTTTGCAGGTAGCTGCTGTAGCAGATGGAGAAGCTGATGTTGGGCAGTGAAGAAGCAGAGCTGGAACTGGACGTGAATACGAGGAGGACGATGCTGCCATGGCCACTGCCGTGGCATCCAAGGACGACAACAGTGGTAAGGAGAAGAAGCAAACTGGGCCTCGACAGAAAGAGAAAATTAAGCCCATCTGTCGTGGAGTAGCCGTATATTTTTCTAAGCCCTAGATCAGAATGAAGGCCAAGCCCAAGGTTCAAGGAAGAAACTCCAAGCAAGAAGGAAGGATGAATTAAATATATATTCTCTGAAGATTTAGTCTTTAATAGAGTTGTACTTTAGTTTAAACTTGTATTCTTGTCATATTAGAAAACTTTAACCCAAAGCCTAAATAAAGGCATGTAATTCGACCTAGGAAGGATATTATGATCTCTAGCCTTTTTCCCAAAACCCTAGCCGTTTTCCCCTTCTCATCATGTTCTAAACTTCCCCTAGGGCCACGGGTTGATTTGTAAAGTAGTTGCAAGGATTGCATTTGTTTTAGGAATTTTCTGTTCAATAAAATAGACTTCAAGTTTGCTTATTCTGGTTTTCAACGTCTTGTAAGAGTATCGGGAGAGCATTGTGAGATTATCTATTTACTTAATATCAGGAGAGTTAAGTATACAAAAGGAATAAGTGCGGGTTCTCCAGTTTATGGTTGAACTATCTCGGACCTAGGGATAGGACGAGGTTAAGTGGCTAAGGAAGAATTCAACAACATCAGTGCTCATCCTTCGATTCACGCTGGGAGGTATCATCAAAGATGTGATCATCGACAGACTTGGACCTAGGGATAGGCCAAGGCATAGCAGAGATTCTTGCCAACCTTGAAGTACAGAGTTGTGTGATCGTTGCCGCGACTATCAACAGACCGCTGCCGCGGGTGCTGCCGCGACAAGGACGACGACAGAACAGATTTTCCTAGACTTTGCAACACCTACACTACTAGGCAATTCAATACCAGCCTATTCTCTCTATCTTGATTTCATTACTCTTTTATTTAAGCCCTTTTTATTATCTCGTGACAACAACTTAAATAATTCTCTTCTTTTTCGTGCAGTAATCCAAGGTGAAGATATTAGCCCAGTCCCTGTGGAAACGATATCCGATACTTCCGTATCACTTTACTACTTGCGTCGTGTACACTTGCACTACATTGCGATAAACACTTTTACACGCAACAACTGTATTGCAAAGCTTGCGTATGTCTTGCGCTGCCACGATTTGCTGCAACGACGGGTATGGTGGGCGGCAAACTACAACCCTGTCACGGGATCACAGCAGGTCACTGCCACTGCAGGGGTGTGTACTTTCTCGACAGGTGGAACGGAAAGAAGTCTTGGCGGTAAGTCTGACAGACATTCCAAGTTCGGCAGGATAGTTGACAGTGATCCCTCCTATTTTTAGGTTAGGATGCTCGAGATTGCTTAACTTGTGGACTAGTGTGGAACCAAATTAGACAACTCGATTGGTAATCCCTTTTAGCCCCTGAAACTTGTGGACTAGTGTGGAACCAAGTTAGGCACGCCTTTGTGAGTTGTGACCGTGTTTAACCCTTTCGTAAGCCTTGCACTTTCGTGCCCGACAAATGGATTTTCTCTTCAATTGACTGGTGTAGACTAATTGAACAAACAAGAAGCATGGACTAAGCAAACTCAAAATTTTATTGAAAACAACTCAAAACTATACAATAGTTTCCCTCAAACTACTTTACATACACGCGTCTAAACCCTAGGAGAGTTGGGCCGCGACCCCCAACCCTCCAACTTATCTAGCTAACCCCCCATCTTCACTCTCATCGGCAGATGCCGTTGATTCCCTCACTACATGACCCTATACCCTTACATAGATTGGGTATATAAGGCTCATGACCTAAGTTGAGTCCTCCTTGAAGTAGGAGTTCTTAAAGTAAATTGCATTAAATACAGACTCCTTTATACTTTAAATACAGACTCTTTGGACGTTGCCTTCTTCTGCAAGTAAGGATAAGTGCTCCCACTTATCGATCTTGAAATAACTCTACAGACCGCTACATGCTTTAGGAATTTGCAAGACTGGGCTCATTGGGCTTAGGAAATTGTCCTCTTGAAATCGCAACCCATCTTGGCTAAGTCGGTGTAACTCCTGCCCGGGCGGCACTTGGCGACATTACTGCTTCGGCAGCGTCCTTGGCAGCATCTTGAGCTGCTTTGGTACATCTCCTTTAATTCTAGCTTTCTTGTCTGGTCCTATCCTTTCCTCCCCTCTCCTAGCTATAGCACCCGAAAATGTAACTAAACTAAAACAGTAACTTTTCTCAACCAAACATAAAATATTCCGTAAAAGCATAGTGTAAGAGAAGATAATGCTGTAATGCATGCAATGCACCTAAATATGCCTAAATGAGCTTAAGAATAGCAATAATAAGGGCATGAATGTGTACAAATATAGTACTCATAGACACTCCACACCTGTTCCAAAAATTCTCCATGTCGAACCCCCTCCAAAATTCTGCCAAAGACGAGTCCATCCAATTATTGCCGAAAATCTCTTCTTCGTGTAGCTTGATTGTCTCTCGATTAACCTCTTCATGTTGTCTCTCAACATTTTCAAATCCCCGGGACTTGAAAATCTTCGTCATGTCAAAGGAAGTTACCAGTCTATAAGAAGTTTCAGTCCCCAGTAAACAATCTTTCCTTTGTTCCTTTCTTTTCTTCAGTTCCCTCAACCAGTCTTGCATGTTTGGATTGAACCCTAGTCCAAAATGGTTCTTCTTTATGATAATGAGCCTCGAACGTAGGTGTCTGTAATGTGTCCACAAGTTTTATATTTCAAGCACATTCCATCTCATATTATTGTGTTTTTGAGTACATTCTAGGCATAATTAGGATTATGCAATGCATTTTACAGTATTTCTTTTCTTTTCCATGCTTTTATAGATTATCTGTTATTTGGTGAAAAAAATGTACTATTTTAGTGTAATATTAGTTTTAGGCACTATAGGCTGACAAAAGGAAAGAGGAGCTGAGGATATGATGCTGAGGTAACAAATCAAGGAGTTGTACTGATGTAGTTCCAAACAAAAACAACAGCTACCGAGTAGCTGCCGCCGCCCAACCTGCCGCCCAAGACAACAGACTATGGAGTTGGAGAACCAGAGTGCGATCTGTAGAGCATAAAATCTTGATTCTATTGATGTTGTCCACTAAATTTTTCGACATCTGTAGCAGCGGGCAGAGCCGTCAATGGAGAATCTCGAGATTACTTGCGGAGCAAAGCAACATGATAAAGTCCACATTCAACTCAAAGAAGTCAGAGTTTAAAGCCACATTTAATGTAAAAAGCTACTTTGAAGACTTCTACTTCAAGAAGGACTAGACCTAGCTAATGCCTATCTATACCCATTGTAATTCTATTTCAAAAGAAGGAAGGTTTTCCTTAGGCATAGTTTAGGTTTTCTTGCCGCCAACATGTTCTAAAATTCTTCTTGGGTTTGGGTTATGTTGTAATTAGTGTGAGATCGGTTGTTTAGGATTTTAAGTTCGTTTTCAATTAAGGCGAAAGATTAGTTGAATTCTATCCATTTGTTCAGTATCAACACAGTCGAACTCACGAAAGGAGTAAGTACGATTTCATCTATAGACGATGCTATCATTCCGGCCTAGACATAGGTTAAGGGTTTAAGGCGGATAAAAGAGGACGAATCAACATTGCTATCTTTGCACGATTCACGTCGCGACTGGTATCATCTGCAGTGGGCATCAACAGAACTCTGACTTAGACATAAGCGGGATCACTTTCGAAGCGTTCTGCCGAGTTTTCCGCCGAGACACAATTCCATTCCCCTTCCGAGGCAGTGAGAGGGTCTCAGTAGTCTACCTGCCACCCACCGCTGAGGCAGTAGAGTCTGGCAACGCAAAACGACTTGTCCTATTCAACACAGTTTTACACTAAGCATCATCATAACTGTAACCCCCTTAGCCCGGCCTAGACGGTTGACCCGAACTACGAAGATTACACGGGGAAAACCAAAGTCAACCCGAAAGTCAACTTTGATTAATGACCCTTTTTTTCTTTTTAAACTTGTCTAGATGCACATTAATCCTAGGCATACTCTTGAGATAAGCATACTCAAAAATCACAGCAATCGGAAAGCAATAAGGGACTCAATTGCAAAACATACGAATTTAGGGACCAAAATGTAAAATCTGGAAATTAAGAGGACTTTACTAATTTTTAAGATACCATTATAAAATTAGTCAGGTTATATGCTTCTCTGTCAAATTTCACCTTAAACGGACATCCCAAACTCAAGCAATTGCAAATACAAAGTTCAGGACTAAAACGTAAAGATTGCAAAACACAAACCATACAAATCAGTGCCCAACGGTCAAGTGTTTCGAAACGGGAATTGACCGTTCTGAAACGCGGGACCGTTTCGAACCCTGTTCCGAAACACGGCTTGGCAGTAGCAAAAGTGTTTCGAAACACCTCTAGCCGTTTCGAAACACCCAGGCCAAAACATGCACTCGTTTCGAAACAGCCAAGGGGGTTTCGATACACCCTGCCCAGAAACAGCAGAAAGTTATGGTTTTACACATCCAAACACCAACAAACATACTTAAAATCATTCCCCAACATATCAACAACATGCCAAGCACCATTACTACCAAATTGCATTAAAATCTAGATGCAAAACAAACCTTAGGTGCACCAACTCTTTCAACACATCCAACACTTGATCATGCTTTTAAAACAAGAAGCATAGTATAACAACTTATGAATAAGAAGATTCAAATGTTGCAAAGCGATAAACAACAAGATTCAAACCATAAACCAAATATTGTCAACATACTCAATCTCATTACACATCGATATAAAAGACTCTCCCCCATTGCCTTTATTATCTATAGCTATTAACCGAGACATACTTCTCAAGTGGAGCTCTCCTTGAATCCCTTGCTTCTTGCTGCCCCAACTTCAATTATCTGCATTGATGGACACAAAGGAGCGTAAGCACATAATGCTTAGTGAGGAATGCTCAAAACCAAAACACCATCAATGCAGTAAATCATAAAACCCTCTTCAAAAGTAAGTGCAATTCAATAAACCAAAGCATTGTTTGAAAAACCCCCCTCTTAGAACAACATGCTTAAAACCATGCATTGCTCCACATGAAATCCAACCCTTAGCTTAGAAAAGCTAATCAACTCACCTCGAAACACATTCTTGCAAAACCATCAACTAAAACCTTTCCAAGCATGAACACCTTATGCAAAGCTAAACTCAAGTTCCTTGAAAAACATTTCCTCTTCATAACATACTTTTCTCATGCTTAAAGATCATCTCAAAACAAGAAACCTTTTGGAAACCATTTGCTCCTTCTAACTTTCTCATGCATAAAACAAATGCAACACATGAACCACAAAAGCAACATTTGCATTACATGCCTTTTAAAACAAGCCTACACAAGACTTCAACGCATTTCGAGATTCTATGCACATATGCACCATTCACAATAGCAAAATATACTTGCGCTCAAGCTTAACAAGTATCACATGCATTCATGCATCAATTACATATTTCCCATGCACCATGCATCATTTCCAAGCAACTCTCGCTTCATTACATTCAAACACATTGTATTGGCTTTCAAGCGATAATTCACAAACCATCACAACACAAGACACAATCGGATACGCGGATTACTAGTGTTGTCCCACACGCTTCAAACACACTACCGAACAACACAAGGTGGAGTTTACCGGTACAATCTCAACCCCTCAACACCCGTGATGGAGTTTAACGGTACAATCACAACCCCTCAACATCACTCATCGGAATTTGTATAACTCACTAGCGAGAGCCGGGACACACCACAAGGCATACGCATGGGAGCTACCTCAACCATTGTAATCACCTTAACCAAGCTCACACACGAGAGCAACCCTCCACCGTCGTGACGCTTAACAAGGTCCACCCACGAGAGCCATCCTCCATCGCGGTGACACTTAACAAAGTCCACCCACGAGAGCCATCCTCCATCGTGGTGACACTAATCTCTTCAATCGCTAGGGTACTTGGATGGAGTTTACGGTACAATCACAACCCCTCAACATCCAAGGCGACTCAATTCACGGTGCACCCAATCCTATAGCTGGATAACTATATCCGATCAAAGTAACCAAGAACCACTTACACCACTTGCCAATATAACCATTTTACCACATTAATCCATTGTTTTTACAAGCATAACCAAAATGCCAAATCAACAAGCATCACATGCTTAAAATCATATGCACACAACACATGCAAGTCAAGGATTACTTACCTTATGCATCTTTAACATAATGGCATTAATAACCAACATTAAGCCATGTCCAAACATGCTTAAAAACAGTAATTTAACCACAATCATCCCAAGTGCATTTAAAAACCAAAGCATAGCCCAAACCAAGAGAGAAATTCCATTTACTTACTCTTGAGCTTAGCTAAGTTGTTTTGACTTAAACTAAGCTCCCAAAGCCTCATCCAAAATGTTTCAAAGCTGGAAAACTCTTTACCACTCACCGATACACAAACTATGCTAGCCGACGAGCCTTCCAAGCATCCGAAACCTCCAACGCCACCTCTATTGCCTCTGGATCATTCTCCCCTGTTTTAAACACATAACAACAAAGGATTAATGCATCACCATGCATTAAAATCACCAGCAACACACCTAAACTCGCTGCTCTACATAGATCCAACATTTCGGCTACCAAACACAACCGAAAACACCTCCAAACTCTTCCAAAACTTAACCCAGCCAAGATCCATCACTTCTAACCATTTTTAAACATCAATTAACATCCAAAATGATCCCAAACTCTTCCTTATACCTCCAGCATTAACAGAACACCAAAATCACCCCAAAACCACCATTTTCACAAAATAAAAACTTAGGAAAATCAACCTATTCGGGATTGCATTGATCAAACCTTTATTTCACATCATTTAAACATCCAAAATACATAAAAAAGACATCTCAAAACAGATCCCAAACATCCAATACGAATTTCTTCAAAATTAAATCCAAATCTTGAATTTTAAGCCAAAATCAAGATCACAACATTGAAACCTTTAATAAAACTCAATTTAAGGATTGAGAACTTGGGAATTTCAGTAAAGAACTGAGTATTTAGAGGAGAAGAACGTTCATACCTCTAAATGTAGATTTCTCCTTATTTAGAGCCAAAATCCTTGAAAATTCAATAAGCAAATGAAGAGGATTTGATGTAGAATTGATTAGGAATCATTTGAGGATTAAAATCTCATCTTTTAGTATGAAAATCAAAATAAAAGTTGCTGTGGAAATGTGTTTGGCTGAGGAAATTTTGAGAGAAAATGAGATGAGAAAGTTTTCAAGAAAGTTAGTTATGAAATCTCAAAATTGGTTTATTTCCCATCTTCTTTTAATTAATTAAACATTAAATGAATCCTTAAAAACCAAGAAAAATCTGGAGAAATCAATCTTGGGTAAATTAGCTCCTTAAAGATTCAAAGTTTCAATCCCTACAAAACAGTCACGAACTTTTCAAAAATTACATTTTAGTCACTAATTCAAAATGTCATATTTCCAAGCCTTATTTTGTAAAATTGATTTCACCACTCTCTTATATATATTAAAAGAGGATTTTAGATATTTTCCATATTTTTAATGCATCCTGAACTAGGCTTTTCCTAAATCCACCTTTTATATTCGAACCGAAAATCCGTCCGGTCCGATTCTAACCCAAACTTCTAAGCCCAAAACTGGGGTGTTACAACTCTCCCCCTCTTAGGAAATTTCGTCCTCGAAATTTCAACCAGTGAAAAGAGCATAACCAAACTTCTCAAGGCAACCCACAAGGCAACACAAGAGGCTTAACCACCACTGAACACTCTCCACACAAAACTCCACAAAACCAACTCCTCCACAAATCAACTTACACTATAACCAAACCCAACACCACTACACACTGCTCACAATTTCCAGAACACTCAGATGTTAACCACAGCTTAACCTTTCACACTTCCGAACTGCGCATAGCCCCAACAACCCGAAGAACCTCCAAATTTTTACAACATACTCCACCTTAACTCATAACTCCCAAAACTCGCACACACGGTGACACCAACCCATCCAGTTTCAGCCACCATGTGACCCACAACCTTTACTACTTCTAAAACCCCTTGCAAAACTGCTCAACCTCTTCCAAAGATTACCACATCAAGCAAAATTTTAATCAACAACTGCTTACTCAAACTTCTCATCGTATTGATGACATTCCTTCACATCCGCCACTATCATTACCATAACGACTCACCAAAACTACTCACCCAACATTCGAAATCCACACCGCAAAACTCCAACCTTAACTCTGTCAGCTGTTCCACGTACCCCTAGCTTACTTTAGAAAGGATTTACCTATACATGATAAACAAACCACTTCTCACTAGAACTCGGCCAACCAACAATGGCCCTTGAACTTACATTGCCTTTCCACTTCAAGCTTTGACTACAACACTAGCCTTACCAGGACACCGCCCATTCTATACATACATATTAAGATTACGAAACTTCTATTCACCCCAGGCCAAACCTTTTCTACAACCCTCAACACAACCTCTTCTCAACTCCTCAAAGGTTGCTACGAGCCATCACCTACATAAACACCCTCCTATTACCACATCAATGCCAAGTCACCTCAGCACTCTAGAGACACATCCACTAACCTACAACATCACTTAACACAGAGAACTACCACATCTACCAGCTATTCATAACCACTTGACCGGTTCTAACTCCAACCGGTAATCTCCTCACCACCATACCGCTAAACTCTTTAAGCACCAAAACACTTCCCTCCTATCAATTACACAAGATCGCAGACTCTATTACTGACAACTCGCTTACTACCCTCCACTACTTTTAACATTCTTCTAGCACCGTAACAACTCTTAAAACCCACCTTCCAACCTAATCCTACCACAACACTAACGGACCCAACCAGCTATTAGCGAGTGTGAACGTTCGTATGCATGGTCACCAATATGCCCTATCAATGCCTGTGTACATGTATGCAAAACCTCTAATGTCATGTCGCATGTATGCATGTACCAACACATATATAATATATTATATAACAAATGGTTTTAACTGTGCTTGTATGTCAGTTCACACCAACCAATAACATCCTCAGAATCTGCCTAAGAACAACCTCCTACCTCACTTCTAACTTGTCCAACTCCACCATTCTAACAACCCATTAACCACAAAATACCCACTACGCAAGGGAAAACCAAACCGAAACCAAACAAAGATAACTAGGGTAAAGGTTACTTAACAAGGTTACCTGTAAACATCTCACTGCCTCGGGGCTCAAACAGACAAACTCTCTTCTTTGCAAAACCATCATTCTCTAGCCGCACCGCCGCGGCATCAGCCAACACCTTAAGGTCATCACCATCTCCCTGCGGTAAAGAACCCTGACTACCCCGAGCCAACTTCAAACAATTACGTCTCAAATGTCCAACAGACCCACAATTCCAACAAGATTCTTTCCCCAAGCTCCTCACACCTTTCTGCCCTTCCTGCCACCTTCGAACTTTGTCTCGGCCGCGCCCACGACCCTTCTGAGACCCTTTTGCCACCACTGAAGCTAATCTCACCACTTGAGGACAATTTCGCTTCACATGCTCCCTAGAACCACAGTTCCAACAAACTCCCGCGCCCCAACAACCTCCAACATGACACCTTCCACAACGGTCGCACATCGGCGACCGAGCTACACCTCCTTGATCATGTAGCACTTGCCCCACATCTGCACTATCATCCAGGCTTCGATTTAAGCAAAACCTTCTATCACGTAACCTCTTACGCTGACCGCTCCCGAGGTCAATATCCACAGCTCTCTTGTTTAAACTTTCCTCACCTTCATAATCTGAAGCCACACCCCCACGTTGCTTAACCCTTGGGAATTTCTTTCCAAGGTACCTTTCATAAAAGGAAGACACAAAGAAGTCTCAATCTATATCGCGGATATGCGTTGCCACCGCCACAGATGTCCACCAGGCACAGGCGTCCTCCAACATCAATGAGACAACACTTCCCAGCTTACAGGCGTAGCACACCCTTCCTGATCCAAAATCAGAATTACACTGGCTAACCAAGCCTCGAACGCCTCAGGTGTCGAACCACGATACCCCACAGCTCCCAAATCATATAAACGTTGTTTTGACAAACTCGCGTGTCCTTCAATTGGCTCGTCTTCAGGCCTCACTTTCACCATGGCCTGAGATGTTCCCGACACCTCTTGAACTATAGGTGATGAACTCTTCATCACAGAACCAACTTTCTCCTCCTGTCTTACTACCTCAACTCCAGACACTGTAGGCTGAAACGGAACACCTCCACCAAAAGGTGAATTCCAAGACTTAACAATCTGCTCTAAAGCAGCAACCATCTCACCCAACTGCCATTCTCTCATCGATTCCATCGCGCCACTAATAACAAACAACCATAACAAAACAAACAAAACAATCAGGCCAACTTCAAGCAAGGATTCAAGACTCCAACTCCAACATAACACAATAGCTATAATAATAAGGCAATGGGTATCCTGAATTCTCCCCTTTTACACGACATAACAATCAATAAAACATGGATATCACAACATTGAGCATATCAATCAATATACTTCGATCATGCTCTCATCAAACAACATTCACCCACAACATCATAACATCAACATATCATACCCATCACACTTTCATCATTCATAAAATCAGCTCACAACACCAGCATATCATCAGTACAAACTCACATTAGCTCAATGAAGATTCATAATCAAAAAGCATGATAAAAACATCAACAATTCGCTCAAAGACACACTTTTCAACCGACTTTCAACCACACATCAGAATAAACATCAAACACTTATTATAACAACTTACCATTGCCCCAAACATTCAAAACTTAGCTCTGATACCACCAAATGTAACCCCCTTAGCCCGGCCTAGACGGTTGACCCGAACTACGAAGATTACACTGGGAAAACCAAAGTCAACCCGAAAGTCAACCTTGATTAACGACCCTTTTTTCTTTTTAAACTTGTCTAGATGCACATTAATCCTAGGCATACTCTTGAGATAAGCATACTCAAAAATCACAGCAATCGGAAAGCAATAAGGGACTCAATTGCACAATATACGAATTTAGGGACCAAAATGTAAAATCTTGAAATTAAGAGGACTTTACTAATTTTTAAGATACCATTATGAAATTAGTCAGGTTATATGCTTCTCTGTCAAATTTCACCTCAAACGGACATCCCAAACTCAAGCAATTGCAAATACAAAGTTCATGACTAAAACGTAAAGATTGCAAAACACAAACCATACAAATCAGTGCCCAACGGTCAAGTGTTTCGAAACGGGAATTGACCGTTCCGAAACGCGGGACCGTTTCGAACCCTGTTCCGAAACACGGCTTGGAAATAGCAAAAGTGTTTCGAAACACCTCTAGCCGTTTCGAAACACCCAGGCCAAAACATGCACCCGTTTCGAAACAACCAAGGGTGTTTCGATACACCCTGCCCAGAAACAGCAGAAAGTTTTGGTTTTACACATCCAAACACCAACAAACATACTTAAAATCATTCCCTAACATATCAACAACATGCCAAGCACCATAACTACCAAATTGCATTAAAATCTAGATGCAAAACAAACCTTAGGTGCACCAACTCTTTCAACACATCCAACACTTGATCATGCTTTTAAAACAAGAAACATAGTATAACAACTTATGAATAAGAAGATTCAAATGTTGCAAAGCGATAAACAACAAGATTCAAACCACAAACCAAATATGGTCAACATACTCAATCTCATTACACATCGATATAAAAGACTCTCCCCCCATTGCCTTTATTATCTGTAGCTATTAACCGAGACATACTTCTCAAGTGGAGCTCTCCTTGAATCCCTTGCTTCTTGCTGCCCCAACTTCAATTATCTGCATTGATGGACACAAAGGAGCGTAAGCACATAATGCTTAGTGAGGAATGCTCAAAACCAAAACACCATCAATGCAGTAAATCATAAAACCCTCTTCAAAAGTAAGTGCAATTCAATAAACCAAAGCATTGTTTGAAAAACCCCCTCTTAGAACAACATGCTTAAAACCATGCATTGCTCCACATGAAATCCAACCCTTAGCTTAGAAAAGCTAATCAACTCACCTCGAAAGACATTCTTGCAAAACGATCAATTAAAACCTTTCAAAGCATGAACACCTTATGCAAAGCTAAACTCAAGTTCCTTGAAAAACATTTCCTCTTCATAACATACTTTTCTCATGCTTAAAGATCATCTCAAAACAAGAAACCTTTTGGAAACCATTTGCTCCTTCTATCTATCTCACGCATAAAACAAATGCAACACATGAACCACAAAAGCAACATTTGCATTACATGTCTTTTAAAACAAGCCTACACAAGACTTCAATGCATTTACGAGATTCTATGCACATATGCACCATTCACAATAGCAAAATATACTTGCGCTCAAGCTTAACAAGTATCATATGCATTCATGCATCAATTACATATTTCCCATGCACCTTGCATCATTTCCAAGCAACTCTCGCTTCATTACATTCAAACACATTATATTGGCTTTCAAGAGATAATTCACAAACCATCAGAACACAAGACACAACCGGATACGCGGATTACGAGTGTTGTCCCACATGCTTCAAACACACTACCGAACAACACAAGGTGGAGTTTACCGGTACAATCTCAACCCCTCAACACCCGTGATGGAGTTTAACGGTACAATCACAACCCCTCAACAACACTCATCGGAAGTTGTATAACTCACTAGGAGAGCCGGGACACACCACAAGGCATACACATGGGAGCTACCTCAACCATTGTAATCACCTTAACCAAGCTCATACACGGGAGCAACCCTCCACCGTCGTGACACTTAACAAGGTCCACCCACGAGAGCCATCCTCCATCGCGGTGACACTAAACAAAGTCCACCCACGAGAGCCATCCTCCATCGTGGTGACACTAATCTCTTCAATCGCTAGGGTACTTGGATGGAGTTTACGGTACAATCACAACCCCTCAACATCCAAGGTGACTCAATTCACGGTGCACCCAATCCTATAGCCGGTTAACTATATCCGATCAAAGTAACCAAGAACCTCTTACAGCACTTGCCAATATAACCATTTTACCACATTAATCCACTGTTTTTACAAGCATAACCAAAATGCCAAATCCACAAGCATCACATGCTTAAAATTATACGCACACAACACATGCAAGTCAAGGATTACTTACCTTATGCATCTTTAACATAATGGCATTAATAACCAACATTAAGCCATGTCCAAACATGCTTAAAAACAGTAATTTAACCACAATCATCCCAAGTGCATTTAAAAACCAAAGCATAGCCCAAACCAAGAGAGAAATTCCATTTACTTACTCTTGAGCTTAGCTAAGTTGTTTAGACTTACTCTAAGCTCCCAAAGCCTCATCCAAAATGTTTCAAAGCTGGAAAACTCTTTACCACTCACCGATACACAAACTATGCTGGCCGACAAGCCTTCCAAGCATCTGAAACCTCCAACACCACCTCTATTGCCTCCGGATCATTTTCCCCTGTTTTAAACACATAACAACAGAGGATTAATGCATCATCATGCATTAAAATCACCAGCAACACACATAAACTCGCTGCTCTACATAGATCCAACATTTCGGCTACCAAACACAACCGGAAACACCTTCAAACTCTTTCAAAACTTAACCCAGCCAAGATCCATCACTTCTAACCATTTTTAAACATCAATTAACATCCAAAATGATTCCAAACTCGTCCTTATACCTCCAGCATTAATAGAACACCAAAATCACCCCAAAACCACCATTTTCACAAAATAAAAACTTAGGAAAATCAACCTATTCGGGATTGCATTGATCAAACCTTTATTTCACATCATTTAAACATCCAAAATACATTAAAAAGACATCTCAAAACAGATCCCAAACATCCAATACGAATTTCTTCAAAATTAAATCCAAATCTTGAATTTTAAGCCAAAGTCAAGATCACAACATTGAAACCTTTAATAAAACTCAATTTAAGGATTGAGAACTTGGGAATTTCAGTAAAGAACTGAGTATTTAGAGGAGAAGAACGTTCATACCTCTAAATGTAGATTTCTCCTTGTTTAGAGCCAAAATCCTTGAAAATTCAATAAGCAAATGAAGAGGATTTGATGTAGAATTGATTAGGAATCATTTGAGGATTGAAATCTCATCTTTTAGTATGAAAATCAAAATAAAAGTTGCTGTGGAAATGTGTTTGGCTGAGGAAATTTTGAGAGAAAATGAGATGAGAAAGTTTTCAAGAAAGTTAGTTATGAAATCTCAAAATTGGTTTTTTTCCCATCTTCTTTTAATTAATTAAACATTAAATGAATCATTAAAAACCAAGAAAAATCTGGAGAAATCAATCTTGGGTAAATTAGCTCCTTAAAGATTCAAAGTTTCAATCCTTACAAAACAGTCACGAACTTTTCAAAAATTACATTCTAGTCACTAATTCGAAATGTCATATTTCCAAGCCTTATTTTGTAAAATTAATTTCACCACTCTCTTATATATTAAAAGAGGATTTTTAGATATTTTTCCATATTTTTAATGCATCCCGATTCAAACCCAAACTTCTAAGCCCAAAATTTTGGTGTTACAATAACCCAGCCCTCTCTATCAATATGATAACTTTCTCTTCAATTACTTGTGTTTTTATTTTACTTTTCTTCTCAACAATCAAATTAATTGTGCATTTACTTTCTTGTGCAGGACTTACAATTCGAATTAAGTTGTTCAATCCCTGTGGGAGACGATATCTTTTACACTATAACTTGACAAGAGTGTGCACTTGCACTCATAAATAGAGAACACCCAAACGCTTTACAAGTTTTTGGCGCCTTTGTCGGGGATTGGTAACAGCGAAATTTGTCTTTAATTTCTGCACTTTTATTTCATTGCATTTTATTTTATTTTTCTTTTATTTTTAATCGGAAAAAAGGAAAGGAAAAAAAGAATTTTACGGTTTCCTTTGCTAGTGTATGACCAATGCAAATCCAAAAGGAGAAATCCTTTATTACGACGATATCGAAGGAAGAGCAAGAGAGCTCAAAAAGGAAATCAGAGTAGCCCTAGGGAAAACTAAAGAAGAAGGAAAAGCAGAGGTAAACATGGAAAACGACAACCCTGCCAACAATGTTGTGAATAGCAGGGATGGGCAACAAGACCCGCCGCCCATAGAACAACAAGATCCACCAAGACAGCATCCTCCTATTATGCCCAGGCAGACATAGTATGTTCGAACCAACAGGGATTGTCTAGAACATGACTTCAGAGGGTTCAATCCGACAGTGACAGAACCTGAGATTGATGCGGATCACTTCGAACTGAAACCCGATATGTTTAACATGATCAATACACTAGGGCAATTTGGAGGGACTGCCACAGAAGATGCTCGGCAACACTTAAGAGGATTCCTGGACATCTGTAGGGCATTTAAACTACACGGAGTCCATCAAGACGTACTGAGGCTGAGATTGTTCACCTATTCACTGAGGGATAGGGCAAAACAGTGGTTAAACAACCAGTCAGCAGGGTCATTCAACACGTGGACAGAGCTGTGCAAGGATTTTCTGGACCGTTTCAGCCCATCTAATGTCACAGACAAACTACGAAACGAAATAACAACCTTCCGACAAGAGGATGATGAGCCGATGTATGAAGCATGGGAGTGGTACCAACAGATGCTGAACAACTGCCCGCTACATGGTTTCTCGACTTGGACACATGTATCAATGTTCTATAACGGGGTGAACTACCCAACACAGATGATGATTGATGCCTCAGCCAATGGAATCATCCTTGAAAGACCAACAGAGGAGGCACTACGAATTCTGAACAAAGCCGCCAAGAACGATAACAAGTGCCCAACAGCCCGTCGAGGCGGCGTTAGGCGTCCAGCCACGGTGAATGGGGTAGAAGCCTCATAATCTGTCAATGCCCGCCTCGGCAAGCTGACAGAGCTGGTCATGAGCATAATGAAACACGCTTGGAAAGTCTATGAGGCCAAGGTTGTGGAGCCATTCTGTGATGAGTGTGGGGGCAACCATGATTCCACTAAATGCACCGCATCTGCTAACTTTATGACAGGATACGAGAGGAACAACAGGCCTGCCCAGAACACATACAACCCTGGATGAAAGAACCATCCCAACTTCTTCTAGAGCAATCCAAAGACTACTGCAAACCCACAATAGCAACAGGGAGGCTACCAACAAAACCTATCCAGATAATAGGCTCAGTAGCCGCAAAACAATAATTCACTAGAAGCATCTCTTCATACTTTTATGTCTAGAACTAGTGATTTTATTGTTCGGACTAATAAATTTATTGATAAAACTGAGTCTTTCATGGACAGGACGGAGATGAAGATGAACAACCAAGAGGCTGCGATAAAGAACCTGGAGACCCAATTTGGGCAGTTTAGAGAGATCTTTAGCAGTAGAACAATGGGAGCAACATCTAGCAGTGCAGAAGCATCCACAAGCCCACTTATGAGTAGTGCACAGCTATATATACCAGAAGTGGGAAGCAGTTGGATGAACCCAGGAAAAACAACCAGAAATACAGTCAGCACCGAAAGAACTGCCTGTCGCGATAGCTGAACCTAACATCGGTCCTAAAGAAAATGATCCTTCACAGATAAAGTTCCCCTGCAAAGAACGTATAGAGGACATTCGTCTGCCAACACCTTTCCCCTAGAGGCTTAAGCAACAGAAGCAAGAGCACCAGTTCAGTAGATTTCTAGAAATTCTAAAGCATGTGCAGATAAACATCCCTCTAATAGAAGCCATTCAGAACATGCCCAAATATGCCAAATACCTAAGGGACATGGTTTCTAAAAGGAAGATGATTGGGGAATTCGAAACAGTTGCTTTAACAGAGGAGTGCATGGCCATGCTACACAACAAACTACTGCCCAAGCGAACAGATCCGGGCAACTTTGTTATTCCATGCAGAATAGGCAGCAAGCATGAAACAAAAGCCCTGTGCGACTTGGGAGCCAACATCAACTTAATGCCTAAGGTAGTCTTCTGTAAATTAGGAATTGGGCCTGCCAAACCTACCTCCATCATGCTGAAACTTGCCGATCACTCTTTTGTACAGCCAGAGGGCAAAATCGAAGACATCCTAGTGAAGGTGGGCAACCATATTCTTCTAGTTGATTTCCTCATCCTAGACTGTGAGGCCGATGAAAAAGCCCTATTATCCTTCGGCGACCATTTTTGGCCACGGGCATAACTTTAATAGATGTGGAAAATGGGGAGCTGACCATGAGGGTAGACAATCAGAGCATAAAGTTAAATGTGTTACAACCCTCAGAAAAAGAAAACGAAGGATGCCTAGATGCTCAAGCCGCCAAAATTAGCATAGAGACATGCAAAGGCAGTAGCTGTCGCGACAGACCCAAGGGCAGGCTGAAGGACCCAGCAGCACATCATCTAAAGAGGACCCCCCAAGAGGGAAGGACAAGCCAAACTACCTCAGGAAGTGGTTATGTCTGGGAGATACACCCAAATGCACTCCCAACATAACTTAATTTTTATTTTTATATTTTCTTTATTTTTATTTTATGCATTAGGATTAGAGTTTAATTTAGGAAAAACTACACCGGTGGTCCCCAAACTATTACCGTCTTCCTATTTTTGTCCCAAAACTATGTTTTTTTTGGCAAAATCATCCCTTCTGTTACATAGTTCTCCTGTTTTGATCCCCCATTGTTAAAAACTAACGGAATTGCTGACGTGGAATTTTTTTCTTACTTTTTTATTATTTTCTCTCTCCTATAAATGTATTATTTAAATTTTTTATTCAAACTAATGTGGTGGTGACACATGTCACCATCATAACAAAGCAAATAAATTGAATGTAAAGGGGGGAGCTGGGATTCAAACCCATGTTCCCAACGTCCCCAAGCCAATGGGTTAACCATTGGGCTAAACTCCAATTATTTATGTGTTTTAGCACAAATTATATTTAAAACAATCAAATGAACCCTATTTATTATTTCATTCTTTCAGATATAAACCTGCAGAGTGCAACATTATCTTCAGTAAGGTTGGTTGAAAGAATTGCTTGAACTGCAAAGGCAGTGTCCCATAGTTGACTTCCATTGTAACCCTGCAACAAGTTCATTATGCCCAGAGAGTAAATGGTAATTAATATATTGCAAATACAGTAAATACGTAAAACCCAAAAGATAGACACAATTACAGTGCATAGATTAGCAGAACATTATTTATAAAGCATCAATTATATTCTCCAAATGAAATGGAAGCCAACTTCAGATATCAACAGTTAAAGTTTAGCAGCAGCTATGCACTAATATTATCTCATCAGTTAAAATACCTTAATACCACAAATCAGGTAAATAAATTTTCCTGTTTGACTGATGGTCAAGGCTATTATCAACTAACATAAAGGATTAGATGGTATACTCACCTGCATTTTCATGCCATCTTCAGCAACCCATAGATAATCATAAAGTCTTGGAAGATGCAACTTGAACGCCTCTGAATTTGGGTCTTCCACCCAACAGCAAAGCATGTTTAACACCTATTATCAGAAAAATATATATCCCAAAGCAAAACAAATATAATTAGCTAAGGAAATAAAGATTACAGAATAATTGCATGGGATGCATTTGGTACAGAGTAATCACATCATATACATTATGACAAATATCAGAGATAAGAAAAAAACGAATACTAACTGCATGGTTATCTGAATTCTGAAAGACTCGGATACACCAGATAAGTGTGAACCAAAGAAACATGCATAGCTTTTTATTTTTGTTTATATTTTGAGATTTAGGAGTTGGTTTTCCTTGCACACCTTGTTTACAGGTCCAATGCAGATATACCGAGTATTCTCGTCTTCATAGTGTATGTGGAGTTGGTTTTCCTATTGCCAATAATCACTTACCCAAACTGATGGAGCTTCCAGGGGGAATGGATCAAATGGACTGCATAAAAAAGAATCCAGGATACATGAAAACAATAATTCAGATCAAGCTAGCAAGAAACTACAATAGAAAGTCGAGCAGCGGCTTGGGATGAGGCTGAACGTGCTAAATATATGGCAAGGTGATGTACAATTAGCTTATTACGTTTGAAGATAATATTGCATTATGTAGGTTTATATCTGAAAGAATGAAATAATAAATGGGATTGTTTTCCAGATGTGTTTGTTTCGTTTTGATTGCAGTACAAGGCCTTTCTGGAATAGTAAGGGAAGGTTTATTGGAGGGTTCATTTGATTGTTTTAAATATAATTTGTGCTAAAACACATTAATAATTAGAGTCTAGCCCAATGGTTAACCCATTGACTTGGGGACGCGGGTTCGAATCCTAGCTCCCCCCCCCCCCTTTGCATTCAATTTATTTGCTTTGTTATGGTGGTGACACGTGTCACCACCACATTAGTCTAAATAAAAAATTTAAATAATACATATATAGGAGAGAGAAAATAATAAAAAAATAAGAAAAAAATTCCACATTAACAATTTGAGAACTATGTAACAGAAGGGACGATTTTGCCAAAAAACATAGTTTTGGAACCAAAATAGGAAGACGGTAATAGTTTGGGGACCACCGATGTAGTTTTCCCTCTAATTTATTGCAATTTTTTAGGATTAGAGTAATTTCCACATTTTTTAAAATTTTCAGAATTTATTTTAGTATATAATTATCTTTATTTTTATTTCAGGATTAGGAATAAAAGAGCCAGATCAAGAAGAAGACCCAGCAAAGAGCCCGCCCACTTTCCCGTCGAGACAGCCCAGCGCAGAAAATGCGCAATGGCTAGTTGACCGCTAATGGCTATGTAACCCCCGTAGCCCGGCCTAGACGGTTGACCCGAACTACGAAGATTACACGGGGAAAACCAAAGTCAACCCAAAAGTCAACCTTGATTAACAACCCTTTTTTTTTCCTTTTTAATCTTGTCTAGATGCACATTAACCTTAGATGTGATCACACAACATCATGCTCAAAGATCACAAACATCAGAGATCAAACAGGGACCCAATTGAACAAATTACAACTTTAGGGACCAAATTGTAATTTCTGAAAACTTTAAGGACTTAACCAAATTTTAAGTTACCAACTTAAAATTAATCAGGTTTCATGCTTCTCTGCCAAAATTCAGCTCAAACAGACATCCCGAACTCATACAATTGCACAAACAAGTTTCAGGACCAAAATGCAAACATTTTGAAACATTTAACCGCCCATGTCAGCCCCCAACGGTCACCCGTTCCGAAACAGGCCAAGCCCGTTCTGAAACACGGGGCCGTTCCGCAACGCGTTCCGCAACAGGGGTCTGGCAGAATGCTTTCCGTTTCGGAACGGTGGCACCCGTTTCGGACGCCTGGGTTCATGCAGGGCACCCGTTCCGAAACGGTGTCATCTGTTCCGAAACGCCTAGCCCAGATTGCTGCATTTTGCTCACTCAAACACACAATTGATCATTCAAACATGCTCCAAAAGCCACCAAACTTTACCAACATGCAATTCAACATAAATGAGACATACTTGCATCAACAATTCAACAGAAACACAACATATAAGGAAAGCCCCAAATCTATAGGCATGCTTCCTACACAAGCAACCATTTAGGCACAAACCTTCCAATTCAATCTTATTAAAGCCAATTCATGTTCCACAACATTAGCAACAACATTAAAACATTCTTGATCAAACATATACGATCACATACACATAAACCCGAGAGATTCTACCCCATTGCCCTTATTAACTATAGCTATTCACCGAGACATACATCTCCATTGGAGTCCACCTTGAATCCCTTGCTCCTTGCTGTCCAAACTTCAAGAATCTGCATTGATGGACAAAAAGGAGCGTAAGCACATAATGCTTAGTGAGGAATGCTCAAAACCAAAACACCATCAATGCAGCGGGTCATTAAAACACTTTTAAAACAAACCCGATTTGATTACCAAAGCCATGTTTGAAAACCCTTTTCAACATCAAGCTCAAATCATGCATAAACACCATATGCCAAGCTTAAACAAAACCATGGAAAACACTCCCATTTCACAACATACCTTTCTTAAACTTGAAAGCCATTTCAAGCAAGAAACCTTTTAAAACCATAACTCAAATAATCCATCACATGCATTTAACCAAGGCAACATAGAACCATAACATCATCTTCACATGCCTTTAAAAACAAGTTTTACAAGACTCCAATGCAATAAAGATATTTCATGCTCACATGCATCATTTACCAAATGATAACCAACACTTGTTTAACTTAACAAGTAAACATGCATTCACTAGCATCATACATTTTTCATGCAACAATGCATCTTTTCAAGCATCTCATGCTTCACACGCAATCATGCATCATTTCAAGCATCTCATGCTTCACATGCAATCATGCATCATTTCAAGCATCTCATGCTTCACATGCAACCATGCATCATTCCAAGCATCTCATGCTTCACATGCAACCATGCATCATTTCAAGCATCTCATGCTTCTTTATGATCAAGAACATTACATTGGCTTCCAAGTGATCAACCACATTCACTTTTCAACTCAACAACCCGATCGGATACGCGGATTCCGATCGTTGTCCCTACGCTCCATACACCCTACCAATCCAAGGTCTCCCAAATGGACTTTTAAACACCATTTGACCTTACAAGCCTAAGGTTCCCATGTATGGACTTTTAAACACCATACAACCTTAGCTTTTACCGAGGTTCCCATGCATGGACTTTTAAACACCATACAACCTCAACATGCACAAGGTTTCCATGTATGGACTTTTAACCACCATACAACCTTTGCATAACCGATTGGTAGTTGTATAAATCACTAACGAGATCCGGGACACCCCACACAAGATCCACACATGGACTTAACACTGCCATTGTGATCTTAACAAGCACAAGGTTCTCACATATGGACTTTTAACCACCATATAACCTTTGCATAACCAAGGTCCTCGAATGGGCAACAACCTCCATTATGACCTCATCTCGTTAGGATACTTGAAGGGAGTTTCCCGGTCCACTCTTGACCACTCCACCTCCAAGGCGACTTAATTCACGGTGCACCCAATCCTATAGCCGGCTAACTATATCCGATCAACAAACCAAGAACCATTTACATCACTTGCCAATATAACCATCTTACCATATTAATCCAATGTTCCATATGCATAAACATAATGCAAAACCATCACAACATTAGCCCAATGATTCACATGCATAACCAATATGCAAAACCATTACCTCATTAATCCAATGATTCACATGCATAACCAATATGCAAAAGGTAACATTTACCATCATCAATTCACTGTTTTAAAGCATCATACAAAGCCATTGATCAACATGCAACACCATGCATCAAAACCACAATTACCATATACAAAGCCAAGGATCCCTTACCTTGAGCATCCTTCTCAAATGGCTTTCAAAACCAGCATTAAACCATGCTAAAATATGCTTACAAAACATAATTAAACCATGCAAAACACATGCATTTCAATCATCAACCACATTTGCTTTTAAAACCAAATCACACACAATTCAAGAGCAAAAATCCATTCACTTACTCTTGAGCTTAGCAAAGTTGTTTAGACTTACACTAAGCTCCCAAAAACCTTCAAACCTTGGTTTAAAAGCTGAAATCCCAACTTCACTCACCGATAACCAAAACAAGGCTAGCCAACAAGCCTTCCAAGCTTCCGAAACCTTCCGCAACACCTCTAAAGCTCACGGATCAAACTCCCCTGTTTCAAGCACACAAAAACAGAACATTAATGCATCCTTATGCATTAAAACACCAGCAACAACAACACAACTCGCTGCTCATCACAAATCCAACAATTCGGCTACCAAACACAACCGAAATCACCTCCAAACACTTCCAAAACTTAACCCAGCCAAGATCCATCACTTCTAACCATTTTTATACATCAATTAACATCCAAAATGATCACAAACACATCCTTATACCTCCAGGTATAACAGATCACCAAAAACACTCCAAAAACAACCAAAAACTCAAGCCAAACTTAGGAAATTCAACCTATCCGGGATTGCATTAGTTAAACCTCAACTTCTAATCAATTTAGCATTCATTTAACATCATTTTGACACTCCAAAACACTGCCCAAACAGATCACACGAAAATTTCACCAAAATCACCAAATCTTGCATTTTAGCCAAAAATCAAGATCTCAATTGAAAAGCCATTAACAAAACATAAATCAAGGATTGAGAACTTAGGAATTTCAGTAAAGAACTGATAGTTTAGAGGAGAAGGACGTTCTTACCTCCAAACTTGAATTTCTCCATTTTAGAGCCAAAAAGCTTGATGAAACAACTTGCAAATTGAGAGGTTTTGTTGATGAGATGATTAGGAATCAAATGAGAGTTGAAATGAGAGATTTAGATGTCAAAATCAGAGAAGGAAATCTGGAGAATTGTGTTTGGGTTGAGAGAAAATGAGAGAAAAGGAAAATTGAGAGAAAATGGAAAGTTAGTTAAGAAATTGGTTAAAATGATTTCCCTCCCTTTCATAATCTTTAAAAATCAGAATAAAGCCTTAAAATATCTTAGAAAAATCTGGAGAAATCCTTTTTGGAATAATAGATCCTTAAAGATTCAAAGTTTCAATCCTTTATAAAACTGTCCCGCAACTTTCAAAAATTACATTTTGGTCACTAGCCAAAATGTCAACCTTCCGAACCTCATTTTCCAAAATTGATTTCACAGTTCACTTATATATATTAAAAGATGATTTTAGAACATTTTTCCATATTTTTAATGCAACCCGAACTAGGCTTTCCTAAATTCACTCTTATATATTCGATCAGCACTTTGACCGAACCGGTCAACGCCAAAACTTCTGAGCCCAAAACCGGGGCGTTACAACTCTCCCCCCTTAGGAAATTTCGTCCTCGAAATTTCAACCGGCGAAAAGAGAACCACAACCTTCTCAAAGCAACACACAAGACAACACAACCGCCTCAACCTCACTGAACACATTCCACACAAAACCTCCACCATACACTGTTCACAAATCCAAACTCTCAAAGGTAACCACGACTTAACCTTCCACATAACCGGACTGTACACAATCCCAACATCAACCTGAAGAACTTCAGCTCTTACAGCAGACAACACTGTAACACACAACTTCCAAGACTTGTCTACATAGAGACAACCACCAAACCAACTCAGCCACTATGCAAACCCCTCAGCCTCTAAAACTCTTGCAAACTCCCAAACCTCTTCCAAAGATTTTCCCAACAAGCAAAAATCCTTAAACATCAACTGTTTACTCAAGCTCTTCAACGAAGCTGACAATCCTTCACATCCGCCAAAAACATTACCATGACAGCTCACCAGGACTATTCACCCAAATACCAAAAATTACATCACAACCCCAACTTGAATTCGTCAGCTGTTCCACACACCACAAGCTGACTTCAAACGGAACTTTCTTAACCACAACCAGCCAACCACTTCTCACAAGAACCCAAACAACCAACGAAAGCCTTCGATCTTTCACAGCCCTTTCACTACAAACTTCAACCAGAACACTTGCATTACCAGAACATTACTTAACCAAAACACACATAACAGCTTCTGATCTCCTCAAAGGTTACTAAGAACCAACACAACCCTTTCACAACAACTTAAAAGCTAAACTACCTCAGCACTTGGGAACACAACCTCAAACTGCAACATCTCTAACACCAAGGAACTACCCCTTCCACTTAGCTAAACAAACCACTTAACCGATACTAACCTCAACCGGTACCCTTCACCACCAAACCACTAAACTCTCTGAGCATCAAACACTATCCTTCTACCAACAGGCTACACCACTCTCACTATCACTAGCAACTAGTTTAACAAACTCCAACACTTCTAACTCTCACTCAGCACCAAACAACCTCTAAAAACCCATCATCCCACCTAATCCAACCACAACATTAACAGATTCGATTAGTTATTAGCGAGCGTGAACATCGTATGCATGATCACCTACATGCCCTATCAATGCCTGATGTACATGTATGCAAAACCTCTAGTGTCATGCCACATGTATGCATGGACCAACATATATAATATAGCATATAACAATGATTTTAACTGTGCATGAATGTCAGTTCACACCCTCCAATAACATCCTCAAAATCTGTCTAAGAACAACCTCCTAACTCACCTTTAACTTATCTAACTCCATCATACCAATAGCCATTAACCACAAGATACTCACCCAAGCCTTCTTCACACCCATGATATTACCAAACCACAACTACCATTACCCCAAACATACTAGCAACAAGACTAGACTTACCACACAAGGAAACCAACAGAACCCAAACCAAGGTAACTAAAGCAAAGATCACTTAACAAGGTTACCTGAAAACACAACACCATCCTGAAGCTTCATCAGACGAGCTCTCTTCCTTGCGAAACCATCATCTTCCTGTCGCACCATTGCAGCACCAGCTAACACACCAGGGTCACCACCAACTCCTTGCGGTAAAGAACCTTGGCTATTCCGAGCCAACATCAAACAATCACGTCTCATGTGTCCAGCAGACCCACATTTCCAACAACTCTCCTTTCCCAAACTCTTCACAACTTCCTGCTCTTTCTGCCACCTCTGAACCTTGCCTCGGCCGTGCCCACGACCTTCCTGAGACCCTTTGGCTATCACTGAAACTGACCTCACTCCATGTGGACAATCACGCTTAACATGCATCTTAGAACCACAATTCCAGCAAACACCTGCGCCCCAACAACTTCCAACATGTTGCCTTTCACATCGGTCACACACAGATGACTGAGCTTCTACTCCTTGCTCAAGCAACACCTGCTCACCAACAGCACTACCTTCACATTGCTTAACCCTTGGAAACTTCTCTCCAAGATACCTTTCATAAAAAACCGATACAAAGAAATCCCAATCAATATCAGGAATATGTGACGCCACCGCCACAGATGTCCACCAGGCACACACATCTTTCAACATCAGAGAAACAACACTCCCCAGCTTACAGGCATAATCACAGCCTTCCCGATCCAAGATCAGAATCACACTGGCCAACCAGGCCTCAAACATCTCCGGTGTAGAACCATGATATTCCACAGCACCCAAATCAAGCAAACGCTGCTTCGGCAAACCCTCACATCTAGCCAGCACATCTACTGACTTTACCTCTACCATAGCCTGAGATGTTCCCAACACCTCCTGCTCAACAGATAATGAACTTTTCATCACAGAACCAGTTTCTTTCCCTTGCCTTACCACTTCAACACTAGGCACAGAAGACTGAGACAAAACACCTCTACAAAAGGGTGAATTCCTTGCCTTAACAACCTGCCCCAAGGCAGCAACCATCTCACTCAACCGCCATTCTTTCATCGACTTTGCCATACCACTAACAACAACAAACATACAATCACAACAAGTAAACAAACCAGTTAGACCAGCATTAAGCAAGGATTCAAACTCCAACTCCAAATAACACAATAGCTATATTAATAAGGCAATGGGTATCCCGAATCCTCCCCTTTACATGACATAACAGTCAACACAACATGGATATCACAACATCAAGCATATCAACAACATACCTTGATCATGCTTACACCAAACAACATCCAATTGCACCAGCATATTAGCAACATATCATGCTCAAAACACATTCACCATGCATAACATCAGCTCATAGCATCAGCACATATCCACATAAACTCAACCAAGATTCATAACCACAAAACATGCTTGCATACATCAGCAACATGCTCAGAAACATCAACAGCATACTCAGAAACACATGTTTCAACCAACTTTCAACCACACAACAAGGTAAACATCAAACACACATCACAACAACTTACCGTTTTCCCCAACCTTCGCAACTCAGCTCTGATACCACCAAATGTAACCCCCGTAGCCCGGCCTAGACGGTTGACCCGAACAACGAAGATTACACGGGGAAAACCAAAGTCAACCCGAAAGTCAACCTTGATTAACGACCCTTTTTTTCCTTTTTAATCTTGTCTAGATGCAAATTAACCTTAGATGTGATCACACAACATCATGCTCAAAGATCACAAACATCAGAGATCAAACAGGGACCCAATTGAACAAATTACAACTTTAGGGACCAAATTGTAATTTCTGAAAACTTTAAGGACTTAACCAGATTTTAAGTTACCAACTTAAAATTAATCAGGTTTCATGCTTCTCTGCCAAAATTCAGCTCAAACGGACATCCCGAACTCATACAATTGCACAAACAAGTTTCAGGACCAAAATGCAAACATTTTGAAACATTTAACCGCCCATGTCAGCCCCCAACGGTCACCCGTTCCGAAACAGGCCAAGCCCGTTCCGAAACACGGGGCCGTTCCGCAACGCGTTCCGCAACAGGGGTCTGGCAGAATGCTTTCCGTTTCGGAACGGTGGCACCCGTTTCGGACGCCTGGGTTCATGCAGGGCACCCGTTCCGAAACTGTGTCATCTGTTCCGAAACGCCTAGCCCAGATTGCTGCATTTTGCTCACTCAAACACAAAATTGATCATTCAAACATGCTCCAAAAGCCACCAAACTTTACCAACATGCAATTCAACATAAATGAGACATACTTGCATCAACAATTCAACAGAAACACAACATATAAGGAAAGCCCCAAATCTATAGGCATGCTTCCTACACAAGCAACCATTTAGGCACAAACCTTCCAATTCAATCTCATTAAAGCCAATTCATGTTCCACAACATTAGCAACAACATTAAAACATTCTTGATCAAACATATACGATCACATACACATAAACCCGAGAGATTCTACCCCATTTCCCTTATTAACTATAGCTATTCACCGAGACATACATCTCCATTGGAGTCCACCTTGAATCCCTTGCTCCTTGCTGTCCAAACTTCAAGAATCTGCATTGATGGACAAAAAGGAGCGTAAGCACATAATGCTTAGTGAGGAATGCTCAAAACCAAAACACCATCAATGCAGCGGGTCATTAAAACACTTTTAAAACAAACCCGATTTGATTACCAAAGCCATGTTTGAAAACCCTTTTCAACATCAAGCTCAAATCATGCATAAACACCATATGCCAAGCTTAAACAAAACCATGGAAAACACTCCCATTTCACAACATACCTTTCTTAAACTTGAAAGCCATTTCAAGCAAGAAACCTTTTAAAACCATAACTCAAATAATCCATCACATGCATTTAACCAAGGCAACATAGAACCATAACATCATCTTCACATGCCTTTAAAAACAAGTCTTACAAGACTCCAATGCAATAAAGATATTTCATGCTCACATGCATCATTTACCAAATGATAACCAACACTTGTTTAACTTAACAAGTAAACATGCATTCACTAGCATCATACACTTTTCATGCAACAATGCATCTTTTCAAGCATCTCATGCTTCACACGCAATCATGCATCATTTCAAGCATCTCATGCTTCACATGCAATCATGCATCATTTCAAGCATCTCATGCTTCACATGCAACCATGCATCATTCCAAGCATCTCATGCTTCACATGCAACCATGCATCATTTCAAGCATCTCATGCTTCTTTATGATCAAGAACATTACATTGGCTTCCAAGTGATCAACCACATTCACTTTTCAACTCAACAACCCGATCGGATACGCGGATTCCGAGCGTTGTCCCTACGCTCCATACACCCTACCAATCCAAGGTCTCCCAAATGGACTTTTAAACACCATTTGACCTTACAAGCCTAAGGTTCCCATGTATGGACTTTTAAACACCATACAACCTTAGCTTTTACCGAGGTTCCCATGCATGGACTTTTAAACACCATACAACCTCAACATGCATAAGGTTTCCATGTATGGACTTTTAACCACCATACAACCTTTGCATAACCGATTGGTAGTTGTATAAATCACTAACGAGATCCGGGACACCCCACACAAGATCCACACATGGACTTAACACTGCCATTGTGATCTTAACAAGCACAAGGTTCTCACATATGGACTTTTAACCACCATATAACCTTTGCTTAACCAAGGTCCTCGAATGGGCAACAACCTCCATTATGACCTCATCTCGTTAGGATACTTGAAGGGAGTTTCCCGGTCCACTCTTGACCACTCCACCTCCAAGGCGACTTAATTCACGGTGCACCCAATCCTATAGCCGGCTAACTATATCCGATCAACAAACCAAGAACCATTTGCATCACTTGCCAATATAACCATCTTACCATATTAATCCAATGTTCCATATGCATAAACATAATGCAAAACCATCACAACATTAGCCCAATGATTCACATGCATAACCAATATGCAAAACCATTACCTCATTAATCCAATGATTCACATGCATAACCAATATGCAAAAGGTAACATTTACCATCATCAATTCACTGTTTTAAAGCATCATACAAAGCCATTGATCAACATGCAACACCATGCATCAAAACCACAATTACCATATACAAAACCAAGGATCCCTTACCTTGAGCATCCTTCTCAAATGGCTTTCAAAACCAGCATTAAACCATGCTAAAATATGCTTACAAAACAGAATTAAACCATGCAAAACACATGCATTTCAATCATCAACCACATTTGCTTTTAAAACCAAATCACACACAATTCAAGAGCAAAAATCCATTCACTTACTCTTGAGCTTAGCAAAGTTGTTTAGACTTACACTAAGCTCCCAAAAACCTTCAAACCTTGGTTTAAAAGCTGAAATCCCAACTTCACTCACCGATAACCAAAACAAGGCTAGCCAACAAGCCTTCCAAGCTTCCGAAACCTTCCGCAACACCTCTAAAGCTCACGGATCAAACTCCCCTGTTTCAAGCACACAAAAACAGAACATTAATGCATCCTTATGCATTAAAACACCAGCAACAACAACACAACTCGCTGCTCATCACAAATCCAACAATTCGGCTACCAAACACAACCGAAATCACCTCCAAACACTTCCAAAACTTAACCCAGCCAAGATCCATCACTTCTAACCATTTTTATACATCAATTAACATCCAAAATGATCACAAACACATCCTTATACCTCCAGGTATAACAGATCACCAAAAACACTCCAAAAACAACCAAAAACTCAAGCCAAACTTAGGAAATTCAACCTATCCGGGATTGCATTAGTTAAACCTCAACTTCTAATCAATTTAGCATTCATTTAACATCATTTTGACACTCCAAAACACTGCCCAAACAGATCACACGAAAATTTCACCAAAATCACCAAATCTTGCATTTTAGCCAAAAATCAAGATCTCAATTGAAAAGCCATTAACAAAACATAAATCAAGGATTGAGAACTTAGGAATTTCAGTAAAGAACTGATAGTTTAGAGGAGAAGGACGTTCTTACCTCCAAACTTGAATTTCTCCATTTTAGAGCCAAAAAGCTTGATGAAACAACTTGCAAATTGAGAGGTTTTGTTGATGAGATGATTAGGAATCAAATGAGAGTTGAAATGAGAGATTTAGATGTCAAAATCAGAGAAGGAAATCTGGAGAATTGTGTTTGGGTTGAGAGAAAATGAGAGAAAAGGAAAATTGAGAGAAAATGGAAAGTTAGTTAAGAAATTGGTTAAAATGATTTCCCTCCCTTTCATAATCTTTAAAAATCAGAATAAAGCCTTAAAATATCTTAGAAAAATCTGGAGAAATCCTTTTTGGAATAATAGATCCTTAAAGATTCAAAGTTTCAATCCTTTATAAAACTGTCCCGCAACTTTCAAAAATTACATTTTGGTCACTAGCCAAAATGTCAACCTTCCGAACCTCATTTTCCAAAATTGATTTCACAGTTCACTTATATATATTAAAAGATGATTTTAGAACATTTTTCCATATTTTTAATGCAACCCGAACTAGGCTTTCCTAAATTCACTCTTATATATTCGATCAGCACTTTGACCGAACCGGTCAACGCCAAAACTTCTGAGCCCAAAACCGGGGCGTTACAACTCTCCCCCCTTAGGAAATTTCGTCCTCGAAATTTCAACCGGCGAAAAGAGAACCACAACCTTCTCAAAGCAACACACAAGACAACACAACCGCCTCAACCTCACTGAACACATTCCACACAAAACCTCCACCATACACTGTTCACAAATCCAAACTCTCAAAGGTAACCACGACTTAACCTTCCACATAACCGGACTGTACACAATCCCAACATCAACCTGAAGAACTTCAGCTCTTACAGCAGACAACACTGTAACACACAACTTCCAAGACTTGTCTACATAGAGACAACCACCAAACCAACTCAGCCACTATGCAAACCCCTCAGCCTCTAAAACTCTTGCAAACTCCCAAACCTCTTCCAAAGATTTTCCCAACAAGCAAAAATCCTTAAACATCAACTGTTTACTCAAGCTCTTCAACGAAGCTGACAATCCTTCACATCCGCCAAAAACATTACCATGACAGCTCACCAGGACTATTCACCCAAATACCAAAAATTACATCACAACCCCAACTTGAATTCGTCAGCTGTTCCACACACCACAAGCTGACTTCAAACGGAACTTTCTTAACCACAACCAGCCAACCACTTCTCACAAGAACCCAAACAACCAACGAAAGCCTTCGATCTTTCACAGCCCTTTCACTACAAACTTCAACCAGAACACTTGCATTACCAGAACATTACTTAACCAAAACACACATAACAGCTTCTGATCTCCTCAAAGGTTACTAAGAACCAACACAACCCTTTCACAACAACTTAAAAGCTAAACTACCTCAGCACTTGGGAACACAACCTCAAACTGCAACATCTCTAACACCAAGGAACTACCCCTTCCACTTAGCTAAACAAACCACTTAACCGATACTAACCTCAACCGGTACCCTTCACCACCAAACCACTAAACTCTCTGAGCATCAAACACTATCCTTCTACCAACAGGCTACACCACTCTCACTATCACTAGCAACTAGTTTAACAAACTCCAACACTTCTAACTCTCACTCAGCACCAAACAACCTCTAAAAACCCATCATCCCACCTAATCCAACCACAACACTAACAGATTCGATTAGTTATTAGCGAGCGTGAACATCGTATGCATGATCACCTACATGCCCTATCAATGCCTGATGTACATGTATGCAAAACCTCTAGTGTCATGCCACATGTATGCATGGACCAACATATATAATATAGCATATAACAATGATTTTAACTGTGCATGAATGTCAGTTCACACCCTCCAATAACATCCTCAAAATCTGTCTAAGAACAACCTCCTAACTCACCTTTAACTTATCTAACTCCATCATACCAATAGCCATTAACCACAAGATACTCACCCAAGCCTTCTTCACACCCATGATATTACCAAACCACAACTACCATTACCCCAAACATACTAGCAACAAGACTAGACTTACCACACAAGGAAACCAATAGAACCCAAACCAAGGTAACTAAAGCAAAGATCACTTAACAAGGTTACCTGAAAACACAACACCATCCTGAAGCTTCATCAGACGAGCTCTCTTCCTTGCGAAACCATCATCTTCCTGTCGCACCATTGCAGCACCAGCTAACACACCAGGGTCACCACCAACTCCTTGCGGTAAAGAACCTTGGCTATTCCGAGCCAACATCAAACAATCACGTCTCATGTGTCCAGCAGACCCACATTTCCAACAACTCTCCTTTCCCAAACTCTTCACAACTTCCTGCTCTTTCTGCCACCTCTGAACCTTGCCTCGGCCGTGCCCACGACCTTCCTGAGACCCTTTGGCTATCACTGAAACTGACCTCACTCCATGTGGACAATCACGCTTAACATGCATCTTAGAACCACAATTCCAGCAAACACCTGCGCCCCAACAACTTCCAACATGTTGCCTTTCACATCGGTCACACACAGATGACTGAGCTTCTACTCCTTGCTCAAGCAACACCTGCTCACCAACAGCACTACCTTCACATTGCTTAACCCTTGGAAACTTCTCTCCAAGATACCTTTCATAAAAAACCGATACAAAGAAATCCCAATCAATATCAGGAATATGTGACGCCACCGCCACAGATGTCCACCAGGCAACTTTCAGAAATTACATTTTGGTCACTAGCTAAAATGACAACCTTCCGAACCTCATTTTCCAAAATTGATTTCACAGTTCACTTATATATATTAAAAGATGATTTTAGAACATTTTTCCATATTTTTAATGCAACCCGAACTAGGCTTTCCTAAATTCACTCTTATATATTCGATCAGCACTTTGACCGAACCGGTCAACGCCAAAACTTCTGAGTCCAAAACCGGGGCGGTACAGGCTAGCTGCCAACGACAACAAAAGTAACAGATAGAAATCTCGTAACGTGCGCGAGACAACTGGACAGTTAGACATTTAATGCTTCCACGGCGCCTCTCGGCAACCTCCATTTAAACCCTTCTGACCCTCATTCAATCAATTTACCTTCACCTTCTTGTTATCTTATTCTTGTATCCACTGCTCTCACATTATTTTCTTTCAAGTTTTAGTGAACTTCAACCATCTCACACATGGCTTCAACATCGGCACCCAAGCCCACCTTCCAAGGCTTCTTCTCCCGCGAAGATGAAAAGAGATATCGAACCCAGTTCACCAAACAAGCCATATGGGAGGAGCAATGCTTTCACTATACAAAGCAAACAGGAGATCTCGGCCTAGAATCCAATCTGTTTGAAACCATCCACAACAAGGGATGGGAAATATTCGCACGGTAGCCAGAGATAGCCAACATCACCATGGTCAGGGAGTTCTATGCTCATCATCCCCGCCCTGACCTACCGTTTGTGTTCGTTCGAGGGGAACCCGTCAAGCTCAACGCTGCCGTAATCAACAGTTTCTATGGCCTGGATATGGACGACAACCCTCACGAGGAGTGGAGGCAGTCACTGGCGGCTGCCGATTATGAGCAACTCAAGGCCAAACTGTGCAAACCCAACACACCGTGGTTGGCAGGGAAGCATGGCAGTTCTGTCCAACGCCGTCACCTACTGCCCGAGGCTATGTTGTGGAACACGTTTATCAAGAGGCGTATGCTGCCCACCTCCCACAACTCCACCATCAATCGCCCGCGCCTCGCCCTAATCCACAACATTTTGATGAACCGACAAATCAACGTGGGAGAAATCATATGTGAGGAGATCCACAACTACTTCAGAAAGATGAAGGGTAGGTTATACTTTCCATCACTCATCATTGGCCTTTGTGCCAATTTCAATGTCCCGACTGACCCCAAAGATGAGATGACGAAAGCAAATGAGGGGTGGACCAGAAAAGTCTCCCTGCAGATGATGCAGGCCCAGGAGACAGAGCCCATAACGCGCAGCCAGCCCTCTACCACCCAACCTACCACTCCAGCCGCCCCCGACAGTTATGAAGCTGCCCCAGCCAATGAAGTCCTCACGCTGCTGCACACCCTTATCGACAGCAACAAGCGAAACGAGTAATAGCAACTAACTTTCATGAAATATGTGGGGGAAGTCCAAGAAGACTTTGTGTTTTATCTCCTGCAAAAGTTTATCGATGACGCCCCAACCTTGCCACCCTACCCTACAGATTTAGCTGCCGCAACTGCCCCAGAACAAGGAACACCACCAGCCGCCACGCCACCAGATGCCATCTCCGACGCACTACCCGTCATACTCAGCCACCTTCACTTCTAACACGGTGGCAGACTCCCGAGCAGTATCGGCAACATCATTCCCTCGTCTGCACAACAACAATAGTGGCCAATACATCCTCATCAGAAGAGGTCCAGCAGCAACTGCCAGTAATAGAAGCAGCAGTAGCAGCAGCCATTCCAATGGCGATAGATCCTCTAGAAGCACCAACAGAGGAAGGAACAAGGAAGAGGAAGCGGCACATCATAGCCGTCGAGCCAGTGGACGACGAGACCGAATCAAAGGAGAGCGAAGCCCCTCCTGCCGCTCCCCTTGCCGAACCTCAAGAAGAGCCTCGTCCCACGCCCAAAAGAGTCCAGCCGGCGCGGACAGCCAAGGTCTCCCCTGCCAAGTCTGTAGCCCGGGCATCTGCTGATAGCTGCCTAATCATCCAATCATCCTCCTCATCCTTAGCAGCAAAGACTCAAGCCTCTTCTCAACCCTCAGCCAATTTGTAGTTTTTTTTCTTTCTCTTTATTCTATTTTATGATTATTTTTCTGTTTTTATCACTTGTATTTATTTTTATATTTTTTTATTTTCTGTTTTATTTTGTGCATTGAGGGAAATGCCCATCTCGAGTTTTGGGGGGATAGCTCTCGCATCTTTTTGTTTAGGCATACTTAGTAGCATATATGTTGCATTGTACTTGCATTAATATTAATCGGAACAGAAAAATTTGTTATGACTTGTGCCTATGATAGTTAGCCGATTAATTATTTTGCACCAATAAATAAATTGAACTTAATTTGGGAAAAACATGAAAAATGACTTAGAATTTTTTTAATTGCCAAAATTGTCGAACATTACTGTTACTTGCTGAATTTGCTAGAATATCTAATGAACAATGCCTGCATTGTTTTTAGAATTCTTTGCAAAGTTCTAACAATGGTTGCAGGTAGCCGCCGAGACAGAAAATAGAAACAAAAAAATATAGCACTGCCACGTCAACCTAAAAAAACAAAGAAACATTGTTGTTTTACCCTAGAGGTGCCCGCAACATGCTCTAGGAAGAACCATGTGCAAGGACACTCCGCTACTATCAAAGTCCATGAATTTAAAAATTTTGAAGTGATAGAAAAAATAGCATAAGTGAATGAAAGTCTTCACAGGATGACTCTACCCAATGGGTTTGGGGTTTTGTAGTTTGCTTCTATCTTAATTTCAGACCTAGAAGAGTAGTTGTAATAAGCTGAAGTCCTCATTTCCATGATTAAATAATTGTGCTTAACTGTGTTGTCTCAGCAGCTACCTTATATATCATAACATCATCTTTGTTTATCTAGTTATTCTGCATATTCAACCAGTACACAGTTCTGCACACACTGCATTGGCATCATAGAAATTAATTCTGAGTTATTTTCTAGCTATTTTCCTTTCACTAATATGATATAGGTGCCACGGCCTTGAGGTACGAAATCAAGTTGAAAACAAGTCTTCCTTTCTGGTTAATATAAGGGCGAGTATGTTTAGGTCGCATTGCTTGAGGACAAGCAATAGTTCAAATTTGGGGGTGTGTAAAGTGTCCACAAGTTCTATATTTCAAGCACATTCCATCTCATATTATTGTTGTTTTTGAGTACATTCTAGACATAATTAGGATCATGCAATGCATTTTACAGTATTTCTTTACTTTGCCATGCTTTTATAGATTATCTGTTATTTGATGAAGAAAAGGTATTGTTTTAGTGTAATGTTAGTTTCAGGCACTAGAGGCTGACAGAGAGAAAGAGGAGATGATGATATGATGCCGAGGCAACAAATCAAGGAGCTGCACTGATGCAGTTCCAAACAGAAACAGCAGCTGTCGCCGCCCAACCTGCCGCCCAAGACAGCAGACTATGGAGTTGGAGAACTAGAGGGCGATCTGTAGAGCAGAAAATCCTGATTCTATCGATGTTGTCCACTAAATTTTCCGACGTCTGTAGCAGCGGGTAGAGCTGCCAAAGGAGAATCTCGAGATTACATGCGGAGCAAGGTAACATGATAAAGTCCACATTCAACTCAAAGACTTCAGAGTTTAAAGCCACATTTAATGTAAAAAGCTACTTTGAAGACTTCTACTTTAAGAAGGACTAGACCTAGCTAATGCCTATATATAGCCATTGTAATTCTAGTTCAAAAGAAGGAAGATTTTCTTTAGGCATAGTTTAGGTTTTCTTGCCCCAACATGTTCTAAAATTCTTCTTGGGTTTGGGTTATATTGTAATTAGTGTGAGAACGGTTGTTTAGGATTGTATGTTCGTTTTTGCAAAAAAAAATTAAAGGGTTTACTTATACCATGTTCTTCCTAGTTTTTAATTAAGATGAAAGATTAGTTGAATTCTTGTAACCCTCTCGACTCGGCCTGGCCGATAGACTGAACCGAATGGATCACACCGGGATTATTGAAGTAAAGTGAGAAAGTTTACCTCAATAAACGACCCATTTTTTCTTTTATCTTGTCTATATGCAACTTAGGTTTATATGACGTACACAAGCAGCGGATAAAACATCAACACGTTCGCCAATTAATTAAAGTCGATTATGGTTTAGGGACCATTTTGTAATTTCCGACAATCTTAATGACTTTTATCAAACTCAAGTTACCAACCTTTAATTAAGTTCATTACATGCTTAAAGGTGAAAGCTCAGCTCAAAATGACATTTAGAACTCATCCAATTGCATACTAGACAAATAGGGACCAAAATGTAAGAAACAGAAACTCAGAACATTTCAAAATCTGCATCCAACGGTCTGGGGTTTCGGAACAGGGAGCCCCGTTTCGATATAGCCGTTTCAAAACATAGATGCCCGTTCCAAAACGCGGGACCATTTCGAAACCCCTCTAAACATGTTCCGGTACAAAGTTTCACAGAGGCAAAGTGTTCCGGAACGTGCCTCATCGTTCCGAAACACCAAGGCCATTACAGGCCGCTGTTCCAAAACAGGTAAGGGCGTTCCGAAGTGTCTAGACCTACAAATTCCCTAAAAGCTGGTTTTAGTCAGTTTTTACCCACCGGAACTATCTCGACACATGCCTCAACATGCATACAACTTGTATACACATCAAAGACCATATATACAACGCACAAGCATCTTCAAAGCATCATTCCCACAAACTATGATACTAAAGGCATGCTTCCTAGATGTCAAAAGTACAAAAAGGATAAAATCAATTGCAAGCATAAACAAATACTCAATGGCCATTTAAAAATCCAAATATGCATCGTAAACTTGCTCAAAACAAGAAATCAACAAATCAATAGCGTTCAATGCATCGGACACCCCCATTGCCCCTATTACACTAGTTCAAAAGCCCAACATACTTTTAGCAAAATGTCTTGGTGTGATTCCTCGAAGATGCTGCCTCCAAAAGTCTAATTATCTGTATTGATGAAACAAAGAGAGCATAAGCATACAAGCTTAGTGAGGGTTGCTCAAAACCACAAACATCATCAATGCACAAAACCGTTTTCACTCTTTTCAAAACCAACATGCCTTTCTTGATAAACCATGCACTTTTTTCATCACACTCATTGTTTTAAACATCATGCAACATGATCCAATCAAAATCAGCAACTAAACCATTGCTACTCGTTTACCAAGCCTTTCAAGCACAAACCCTTCTGACCCCCATTCAATCAATTTACCTTCACCTTCTTGTTATCTCATTCTTGTATCCACTGCTCTCACATTATTTTCTTTCAAGTTTTAGTGAACTTCAACCATCTCACACATGGCTTCAACATCGGCACCCAAGCCCACCTTCCAAGGCTTCTTCTCCCGCGAAGATGAAAAGAGATATCGAACCCAGTTCGCCAAACAAGCCATATGGGAGGAGCAATGCTTTCACTATACAAAGCAAACAGGAGATCTCGGCCTAGAATCCAATCTGTTTGAAACCATCCACAACAAGGGATGGGAATTATTCGCACGGTAGCCAGAGATAGCCAACATCACCATGGTCAGGGAGTTCTATGCTCATCATCCCCGCCCTGACCTACCGTTTGTGTTCGTTCGAGGGGAACCCGTCAAGCTCAACGTTGCCGTAATCAACTGTTTCTATGGCCTTGATATGAACGACAACCCTCACGAGGAGTGGAGGAAGTCACTGGAGGCTGCCGATTATGAGCAACTCAAGGCCAAACTGTGCAAACCCAACACACCGTGGTTGGCAGGGAAGCATGGCAGTTCTGTCCAACGCCGTCACCTACTGCCCGAGGCTATGTTGTGGAACACGTTTATCAAGAGGCGTATGCTGCCCACCTCCCACAACTCCACCATCAATTGCCCGCGCCTCGCCCTAATCCACAACATTTTGATGAACCGACAAATCAACGTGGGAGAAATCATATGTAAGGAGATCCACAACTACTTCAGAAAGACGAAGGGTAGGTTATACTTTCCATCACTCATCACTGGCCTTTGTGCCAATTTCAATGTCCCGACTGACCCCAAAGATGAGATGACGAAAGCAAATGAGGGGTGGACCAGAAAAGTCTCCCTGCAGATGATGCAGACCCAGGAGATAGAGCCCATAACGTGCAGCCAGCCCTCTTCCACCCAGCCTACCACTCCAGCCGCCCCCGACAGTTATGAAGCTGCCCCAGCCAATGAAGTCCTCACGCTGCTGCACACCCTTATCGACAGCAACAAGCGAAACGAGTAGCAGCAACTAACTTTCATGAAATATGTGGGGGAAGTCCAAGAAGACTTTGTGTTTTATCTCCTGCAAAAGTATATCGATGACGCCCCAACCTTGCCACCCTACCCTACAGATTTAGCTGCCGGAACTGCCCCAGAACAAGGAACACCACCAGCCGCCACACCACCAGATGCCATCTCCGACGCACTACCCGTCATACTCAGCCACTTCCGCTTCTAACACGGTGGCAGACTCCCGAGCAGTATCAGCAACATCATTCCCTCGTCTGCACAACAACAATAGTGGCCAATACATCCTCATCAGAAGAGGTCCAGCATTAACCGCCAGTAATAGAAGCAGCAGTAGCAGCAGCCATTCCAATGGCGATAGATCCTCTAGCAGCACCAACAGAGGAAGGAACAAGGAAGAGGAAGCGGCACATCATAGCCGTCGAGCCAGTGGACGACGAGACCGAATCAAAGGAGAGCGAAGCCCCTCCTACCGCTCCCCTTGCCGAACCTCAAGAAGAGCCTCGTCCCATGCCCAAAAGAGTCCAGCCGGCGCGGACAGCCAAGGTCTCCACTGCCAAGTCTGTTGCCCGGGCATCTGCTGATAGCCGCCTAATCATCCAATCATCCTCCTCATCCTTAGCAGCAAAGACTCAAGCCTCTTCTCAACCCTCAACCAATTTGTAGTTTTTTTTTCTTTCTCTTTATTCTATTTTATGATTATTTTTCTGTTTTTATCACTTGTATTTATTTTTATATTTTTTTTTCTTTTCTGTTTTATTTTGTGAATTGAGGGAAACGCCCATCTCGAGTTTTGGGGGGATAGCTCTCGCATCTTTTTGTTTAGGCATACTTAGTAGCATATAGGTTGCATTGTACTTGCATTAATATTAATCGGAACAGAAAAATTTGTTATGACTTGTGCCTATGATAGTTAGCCGATTAATTATTTTGCACCAATAAATAAATTGAACTTAATTTGGGAAAAACATGAAAAATGACTTAGAATTTTTTTAATTGCCAAAATTGTCGAACATTACTGTTACTTGCTGAATTTGCTAGAATATCTAATGAACAATGCCTGCATTGTTTTTAGAATTCTTTGCAAAGTTCTAACAATGGTTGCAGGTAGCCGCCGAGACAGAAAATAGAAACAAAAAAATATAGCACTGCCACGTCAGCCTAAAAAAACAAAGAAACATTGTTGTTTTACCCTAGAGGTGCCCGCAACAGGCTCTAGGTAGAACCATGTGCGAGGACACTCCGCTACTATCAAAGTCCATGAATTTAAAAATTTTGAAGTGACAGAAAAATTAGCATAAGTGAATGAAAGTCTTCACAGGATGACTCTACCCAATGGGTTTGGGGTTTTGTAGTTTGCTTCTATCTTAATTTTAGACCTAGAAGAGTAGTTGTAATAAGCTGAAGCCCTCATTTCCATGATTAAATAATTGTGCTTAATTGTGTTATCTCAGCAGCTACCTTATATATCATAACAGCATCTTTGTTTATCTAGTTATTCTGCATATTCAACCAGTACACAGTTCTGCACACACTGCATTGGCATCATAGAAATTAATTCTGAGTTATTTTCTAGCTATTTCCTTTCACTAATATGATATAGGTGCCACGGCCTTGAGGTACGAAATCAAGTTGAAAACAAGTCTTCCTTTCTGGTTAATATAAGGGCGAGTATGTTTAGGTCGCATTGCTTGATGACAAGCAATAGTTCAAGTTTGGGGGTGTGTAAAGTGTCCACAAGTTCTATATTTCAAGCACATTCCATCTCATATTATTGTTGTTTTTGAGTACATTCTAGACATAATTAGGATCATGCAATGCATTTTACAGTATTTCTTTACTTTGCCATGCTTTTATAGATTATCTGTTATTTGATGAAGAAAAGGTATTGTTTTAGTGTAATGTTAGTTTCAGGCACTAGAGGCTGACAGAGAGAAAGAGGAGATGATGATATGATGCCGAGGCAACAAATCAAGGAGCTGCACTGATGCAGTTCCAAACAGAAACAGCAGCTGTCGCCGCCCAACCTGCCGCCCAAGACAGCAGACTATGGAGTTGGAGAACTAGAGGGCGATCTGTAGAGTAGAAAATCCTGATTCTATCGATGTTGTCCACTAAATTTTCCGACGTCTATAGCAGCGGGCAGAGCCGCCAAAGGAGAATCTCGAGATTACATGCGGAGCAAGGTAACATGATAAAGTCCACATTCAACTCAAAGACTTCAGAGTTTAAAGCCACATTTTATGTAAAAAGCTACTTTGAAGACTTCTACTTTAAGAAGGACTAGACCTAGCTAATGCCTATATATAGCCATTGTAATTCTAGTTCAAAAGAAGGAAGGTTTTCTTTAGGCATAGTTTAGGTTTTCTTGCCCCAACATGTTCTAAAATTCTTCTTGGGTTTGGGTTATATTGTAATTAGTGTGAGAACGGTTGTTTAAGATTGTATGTTCGTTTTTGCAAAAAAAATTAAAGGGTTTACTTATTCCATGTTCTTCCTAGTTTTTAATTAAGATGAAAGATTAGTTGAATTCTTGTAACCCTCTCGACTCGGCCTGGCCGATAGACTGAACCGAATGGATCACACCGGGATTATTGAAGTAAAGTGAGAAAGTTTACCTCAATAAACGACCTCTTTTTTCTTTTATCTTGTCTATATGCAACTTAGGTTTATATGACGTACACAAGCAGCGGATAAAACATCAACACGTTCGCCAATTAATTAAAGTCGATTATGGTTGAGGGACCATTTTGTAATTTCGGACAATCTTAATGACTTTTGTCAAACTCAAGTTACCAACCTTTAATTAAGTTCATTACATGCTTAAAGGTGAAAGCTCAGCTCAAAATGACATTTAGAACTCATCCAATTGCATACTAGACAAATAGGGACCAAAATGTAAGAAACAGAAACTCAGAACATTTCAAAATCTGCATCCAACGGTCTGGGGTTTCGGAATAGGGAGCCCCGTTTCGATATAGCCGTTTCGAAACATAGATGCCCGTTCCAAAACGCGGGACTGTTTCGAAACCCCTCTAAACATGTTCCGGTACAAAGTTTCACAGAGGCAAAGTGTTCCGGAACGTGCCTCATCGTTCCGAAACACCAAGGCCATTACAGGCCGCTGTTCCAAAACAGGTAAGGGCGTTCCGAAGTGTCTAGACCTACAAATTCCCTAAAAGCTGGTTTTAGTCAGTTTTTACCCACCGGAACCATCTCGACACATGCCTCAACATGCATACAACTTGTATACACATCAAAGACCATATATACAACGCACAAGCATCTTCAAAGCATCATTCCCACAAACTATGATAGTAAAGGCATGCTTCCTAGATGTCAAAAGTACAAAAAGGATAAAATCAATTGCAAGCATAAACAAATACTCAATGGCCATTTAAAAATCCAAATATGCATCGTAAACTTGCTCAAAACCAGAAATCAACAAATCAATAGCGTTCAATGCATCGGACACCCCCATTGCCCTTATTACACTAGTTCAAAAGCCCAACATACTTTTAGCAAAATGTCTTGGTGTGATTCCTCGAAGATGCTGCCTCCAAAAGTCTAATTATCTGTATTGATGAAACAAAGAGAGCATAAGCATACAAGCTTAGTGAGGGTTGCTCAAAACCACAAACATCATCAATGCACAAAACCGTTTTCACTCTTTTCAAAACCAACATGCCTTTCTTTATAAACCATGCACTTTTTTCATCACACTCATTGTTTTAAACATCATGCAACGTGATCCAATCAAAATCAGCAACTAAACCATTGCTACTCGTTTACCAAGCCTTTCAAGCACAAACACCATTATGCTAAGCTTAAACCAAAACATGCATCTTTCAAACCATGCATTAGCAACATTTTCCACAATATACATTTCCATTATATTGGCTCACAAGTGATAACAACAATCTCAAAAACAAAGTATCGGATACACGGATTACCAAGGTTTGTCCCATACCCTTCTTACACTCTACGGGCATCTCAAGGTTCACACACGATAGCGACCCTCCATCGTTGTGACACCCGTGGTGGAGTATACTGTACAATCACAACCCCTCAACACCACTCATCGGTAGATGTATAATCCACTAACGAGAGACGGGAAAAAACACAAGGTTCGCACACGGGAGATACCCTCAACCATTACAACCTTAAACAATCCTCAATCGTTAGGGTACTTGGATGGAGTATTCGATATAATCACAACCCCTCAACATCCAATGCGACTTGTTTATAGTGCACTCAATCCTATAGTCGGCTAACTATATCTGATTTCATTTATAAAACACTTTAACCACATCACTTGCCAATATAGTCCATAACACATGCATAACTCACTGTTTTTACAAAGCATTCATGATCAGCCATCAACAAGCATTAAACCATGCTTAAACCCTCATGCATCAACACGTGCACACAAGGACCACATGCCTAATGCATCCTTAAACCACATGGCATCATCATACACAATTTATATTATAAAAACATGCTTTAAAACAGTAGGTAAATGCATTTACAATCAAGTGCAACCAAAGGCTTATAACTAGCAGAACCGAGGGAGAAATTTCGATTTACCTACTTCCGAACTTAATAAAGCGTTTCAAGCTCTTATTAAGTTCTCAAAACCTTTTCTAAAACGTTTCCACGCTGGAAAACCAAATTCCACTCACCGACTTGCGAAACCACGCTTGTCGACGCAACTAACGGCCTTCCGAATCCTCCAAACACACCTCGTTTTCTTCTGAATTAATATCCCTTATTTTCAACACATCAAAACAGAGGTTCAATGCATTAAAATGCATCCACAACTCCAGCACACACAAGAAATCCCGCAGCCTTGCTCTAAAGCATCAAAACACCCATCCAAAACAAACGAAAACTCAATCCATTGACCTTAAACCTCAGCCCAGCCATTACCCAACTCATCCAACACAACCTAAGCATTAATCAACATCCAAAAACAACCTAAAACCATCCCTATACCTCCAACAACTCGAAATCCTCAAAAACTCACCCAAAAACACTTCAAAAACTAAGGATCTCAAGGATTTCGGGATCTATATGATTAAGAATCCACTTCAACATCAAAAACCTTTCAAAAATCATTTAGAAACAATCTCAAAATGGCCAAATCAATAAAAGTCAGAAAATCACATTTTAAACAAATTTTTCATCAAGATTTCACGAGTTTAATATTCTAACAACAAAACATCAATCAAAATGAGTATTAAAGAGTCAAATATCTTTGGAATTTCATTAAAGAACTTAGATTAGAGGGATAGCATGAAAATTACCTCCAATCCTTGCTTCTCCTCTAATTTGGCAAGTTTTGCTTGAAGAAACTTAAAGGAAAATGGAAGCAATCAATGGAGAAATTATAGGAATTAAAAGAGAATTTGAGAGCAAAAGATTTCTAGAAAATTGAGAGAAAAGAAGGGTGTTTGGCTGAAGCAAAAGTGAGAAAATGAAAGCTAGTGAAAACTTTTCCTTAACCGTTTAACTACTTTCTTTAATTACCCAAATTAAAAAGCCTTTTAATTTCTAATAGCATTTAAATCACATGCCAAATTAGGGAAAAGGCGCAATTTCCAAGTAGCTCCCTAAAGATTCTAAGATTTTGACTCTTCTTGAAAACCATTTTTCTCAACTTTTAAATCTTTACATTTTGGTCACTACCCAAAATGTATACTTTCAAAAACTCGTTTTGTAAAATTGATTTGACCAACCTCCTGAGCACCATTTTAGAAGATTTTAGAAATTTTTATCACATTTTTGTCCTATCCCAAACTCCGATCTCCCTAAACTACCTTTTAAATGGTTTGAATAAGCATCATCGGTTCCACCGGTCTAACTCGACTCGCCAAAACATCTAAGCCCAAAATCGGGGCGTTACAACTCTCCCCCACTTAGGAAATTTCATCCTTGAAATTTTACATGTAGGAAAAAGATGCTGGAATTGCCTTAGCATGTCTGCCTTGCTTTCCCACGTGGTCTCCTCAACTCCTCGGTGTCGCCACTACACCTTCACAAGCTCAATCGTCTTTCCACGAAGAACTTTTCTACTCGCATCAAAAATCTTCATCGGCTCCTCATCATAGGGCAAATTCGGATTCAACTCAATTTCCTCAACCGGCATCACATGCGAAGGATCCGATCTATATCTCTACAACATAGATACATGAAACACATCATGGATCTTTTCCAACTCGGGAGGCAACCTCAACCAACAGGCCACAGGACCAACTCGCTCCACAACCTCATAGGGTCTAATAAACCTCAGACTAAGCTTCCCCATACGTCCGAACCACATAACCTTTTTCCAAGGAGATACTTTAAGGAACACGCGATCTCCAACCGCAAACTCAACCTCTTTACGCTTTAAACGCGCGTATGAATTTTGACAATATGACGCAGCCTTCAACCGCTCACATATGAGCTTAACTTTTTCAGTTGTTCCTTTGAGCATATCCTGCAAGGAAAGCAACTTTTGCCTCGCTTCAGCCCAACAAAGAGGTGTTTTGCACTTTCTCCCATATAAGGCCTCATACGGTGCAATTTGAATACTTGCCTGAAAGCTGTTATTATAGGCAAACTCAACCAACGACAGATGCATTTCCCAAGAACCTTGGAAATCAATCACACAGCATCGCAACATTTCCTCAAGCATCTGGATAACTCGCTCTTACTGTCCATCCGACTGAGGATGATATGAAGTGTTGGAGTTCAACCGCGTACCCAACGCCTGATGCAAACATTCCCAAAACCCTGATGTAAACCTCATATCTCTATCTGACACTATAGACTTGGGCACACCATGGAACAGCACAATTTCAGCAATATACAACTCATCTAAATTATCCAATGTATACGTAGTATGCACATCCAAGAAATGTGCACACTTCGTAAGACGATCTACAATCACCTACACTGAGTTTTTCTTCGATGGTGTCAAAGACAACCCGGATACGAAATCCATCGTAATCTTCTCCCATTTCCACTCTGGTATCCTCAAAGGCTGTAACAAACCGGAAGGAAACTGATGCTCAGTCTTCACTCGTTGGCAAACCATACACTTGCTTACAAAATCCGTCACATCCTTTTTCAACCCCACCAAGTAATACTCATCCTTTAAGCCACGTTACATCTTGGTACTACTACCAGGGTGCATAGAAAAAGGACTGCTATGAGCCTTAGTCAAAATAGTGCGCCTCAACTCAACATCTTCTGGCACAACTATTCGACTTTTGAAACATAGGACTCCATCGTCATTAAAGTAGAAATCCGTAGCCTTACCATCAGCCATGTCTTGTACATGAGGCGCCAACGAATTATCCAACAACTGCTTTTTCTTAATCAACCGAATTAGAGAAGGTTTCACTTGTAATTCGACTATCAAGCCATCATCGCGTGATATGCTTAAACGAGCAAACATAGCTCTCAGCTCAACAAATACCTTTCTACTCAAAGCATCAGCCACAACATTGGCCTTTCTCGGATGATACTCAATGGTCAGATCGTAATCCTTAAGCAACTCCAATCATCTTCGTTGCCTAAGATTCAACTCCCTCTGAGACATAATGTACTTAAAACTCTTATGGTCGGTGTAAAATACACACCTTTTACCATAAAGGTAATGTCTCCAAATCTTCAAAGTAAAAACCACTGTCGCGAGCTCAAGACATGCGCATGGTAGTTGCGCTCATGCACTTTTAGCTGTCTAGACGCATAAGCTACAACCTTCCCACCTTGCATCAATACGCAACCCAAACCAACATATGATGCATCGCTATAAACTACAAACTCCTTACCCGATTCGTTGAATCAAGACAGAAGCTTGCATCAAAGCTTCCTTCAACTTCTCAAAAGCTTGCTGCCTAACATTCGTCCACTCGAAACGAACATTCTTTTGCAACAACTTGGTCAAAGGAGCAGCAATCTTAGAAAAACCTTCAACAAACCTTCGATGATAACCAGCCAACCCAAGGAAAATGCGCACTTCAGTAGCTGACTTAGGCGTCTTCCAATTCATCACCGCCTCAACCTTATGTGGATCAACTCGGATACCTTCGGCTGACACCACATCTCCAAGAAAAACAACTTCCTTGAGCCGAAACTCACACTTGCTCAGCTTAGCATAAAGTTGATTCTCTAACAACACTTGCAACACCATCCTTAAGTGCTTATCATGATCCTTCTCGGTATATGAGTACACCAGAATATCATCGATAAACACAACCACAAACTGATCCAGAAACTCATGGAACACTTTATTCATCATGTCCATAAATGCATCTGGTGCATTTGTCAATCCAAACAGCATCACCAAGAACTCATAAAGGTCGTACCTAGCCCGAAAAGTTGTCTTAGGTACATCCACATCCTTAACCTTAAGCTGGTAATACCCAAACCTCAAGTCTATCTTTGAAAACACCGAAACACCACGAAATTGATCGAACAAATCATCGATCCTCGGCAAAGGGTACTTGTTCTTAATTGTCAACTTGTTCAGTTGTCGAAAATAAATGCACATACGAATGGTACCATCCTTCTTCTTCACAAACAAGACCGGCATACCCCAAGGCGAAATACTCGGCCTTATGAATCCTCAATCAAGCAACTTATGGAGCTGCACCTTCAACTCCTTAGGTGTCATGCGATAAGGAGCAATAGACACTGGATTCGTATTCTCATATAACTCTATACCAAACTCAACCTCCCGGTTGGGTGGCAACCCTGGCAACTCTTCCGAAAAAACACCCAGAAACTCACATACGGTCCGTATGTCTTGCACACGCACTTCCTTCGTGCCAGGATTCATCACATACGCCAAGAAAGCTTCGCATCCCGACTCCAACATCCGACTCGCTTTAAGAGCCGAAATTTTGTTAGATAAGAACTTCACGTTCTCACTTACGATTACTACCTCGTAATCATCTGCAAGCTTCAGGGTGACACGCTTAACATCAAAATCAACCACAGCTCGGTGCTCAACCAACCAGTCCATTCCAAGAATCACGTCAAAACCATAAAAAGGTAATTCCATCAAATCAACAGAAAATATATGACCTTGAACAGACAACGGGCATCTCTTTTACAATTTCCTTGTAACAACGGTCTCACCAAAAGAACTTGTTACTTGCATCCCTACATCTAGCATCTCAATAGGAATATCAAGCAGATATGCATGCTCACTCAAGATGTACGAATGCGTAAATCCAGAATCAATCAATGCTAACAAGGATAGCGATTGCAATGTGAAGGTACCTGCAATCACATCGGTGTCGTTGCGTCCCTCGCGATGTGCATACACCCTTGTGGTACCACCTCCCTCTGGTTGAACAGCAATAACATGGGCCTCCTCTCTCTTCTAGAAATTACCACGGCTGCACCCACGACCTCTCTGCTGAGCAACAACTGGTGCACGACCCTGACCACCTCCCACTAACAGGGGACACTCTCGTCTCATATGGTCAGCAGATCCACAGTGCCAACATGAATTAGCTCCTTCCGCAAGAGCTTGCATCTCATGATTCGCATGAGAGAAATCCCTTCTCAAGTGCTCCCACGAACCACACGTCCAACATGTGTTCTGTTCAGCTCTCTGCCTGTTGCCCTGAACCGGTGCAACACGTCCGAAGTTGCCACGCCTAGCCGCAGGCTGATATCTACGGTCTCGATTCCCCTTGCTTTGCCTACCACTAAGGCCAGCGTCAACGGCTCTCTTACCTAAACCAGAACCACTCCCACGTAATGTCAGACCCAAGCTCTATTTTATATCTTTGGCTCGAGTCACGAGCACATCAAAGTCCGTATAATCTGTCGCAAACATATACATCTTCACTTCCTGCACCAGGCCGTACCGAAAACGATCGCATCGATGCCTATCACTTGGCATCAGCTCTGGAGCATATTGGCTTAACCGTATGAACTGGACCTCGTACTCAGCTACAGTCAAACTCCCCTGAACTAGAGGCATAAATTCTCTCTTTTTATCATCCAAGTACCTAACTCCAAGGTACTTCCTCTTGAAAGCAGACCGAAAGAACGTCTAATCTACCTCTTCCGGCTCCAAGGCCGCGGTCGCAGTAGTCCGATAGACCACACCGAACGGATCACACGGGGATTATTGAAGTAAACCGAGAAAGTTTACCTCAATAAATGACCCATTTTTTCTTTTATCTTGTCTAGATGTAACTTGGGTTCCTATGTGTACGTACACAAGCAGCGGATAAAACATCAACACGTTCGCCAATTAATTAAAGCTGATTAAGGTTTAGGGACCATTTTGTAAATTTGGAAAATCTTAAGAACTTTTGTCAAATTCAAGTTACCAACCTTTAACTAAGTGCGTTACATGCTTAAAGGTGAAAGCTCAGCTCAAAATGACATTTAGAACTCATCCAATTGCATACTAGACAAACATGGACCAAAGTGTAAGAAACAGAAACTCAGAACATTTCAAAATCTTCATCCAATGGTCTGGTGTTTCGAAAAAGGGAGCCTCGTTTCGATACAACCGTTCCGAAACATAGATGCCCGTTCTAAAATGCGGGACCGTTTGGAAACCCCTCTAAACATGTTCCGGTACAAAGGTTCTAGAGGCAAAGTGTTCCGAAACGTGCCTCACCATTCCGAAACACCAAGGCCATTACATGTCGTTGTTCCGAAACAGGTAAGGGCGTTCCGAAACGTCTGAACCTACAACTTCTCTAAAAGCTGGTTTTAATCAGTTTTTACCCTTCGTAACCATCCCGACACATGACTCAACATACGTACAACTTGTATACACATCAAAGACCACATATACAACGCACAAGCATCTTCAAAGCATCATTCCCACAAACTATGATGCTAAAGGCATGCTTTCTAGATGTTAAAAGTACAAAAAGGCTAAAAACCAATTGCAAGCATAAACCAATACTCAATGGCCATTTACAAATCCAAATATGCATCATAAACTTTTTCAAAATTAGAAATCAACAAATCAATAGCGTTCAATGCTTCGGACACCCCCATTGCCCTTATTACACTAGTTTAAAAGCCCAACATAATTTTAGCAAAATGTCTTGGTGTGATTCCTTGAAGATGCTGCCTCCAAAAGTATAATTATATGTATTGATGAAACAAAGAGAGCATAAGTATACAAGCTTAGTGAGGGTTACTCAAAACGACAAACATCATCTATGCACAAAACTGTTTTTCACTCTTTTCAAAACCAACATGCCTTTCTTGATAAACCATGCACTTTTCCACCACACTCACTATTTTAAACATCATGCAACATGGTCCAATCGAAATCAGCAACTAAACTATTGCTACTCGTTTACCAAGCCTTTCAAGCACAAACACCATTATGCTAAGCTTAAACCAAAACATGCATCTTTCAAACCATGCATTAGCAACATTTTCCACAATATACATTTCCATTATAATGGCTCACAAGTGAAAACAACAATCTCAAAAACAAAGTATCGGATACACGGATTACCAAGGGTTGTCCCACACCCTTCATACACTCTACCGGCATCTCAAGGTTCACACACGAGAGTGACCCTCCGTTGTTGTGACACTCGTGGTGGAGTATTCTGTACAATCACAACCCCTCAACACAACTCATCGGTAGATGTATAATCCACTAACGAGAGACGGGACAAAACACAAGGTTCGCACCCGGGAGATACCCTCAACCGTTGCAACCTTAAACAATCCTCAATCGTTAGGGTACTTGGATGGAGTATTCGGTACAATCACAACCCCTCAACATCCAAGGCGACTTGTTTATAGTGCACTCAATCCTATAGCCGACTAACTATATCTGATTTCATTTATAAAACACTTTAACCACATCACTTGCCAATGTAGTCCATAACACATGCATAACTCACTGCTTTTTACAAAGCATTCATGATTAACCATCAACAATCATTAAACCATGCTTAAACCCTCATGCATCAACAAATGCATACAAGGACCACTTACCTAATGCATCCTTAAACCACATGGCATCATCATACACAATTTATATTCCCAAAACATGCTTTCAAACAATAGGTAAATACATTTAAAATCAAGTGCAACCAAAGGCTTATAACTAGTACAACCGAGGGAGAAATTTCGATTTACTTACGTCCGAACTTAATAAAGCGTTTCAAGCTCTTATTAAGTTCCCAAAACCTTTTCTAAAACATTTCCATGCTGGAAAACCAAATTCCACTCACCGACTTGCGAAACCACGCTTGCCGACGCAAGTAACGGCCTTTCGAAGCCTCCAAAAACACCTTGCTTGCTTCCGGATTAATATCCCCTGTTTTCAACTCATCAAAACAGAGGTTAATTATATTAAAATAAATCCACAACTCCAGCACACACAAGAAATCCCGCAGCCCTACTCTAAAGCATCAAAACACCTATCCAAAACAACCGAAAACTCAATCGATTGACCTTAAACCTCAGCCTAGCCATAACCCAACTCATCCAACACAATCTAAGAATTAATCATCATCCAAAAACAACTTAAAACCATCCTTATACCTCCAGCAACTCGAAATCCTCAAAAACACTTCAAAAACTAAGGATCTCAAGGATTTCAGGATCTGTATGATTAAGATATCACCTCAACATCAAAAACCTTTCAAAACTCGTTTAGAAACAATCTCAAAACAGCCAAATCAATTAAAGTCCGAAAATCACATTTTAAAAATAATTTCATCAAGATTTCATGTGTTTAATATTCTAACAACAAAACCTCAATCAAAATCAGTATTGAAGAGTCAAATATCTTTGGAATTTCATTAAAGAACTTAGATTAGAGGGATAGCACGAAAATTACCTCCAATCCTTGCTTCTCCTCTAATTTGGCAAGTTTTGCTTGAAGAAACTTGAAGGAAAATGGAAGCAATCAACGGAGAAATGATAGGAATCAAAAGAGAATTTGAGAGCAAAAGATTTCTTGAAAATTGAGAGAAAAGAAGGGTGTTTGGCTGAAGCAAAAGTGAGAAAATGAAAGCTCGTGAAAACTTTTCCTTAACCGTTTAACTACTTTCTTTAATTACCCAAATTAAAAAGCCTTTTAATTTTTAATTTCATTTAAATCACATGCCAAATTAGGGAAAAAGCATAATTTCCAAGTAGCTCCCTAATGATTCTAAGATTTTGACTCTTCTTGAAAACCATTTTTCTCAACTTTTAAATCTTTACATTTTGGTCACTACCCAAAATGTATACTTTCGAAAACTCATTTTGTAAAATTGATTTGACCAGCCTCCCAAGCACCATTTTAGAGTATTTTATAAATTTTATCACATTTTTATCCTATCCCGAACTCCGACCTCCCTAAACCACCATTTAAACGGTTCGAACAACCGTCACCAGTTCCACCTGTCCAACCTGACTCGCCAAAACATTTAAGCCCAAAATCAGGGAATTACAATTCTATCCATTTGTTCGGTATCGAGATAGTCAAACTCAAGAAAGGAGTAAGTACGATTTGTTCGGGGTATTACGGTGCGATCAATCCGTCCTAGACTAGGTTAAGGGTTTAAGGTGGCTAAAAGAGGACGAGTAAACATTGTTGTCTTTGCACGATTCCGATGCGACTGGTATTATCTGCAGTGGGCATTAACAAAACTATGACTTAGACCTAAGCGGAGTCACATTCGAAGCATTATGCCGAGCCTTGTAGTTCTACCAATTTTTCCGTCGAGACACAGTTCTATTCCCCTGCCAAGGCAGCGAGATGGTCTCAGCAGTCTACCTGCCATCCACTGCTGAGGTAGTAGAGTCTGGTAGCGTAAAACGACTTGCCCTATTCAACGCAGTTTCACACTAAGCAGCAGCATAACCCAGCCCTCTCTATCAATCTGATCACTTTCTCTTCAATTGCTTGTGTTTTTATTTTACTTTTCTTGTGCAAGACTTACAATTTGAATTAAGTTGTCCAATCCCTATGGGAGACGATATCTTTTATACTATAACTTGACAAGAGTGTACACTTGTGCTCATAAATAGAGAATACTCAAACGCTCTACAATGTCCTTGTAAGTGTTTCCCAAGTCCTTTTCTAGTCTTCGTGTGTAACCCCCTTAACCTGGCCTAGACGGTTGACCCGAATTAAGAAAGTCACACGGGGAAAACCAAAGTCAACCCGAAAGTCAACCTTGATTAACGACCCTTTTTTTTTCTTTTTACTCTTGTCTAGATGCATATTAAACCTTAGATATGATCATACAACAGCATACTCAAAGATCATAAACATCAGAGATCAAACAGGGACCCAATTGAACAAATTACAACTTTAGGGACCAAATTGTAATTTCTGATAAATATGAGGACTTAACCCAAATTAAAGTTACCAGCTTGTAATTAGTCAGGTTTCATGCTTCACTGTGAAATTTCAGCTCAAAAGGACATCCCAAACTCATACAATTGCACAAACAAGATTCAGGACCAAAATGCAAACAATTCAAAACATTTAACTGCCAGTGTCAGCCCCCAACGGTCACCCGTTCCGAAACAGGCAGAGCCCGTTTTGAAACGCGGGGCCGTTCCGCAACGCGTACCGCAACACGGGCTGGCAGTAGCCAAACCGTTTCGGAACGGTCTCTCCCGTTTCGGACGCCTGGGCTTGTTTAAGGCACCTGTTCCGAAACGGGTGGCACTGTTCCGAAACACCCTGCACAGATTGCCCCAAAATGCATTCTTAAACATGCAATTAAACATCCAATCATGCTCCAATTGCCACCAAACTTTACCAGCATGCAATTCAACATATATAAAACATACTTGCATCAACAATACATCAAAACAACATCATATACGAAAAGCCCCAAATCTATAGGCATGCTTCCTACACAAGCAAGCCATACAAGCATAAACTTTCAATTCAAGCATATAAAGGCCAAACACTAAAACCAGCATTCTCATCAACATTCAACATACTTAGGGAGTTCAAAACCTCTCCCAAAACATACACATAGGTCCCCCATTGCCAAATTACCAAAAGCTAAAAATGTACTTAAGAAACCTTCCATACTTTGAGCTTTACTTTCACTTGAATGCTTGCCCTTCTTGCTGCCCTCAAAGTACTCTAATGTTCTGCATTATTGATTTAAGAAAACGAAAGAGAGCGTAAGCAAAAGCTTAGTGAGGAAGGCTCAATAAAACCATTCAATAATGCATTTATAAAACACTTTATAAATCATGCTTCAAATCAACATTTGCACATGCTCAAAAGCATACTTTAAACAAGCATCTCATGCTTCATATCATAACATGTCATATTGGCTACAAGTGATAAATTCCATTTCTTTAAAAACAAGTTCATCAACTTTCACCCCAAGGACTTTTAAACACCTTGGCCCCAAGGACTTTTAAACACCTTGGCCATGGACTTTTAACCACCATGGAAAGGACCACACAAGGACTTTTAACCACCTTTGTGTCCGTATCAAGTTTCACCCCAAGGACTTTTAAACACCTTGGCCCCAAGGACTTTTAAACACCTTGGCCCATGGACTTTTAACCACCATGGCCCCATGGACTTTTAAACACCATGGAAAGGATCACACAAGGACTTTTAACCACCTTTGTGTCCATAGCAAGAACCATCCAAGGACTTTTAACCACCTTGATGTTCTTAAGTAAACAAGGCTCACTCAAGGACTTTTAACCACCTTAGTGACCTTAACCTTTTCAAAACATCACTTGCCAATAAACATCATTATCATCAATTTATCCACTGTTTTAAAGCATTAAACCAAGCCATATTCACCATGCATTTAAAAGCATCAAACCACATTTAATCAATGTACAAAAACAAGTAACTCTTACCTTGAGCTTCCTTCAACATATGGCTTACAAAAACAGCATTAACCATGCTAAATCATGCTTTCAAAACAGAGTTTAAAACATGCAATAAACCACATTGCACAACAATCAAATCATGGCAACCACTAGAGAGTATTTCCGAAAACTTACACTTGAGCTTAGCAAAGTTGTTCAGACTTAAACTAAGCTCCCAAGACATTGGTTTCAAAGCCGAAAACCCAATTTCACTCACCGATTCCACTTCGCCTCTTGCCGAAGCACCAAATCAAGCTTCCGGATCAACAACTCTTGGATCCAAAGATGCCTCCCCTGTTTTAACACATCAAAGCAGAGGATTAATGCATCATCATGCATTAATTGCTTCAATGAAAGCACCTAAACTCGCTGCTCTCATCCACACTCCATTTTCGGCCACCAAACACAACCGAAAATGCATCCAAACCACTTCTCAACAAAGCCCAACCATAAACCATCACAACCTAACATCCTTTAACATCATTTAACATCTAAAAAGAGCCTATTAACATCCTTATACCTCCAGCAACATCAGATCCACAAGATCACCTCAAAAACAAACAAGAATCACAAGCTAAACTTAGGAAACTCAACCTATCCGGGATTGCATTAATCAAAACTCAATTCCTTATCAATTTAGAGTTCAAATATCATCAAAAACACATCTCAAATCACAGATTTAACAGATCAAACGAAAATCACCAAAAATCACCAAATCTTGCATTATAAGCCAAGATCCATTTCTCAACTCAAAAGCCTTTAATAAAACATCAATTAAGGATTGAAAACTTAGGAATTTCAGTAAAGAACTGATAGTTTAGAGGAGAAGGACGTTCTTACCTCCAAACTTGAGTTTCTCCTCTTTTTGGAATCAAAAACCTTGATGAATCAGGTAGCAAATGATGAGGTTTTGTAGATATGTTGATTAGGAATCAAAAGAGAGTTGAAAGGAGAGATTTAGGTGAGAAAATCAGAAACAATTCTCTGGAAAGAATGTGTTTGGGTTGAGAGAAAATGAGAGAAAAGAAAATAGGAAGTTAGTTATCAAAATAGCCAAAAATGGCTTTCCCTCCTCTTTTGATATGTTTTAAAATCAGAATATAGCTTAAAATATCTTAGAAAAATCTGGAGAAACTACTTTTGGATTAATAGCTCCTTAAAGATTCAAAGTTTCAACCCTTTATAAAACAGTCACCAAACTTTCAAAAATTACATTTTGGTCACTAGCCAAAATGTCACCCTTCCAAAACTCATTTTCCAAAATTGATTTCACAGTTCACTTAATTATATTAAAAGATGATTTTAGAACATTTTTCCATATTTTTAATGCAACCCGAACTAGGCTTTCCTAATTCCGCCTCTTTAGATTCGAACAGCACTTTGACCAAACCGGTCAACGCCCAAAACTACTAAGCCCAAAACCGGGGCGTTACAACTCTCCCCCCCTTAAGAAATTTCGTCCTCGAAATTTTCCTGAAGGAAAGAGATAAGGAAAATGCTTCAGCATGTCTTCCTTCCGCTCCCACGTGGCTTCCTCAACACCTCGATGCTTCCACAGCACCTTCACCAACTCAATGGTCTTGCCACGAAGAACCTTGCTATCCGAATCCAGAACCTTCACCGGTTCCTCATCATAGGTCAAATCCGGATTCAAAACCACTTCCTCCACAGGCATCACATGCGAAGGATCAGATCTATACTTCCGGAGCATAGAAACATGGAACACATCATGAATCTTCTCCAACTCCTGAGGTAACCTCAACCGATACGCAACAGGACCCACACGCTCAACCACCTCATATGGTCCAATGTACCTAGGGCTCAACTTATCCTTCCGGCCAAACCTCATCACCTTCTTCCAAGGCGAAACCTTTAAGAACACACGGTCACCCACCGCATACTCTATCTCCTTACGCTTCAAATCCGCGTAAGACTTTTGCCGATCAGAGGCAGCCTTCAACCGCTCACAAATGAGCTTCACCTTCTCGGTGGTCCCTTTCAACAAAGCCGGCATCGAAACCAACTTTTGACCAGTTTCAGCCCAACAAAGAGGAGTCCTACACTTCCTCCCGTACAAAGCCTCATAAGGTGCCATCTGTATACTCGCCTGATAACTATTGTTATAAGCGAACTCAACCAAAGGCAGATGCTTCTCCCAAGAACCTTGGAACTCAATCACACAGCTTGATGCAATCTTGTACTGAAATGCAATCTTGTACCCAGAGCTTGATGCAAACACTGCCAGAAACGCGATGTGAACCTCGGATCCCTATCCGACACAATCGACTTAGGCACACCATGCAGCCTCACAATCTCAGCAATGTACAGCTCTGCCAGCTTATCCAAAGAAAACGTAGTATGCACAGGCAAGAAATGCGCACACTTCGTCAGGCGATCCACAATTACCCAAACCGAATTCTTCTTCGATGGAGACAAAGGTAAACCAGATACAAAATCCATGGTAACCCTCTCCCACTTCCATTCAAGGATTTTCAACGGTTGCAACAACCCAGAAGGAACCTGATGTTCAGCCTTAACTCGCTGACACACCAAACACTTGCTCACAAACTCCGCAACATCCTTCTTCAAACCCACCCAATAGTACTCATCACGAAGATCACGATACATCTTAGTACTACCAGGGTGCATAGCAAAAGGACTACTATGACCTTCAGTCAGAATAGCACGCCTCAACTCAGCATCATTGGGCACTACTATCCGACTCCCAAAACACAACACACCATCATCATTAAAGCAGAAATCCGAAGGTCTACCCTCCGCGATATCCTGAACATGAGACACCAGGGAATCATCGAGCAACTGCTTTTCCTTGATCAACTAAACCAACGACGATTTCACCTGCAACTCAGCAACAAGACCACCATCTCGCGATATGCTCAAGCTAGCAAACATAGCCCTCAGCTCAACAGCTACCTTCCTACTCAAGGAATCCGCAACAACATTAGCTTTTCCAGGATGATACTCAATCGTCATATCATAATCCTTGAGCAACTCCAACCAACGCTGCTGCCTAAGATTCAACTCCTTCTGTGACATCAGATACCTCAAACTCTTGTGATCCGTGTACACTGTACACTTCTCACCATACAGATAATGCCTCCAGATCTTCAGAGCAAAAACCACTGCAGCCAGCTCAATATCATGCGTAGGGTAATTGCGCTCATGCACTTTCAACTGCCGCGATGCATAAGCCACCACCTTACCCTCTTGCATCAGCACACACCCCAAACCAACGTAGGATGCATCACTATAGACCACAAACTCTTTCCCTGATTCAGGCTGAACCAAGATAGGAGCTTGCGTCAAAGCCGCCTTCAGCTTCTCAAAAGCCTGCTGTCTCGCTTCCGTCCACTCATACTTAACATCTTTTTGCAACAGCTTTGTCAAAGGAGCAGCAATCTTGGAAAAACCATCTACAAACCTTCGGTAGTATCCTGCCAAACCAAGGAAACTACAGACCTCATGAACAGACTTAGAAACCTTCCAATTCATCACCGCCTCGATCTTCTGAGGATCAACACGAATCCCCTCAGCTGAGACCCCATGCCCAAGAAACACCACCTCCTTAAGCCAGAACTCACACTTGCTCAGCTTAGCATAAAGCTGATTCTCCAACAAAGCTTGCAAAACAATTCTCAAATGCTCTTCATGCTCCTCCTCAGTACGCGAGTACACAAGGATATCATCAATGAACACCACAACGAACTTGTCCAGGTATTCATGAAACACACGGTTCATCATGTCCATGAAAGCAACATGAGCATTTGTTAAACCAAACGGCATCACAAAGAACTCATAATGCCCATACCTTGTCCTAAAAGCTGTCTTAGGCACATCCCCATCTTTCACCTTCAACTGGTAATACCCTGACCTCAAGTCAATCTTAGAGAACACAGCAGCTCCCCGAAATTGATCAAAGAGATCATCAATCCTCGGCAAAGGATACCGATTTTTGATAGTCAACTTGTTCAGCTGACGGTAATCAATGCACATTCACATAGTGCCATCTTTCTTCTTCACAAACAAAACCGGTGCTCCCCAAGGTGACACACTCGGCCGGATGAAACCATGATCAAGCAGCTCTTGCAACTGCGTCTTCAGCTCCTTCAGCTCCTTAGGTGCCATTCTATAGGGAGTAATGGACACAGGAGTTGTATTCTCATACAGCTCAATTCCAAACTCCACCTCGCGATTAGGAGGTAAACCAGGCAACTCCTCAGGAAAAACACCAGGAAACTCCTTCACAACTCTGATATCTTGCACCCTCAACTCCTTAGAGCTAGGATTCATCACAAAAGCTAGATAAGCTTCGCAACCTTGCCTCAGCATCCTACTCGCCTCCAAGGTAGACACCACATTGGCAAGAAACTTCACATTCTCACCAACCACAACAACTTCATAATCATCCACAAGCTTAAGCGAAACTCGCTTACTTTCACAATCCACAACAGCACGATGCTCAGCAAGCCAATCCATACCAAGGATCACATCAAAACCATAAAAGGGCAGCTCCATAAGATCAACATGAAAAACATGTTCTTGAACAACCAAGGGACACCTTCTATAAAGCTTTCGAGTCACAACAGTTTCACCAAAAGAACTAGTGACACGAACACCAACATCCAAAGACTCAACAGGCAAACCAAGCAATTCAGCATGCTCACGCAAAATGTATGAATGCGTAGATCCAGAATCAATCAAAGAAAGCAATGACAAGGATTGCAAAGTAAAGGTACCTGCAATCACATCCGCATCATTCCTTCCTTCACACTGAGCATACACCCTCGCTTGGCCTCCAACTTCAGGCTGAATAGCCATAACATGGGCCACTCCACGACCACCTTCCTCTCTCCTCTGGAAATTTCCACGGCCGCGCCCACGACCTCTCTGTGGTGCAGCAACAGCAGGTGCACGCACTTGATCACCAGCCAACCTAGGACAATCTCGCCTCAAGTGGTCTGCAGAACCACAATTCCAGCATCTGTTACCAGCTGCCGCAACAGGAGCTTGTACCTCTCTCACAGCACGAGGACAGTCACGCTTCATGTGACCACATGAACCACAGATCCAACAAGCACTAGGGTCAGCTCTAGCATTGCCTCCTCTAGCAGGTGCACCACCACCTCTCTTAGCTGAGGACTGATACTTCTGATCTCGTCCCCTCTTGTTCCGTCCACCACCGGAACTAAACTCAGCAGCTCTCTTGCCAGAACTTGCTCCAGCACCTTTCGCAGATAAACCCAAGTTCATCTCAATGTCCTTGGCTCGGCCCACCAACACATCAAAATCATCATACTCGGTGGCCAGCACATACATCTTAACATCCGTCACAAGACCATAACGGAACCTCTCGCACCTTGCCCGCTCATCAGGTATCAGCTCAGGTGCATATTGACTGAGTCGCACAAACTGCACATCATACTCAGCCACACTCATGCTCCCTTGGATAAGAGACATGAATTTACGCTTCTTTTCATCAAGATATCTCACACCAAGATATCTCCGCTTGAACACATTCTGGAAGAATGTCCAAGTCACATCAGCTTCAACCATTCCAGCTATGGTGGTCGTCCACCACGTATACGCATCGTCCTGCAGCAAGGACACAACACAACCCAGCTTTTGCACATCCGTGCAGCTCATCTGACCCAAGATTCGCTTGGTACTCTCCAACCAAGCTTCCGAACTCTCAGCAGACATACCCCTGAACTCAGTCCCACCAAGACTGCGCAGACGCTCCAAAGGTAGTCTAACTCCAGCATCTCCCTGATGCCCAGCTCCTTGAGCTCCAGCTACTGCTGCTCGAAAAGCACCCGCAATAGCTTGTACCAACATAGACATATCAGACATAGCTTGCCCCTGACCAACCTCTGGTCCAGCAGCTCCAGCACCAGCTGCAGCTTCAGCTCTTTCTCCCTCAGCACCACCACCACCAGGTGGAGGAGGAGGTAACACCGCACTACCCGTGTTTTCCTCATTCTCGTTCTCATTAGGAGCCGTAGCTCGCACATTACCTCGTAACTCTCTACGTGGTGCCATACTTTTACCATGCAATCACAATGCAAATAAAACAAAGTCAGCCACAGCAAGGTAAGCAATCCAAGTATTCAAGCTCAATTTTATTCAAAATCAACATCATTTCATTAGCTTTTATTTGGCAATGGGTACCCACAACATGCTACATCATAGCATACAACTCAATTGCATCCAAATCACAAGCCACTAAACATGCTTTCAATCAACAAGCACACAAGGCATACATACTTCAATCATGCACACATTCATTCCCAATTACTCGAGAACTCAGCTCTGATACCACCAAATGTAACCCCCTTAACCCGGCCTAGACGGTTGACCCGAATTAAGAAAGTCACACGGGGAAAACCAAAGTCAACCCGAAAGTCAACCTTGATTAACAACCCTTTTTTTCTTTTTACTCTTGTCTAGATGCATATTAAACCTTAGATATGATCATACAACAGCATACTCAAAGATCATAAACATCAGAGATCAAACAGGGACCCAATTGAACAAATTACAACTTTAGGGACCAAATTGTAATTTCTGATAAATATGAGGACTTAACCCAAATTAAAGTTACCAGCTTGTAATTAGTCAGGTTTCATGCTTCACTGTGAAATTTCAGCTCAAAAGGACATCCCAAACTCATACAATTGCACAAACAAGATTCAGGACCAAAATGCAAACAATTCAAAACATTTAACTACCAGTGTCAGCCCCCAACGGTCACCCGTTCCGAAACAGGCAGATCCCGTTTCGAAACGCGGGGCCGTTCCGCAACGCGTACCGCAACACGGGCTGGCAGTAGCCAAACCGTTTCGGAACGGTCTCTCCCGTTTCGGACGCCTGGGCTTGTTTAAGACACCTGTTCCGAAACGGGTGGCACTGTTCCGAAACACCCTGCACAGATTGCCCCAAAATGCATTCTTAAACATGCAATTAAACATCCAATCATGCTCCAATTGCCACCAAACTTTACCAGCATGCAATTCAACATATATAAAACATACTTGCATCAACAATACATCAAAACAACATCATATACGAAAAGCCCCAAATCTATAGGCATGCTTCCTACACAAGCAAGCCATACAAGCATAAACTTTCAATTCAAGCATATAAAGGCCAAACACTAAAACCAGCATTCTCATCAACATTCAACATACTTAGGGAGTTCAAAACCTCTCCCAAAACATACACATAGGCCCCCCATTGCCAAATTACCAAAAGCTAAAAATGTACTTAAGAAACCTTCCATACTTTGAGCTTTACTTTCACTTGAATGCTTGCCCTTCTTGCTGCCCTCAAAGTACTCTAATGTTCTGCATTATTGATTTAAGAAAACGAAAGAGAGCGTAAGCAAAAGCTTAGTGAGGAAGGCTCAATAAAACCATTCAATAATGCATTTATAAAACACTTTATAAATCATGCTTCAAATCAACATTTGCACATGCTCAAAAGCATACTTTAAACAAGCATCTCATGCTTCATATCATAACATGTCATATTGGCTACAAGTGATAAATTCCATTTCTTTAAAAACAAGTTCATCAACTTTCACCCCAAGGACTTTTAAACACCTTGGCCCCAAGGACTTTTAAACACCTTGGCCATGGACTTTTAACCACCATGGAAAGGACCACACAAGGACTTTTAACCACCTTTGTGTCCGTATCAAGTTTCACCCCAAGGACTTTTAAACACCTAGGCCCCAAGGACTTTTAAACACCTTGGCCCATGGACTTTTAACCACCATGGCCCCATGGACTTTTAAACACCATGGAAAGGATCACACAAGGACTTTTAACCACCTTTGTGTCCATAGCAAGAACCATCCAAGGACTTTTAACCACCTTGATGTTCTTAAGTAAACAAGGCTCACTCAAGGACTTTTAACCACCTTAGTGACCTTAACCTTTTCAAAACATCACTTGCCAATAAACATCATTATCATCAATTTATCCACTGTTTTAAAGCATTAAACCAAGCCATATTCACCATGCATTTAAAAGCATCAAACCACATTTAATCAATGTACAAAAACAAGTAACTCTTACCTTGAGCTTCCTTCAACATATGGCTTACAAAAACAGCATTAACCATGCTAAATCATGCTTTCAAAACAGAGTTTAAAACATGCAATAAACCACATTGCACAACAATCAAATCATGGCCACCACTAGAGAGTATTTCCGAAAACTTACACTTGAGCTTAGCAAAGTTGTTCAGACTTAAACTAAGCTCCCAAGACATTGGTTTCAAAGCCGAAAACCCAATTTCACTCACCGATTCCACTTCGCCTCTTGCCGAAGCACCAAATCAAGCTTCCGGATCAACAACTCTTGGATCCAAAGATGCCTCCCATGTTTTAACACATCAAAGCAGAGGATTAATGCATCATCATGCATTAATTGCTTCAATGAAAGCACCTAAACTCGCTGCTCTCATCCACACTCCATTTTCGGCCACCAAACACAACCGAAAATGCATCCAAACCACTTCTCAACAAAGCCCAGCCATAAACCATCACAACCTAACACCCTTTAACATCATTTAACATCTAAAAAGAGCCTATTAACATCCTTATACCTCCAGCAACATCAGATCCACAAGATCACCTCAAAAACAAACAAGAATCACAAGCTAAACTTAGGAAACTCAACCTATCCGGGATTGCATTAATCAAAACTCAATTCCTTATCAATTTAGAGTTCAAATATCATCAAAAACATATCTCAAATCACAGATTTAACAGATCAAACGAAAATCACCACAAATCACCAAATCTTGCATTATAAGCCAAGATCCATTTCTCAACTCAAAAGCCTTTAATAAAACATCAATTAAGGATTGAAAACTTAGGAATTTCAGTAAAGAACTGATAGTTTAGAGGAGAAGGACGTTCTTACCTCCAAACTTGAGTTTCTCCTCTTTTTGGAATCAAAAACCTTGATGAATCAAGTAGCAAATGATGAGGTTTTGTAGATATGTTGATTAGGAATCAAAAGAGAGTTGAAAGGAGAGATTTAGGTGAGAAAATCAGAAACAATTCTCTGGAAAGAAGGTGCTTGTTTTGAGAGAAAATGAGAGAAAAGAAAATAGGAAGTTAGTTATCAAAATAGCCAAAAATGGCTTTCCCTCCTCTTTTGATATGTTTTAAAATCAGAATATAGCTTAAAATATCTTAGAAAAATCTGGAGAAACTACTTTTGGATTAATAGCTCCTTAAAGATTCAAAGTTTCAACCCTTTATAAAACAGTCACCAAACTTTCAAATATTACATTTTGGTCACTAGCCAAAATGTCACCCTTCCGAAACTCATTTTCCAAAATTGATTTCACAGTTCACTTAATTATATTAAAAGATGATTTTAGAACATTTTTCCATATTTTTAATGCAACCCGAACTAGGCTTTCCTAATTTCGCCTCTTTAGATTCGAACAGCACTTTGACCAAACCGGTCAACGCCCAAAACTACTAAGCCCAAAACCGGGGCGTTACATCGTGCCCCTTCCTAGTGTCTCTTGCACAGTTATTTTAGTGCAATTTGATAACCTTGATCACGGGAAGGGCTTGCCTTCAGCAACAAAGGTAGCATTTAAAAATTCTAAATCTCGAAAAGAACACTCGATGGCATTTTTATCTGCTTGGATATACGGGACATTAGTGGTTATGGAGTCAATAATGTCTTCCTCTGCACCGCCACTAACCAGCTTCCCTTCTTTGACAAATTTGAGCTTCTAGCGTTAGGATGACAGGACTGCTCCAACTGAGTAAATCCAAGGTCTTCTTAACAAACAGTTGTATATAGGTTTAATGTCCATTACCACAAAATCTATGTTATAAATTGTCGGCCTAATCAACAGGGGTACTTTAATCCTCCCCAACACATTTCTTGTCATTCCATCAAAAACCCTTACGGTATTTTGGTATGTTTTCATATGAGAGTCATAAATGGGTAACCTCTGCAGCGTTGCCATTGGCATAACATTCAGCGCTAATCCATTATCAATTAGGACTCATGGTAACACATACCCTTTGCAATGTGTGGTAATGTTCAAAGCCTTCACCGACCCTATTCCACCTTCAGGAATTTCATCATCAGTGAATGTGATATAGTTGTCAGTAGTGATATGATTCACGATTCTATCTAATTTATCCACAAATATATCATTTGGTACAAATGTCTGGTTTAGCACCCTCATCAAAGCATTGCGGTGCCTTTCGGAACTCAACAATAACTCTAAGACAGAAATCCTCGCTTGTTGTCTCTTTAACTGCTCAACTATGTTGTATTCATTGTGTTTCAAAAACCTCAAAAACTCTTGTGCCTGTTTGTACGGCGTGTAGGTGTTCCCTTTTGGGAAGAGCACAAGTGCACACTCTTGTCAAGTTATAGTATTAAAGATGTCGAATCCCACGAGGATTGGACAGCTCGTCTCGTCTTTGTAATTCCTACACAATGGTAAAGTAAAAACACAAGTGAATACATTGGTTGAGATTGGAAAGTAAATAAAACACAAGTAATAAATAAGAGGTGAATCAGGTTGATAGGACAGGCAGGGTTATGCTGCCATTTAGTGTGAAAACTTTGTTGAATTAGGTATGAGTTATCCTTTGCTGCCACGATATGCTGCCTCGGCGGGTAGATGGGCGGCAAACTAGGACCTTGTCACACGACCGCAGCAGATCACTGCCATTGCAGGGGTGTGTACTGTCTCGGTAGGTGGAATGGAAGGAAGTCCTGACGGCAAGTCTGACAGATACTTCAACTTCAGCAGGATAGTCGACAGTGATCTCTCCTATTTCTAGGTAAAGATGCTCGAGATTGATGACTTGAGGACTAGTGTGGAACCAATATAATCAACTCGGATAACGATCCCTTTTAGTCGCTGAAACTTGTGGACTAGTGTGGAACCAAGTTAGTCACGCCTCCCGTTGTGACTGTACTTAACCCTTTCGTAAGCCTTGCACTTTCGTGCCAAACAAATGGATTCTCTCAAACGACTGGTGTGGAAAGATTGAAAGAATGAAGAACAATGGATTAAGTAAAGTTTAAATATTTTATTGAAGACATAACTCAAAAACCTAAAACAACAGTTTCACTCTAGTTACAACATAAGCCTAACCCAATGGGGAATTAGAACATGGTGGTGGCAGAGAGCACAAGAGAAGTCTATAGAATACCTAATATGATGTAAACTAGAAGTACAATGGGTATTTATAGACTCAAGACTAGGTTAAGTCCTCCTTAAAGTAGAAGTCCTCAAAAGTAGCTTTCCATCTTTAATATGGCTTTAAATGCCGACTTCTTTGCTTGGAATATGGACTCTTCCTTGTTTGGCTTAGCCCGCAAGTAAACTTGGGAATTTTGCTTCAGCAGCCCTAGCCGCAGCTACAGACGTCAGAAAATCATATGAACGCCGGTGATAGATTCAGGAGTTTTTGCTCTACAAATCGCGCTCCAGTTCTCCCAACTTCCATAGTCAGCTGCCAAGGGCAGCAAGGTCGGTGGCAACTCTACTCGGCAGCAACTTTGGCAGCAATTGTTTTCTGCTGAAACTGCATCAGTGCAGCTCCTTGGTTTGCTGTCACGGCGGCACCCTGCTGTCATGGCAGGTTCTAGTGGCACCCTGCTGTCGAGGCGGGTTCTGGCGGCAGACTCGCTTTGTTGTTCTGGTGGCAGGCTCACTTTGATGCCTTGGGCGGCAGGTATGACGGCAACAGGTCCACTACCGTGGCTCTCTGTGTGTGGAACTGTTTTAGTACAGCTTCATGGTCTACTTCCTCAGCATTCTCTCCTCTTGTCTATTCTTCTTCTAACAGCTCCTAGCCCTGGAAAACTAAATCTACACTAAAACAACATCTTTACTTTACCGAATAACAAATATTCAATAAAAACATGGCAAAACAGAGAATATTGTATTTATGTAATGTATGGCCTAACTATGCCTAAAATGCACTTGAAAACAACAATAATATGAGATGGAATGTGCATGAATATAGAACTTATGGACACTTTGCACACCCCCAAACTCGAACTATTGCTTGTTCTCAAGCAATGCAACCTAAACATACTTGCCCTTATATTAACCAGAAAGAAAACCCTGTTTTCAACTTGATTCCGCCCCTCAAGGCTGTGGCACCTACATTAGATTAGTGAAGGGAAAATAGCAAGAAATAACTCAAAATGAATCTATAATGCTAGTGCAGTGTGTGCAGGATTGTGTACAGGCTGAATATGAAGAATAACTAGATAAAAAAGATGTTATTATGATATATAAGGTTGCTACTGAGGCAGCGCAATTAAGCACAATTATTTAATCATGGCAATGAGGGCTTCATCTCATCACAACTACTCTTCTAGGTCTAAAATTAAGATAGGAGCAAACTAAAAAACCCCGAACCCATGGAGTAGAGTCATCCCGTGAAGACTTTCATTCACTCATACTAATTTGTTTGTCACAGCAAAATTTTCAGATTCATGGACTTTGATAGCAGTGGAGTGTCCTCGCACATGAATTTTCCTAGAGCCTGTTTTGGGCACTTCTAGAGTAAATCAGCAATTTTTCTTTGTTTTTCTCTTCCAGGGCAATGCTTTGATTTTTCTGTCTTTGTTGCCTCCCTCAGCGGCTACCTGCAACCATTGTTATAACTTTGCAAAGAATTCTAAAAACAAAGCAGGCAGTGTTTATCATATATTCTATCAAACTCAGCAAGTAACAGTAGTGTTAATTTTTTTGACAATTATAGAAAATACTAAGTTATTCATGCTTTTCCCGATTTAAGTTCAATTTTTAATTGGTGCGAAAAATTAATTGGTCGTTCTATCATAGGCACAAGTTATAACAAATTTGTCTTTTTTGATTAATATGAAGGCAAGTACAATCTGCGAACTACATGCTACTAAGTATGCCTAAATAAAAATATGAGAACTATACCCTCAAACTCGAAACGGGCATTGCCCTCAATGCACAAAATAAAACAAAATCCGAAAAATAAATATGAGAAAGGGAAAGAAAACTTAGGCTTAGTTGCTGTCAGATGGTGGAGAAGATGTGGAGGAGTTATTTGTTCTTCCGCCAGATGCAGGTTGCGGCAGTGCTGCCCCTATTGTGCTCGGCAGCTCGATTCCTTAGGGTCTGAATCTAGGTAAGTAGTTGTGAGACGGGAATAAAACACAAATAAAATCTAGTCCTAAGTAGGTAAAATCTACTCCGAAGTAAAACAAAAAAGATGTGGAAAAATAAAAACTTATACAAAATTTTTGTTACTCTAGGAGTGCATTGATATGCATCTCCTAAAGTAACTACTGCTTTATCGGTTTAGCTCAAGAGGGTCGTTTTCGATACTTCTTCTAATCCATCCACACCCTCCATCTAGTGATTATCCTCATGGTGGAGGAGTCCTTCTTCCTCGTTCCCTTGTAATCCATGTGAATCTTCCTTCTTGTTCCTATTCTTGAAGGCATGAACATGTGATTAGGAAAACTTATGTAACTACCTAACCATGTACTTACCTTTTTTGTGTCGAAGTTCGTCATAGGGGAAAGATTCTTTTGCTGCCGAGGAAACCAGCTGTTGTGGTAGTCTTCTGTCATAGTGTTGTGCCGGTCAAGGGAAAACTCTTTAGGCTCCTTGAAAATCTCCATTAGTAGAGATTTTGACTGTTGTAACTCTGCATGCATCGGCTTCTCTAGATATATATAATCCATAGTTGTCGAGGTGTTTGCCGAGGCGGGCGTCATTATGGAGGCTTCTACCGTGACGGGCCTCTTTGCTGAGGCATAGCTTTGCTCAGGTACAGTCAGTTCGTCCTCAGGGCAGATTTCTAGGTAGCTGCCGGAACAACTGTCAATCTTGTTGCCCTCGAAGTGTTTTGCATCCTCTTGGTTTGGAGTTTTTGGATGCTTCTCACACTTCGGAGATTCTTCCTCACTTAACTCTTCATTCTTTTATCCCGAGACATCAGTATCCCTCAGGCTTAATTGTTCAGGTTCATCAATCGCATTAATGGGGACTGAATTGCTCATATATGCATCCATCTTAGCGATGCAGACATCCATGACAGTTGTCGCTTTTTTCGTGAGCGCAATGAAAGATTGAAGTGTGTCCTCCAAGGATGTTGGTTGCTCTTGAGGATGATTACATTTCCAGGGCATGTTGATTTTTGCAGCAAAACTGTTATGGTAAAAAAATTTGAGATTTTTGATCATACCATGAAAAATCTTGCTGCTGTGGCGGCAACTGCGGCAGCGATATCAGTTGTTCCTGTTGCTGCAGTGGCGGCAACTGCGGCAGCGGTATCAGCTATTCCTGTTGCTGCCGCAATGGCATCTGCTGTACATATTCAGGCAACCATTCATGTGTGGTTTTCCACGACATGTCCGTTGCAAAAAGTTGAGGGCAACTTTCGAATGCATGATTGCCTTTACAAAATTCACAAGAACTTTCCCAAATATTGCTGCCCTTAACTCGCGGGGCACCTAAATAAGCACTTTGCCACATAGTTTTTTTATTGTTTAAAAATAACAATAAAAGAAAAGCTAAAAAGGTGAAGAAATTGAAAAATGAAATTCCCTGTTACCAATCCCCGACAACGACGCCAAAAACTCGTAGGGCGTGTAGGTGTTCCCTTTTTGGAAGAGCGCAAGTGCACACTCTTGTCAAGTAATAGTATAAAAGATGTTGAATCCCACGAGGATTGGACAGCTCGTCTCGTCTTTGTAATTCTTGTACAATGGTAAAGTAAAAACACAAGTGAATAGATTGGTTGAGATTGGAAAGTAAATAAAACACAAGTAATAGAGAAGAGGTGAATCAGGTTGATAGGGCAGGCAGGGTTATGCTGCCACTTAGTGTGAAAACTACGTTGAATTAGGTATGAGTTATCCTTTGCTGCCATGATATGCTACCTCGACAGGTAGATGGGCGGCAAACTATGTGTTGCGTGTAAAAGAGTCATATCGCAAATAGTGCAAGTGTACACGACACAAGTAGTAAAGTGATACTGGAGTATCAGATATCGTCTCCACAGGGACTAGAAATAACTCTATCCTTGAATTTCTACACAAGAGAGAGAAATAGTTTAATTGAATGGGTGTAATAATTTTGAAAAACAACAAAAGTAAAAGACGAAGAAATCAGATTTAAAGAATAGGCCGGTATTGAATTGCTCAGTAGTGCAGGTGTTGCACTGTTAGAGAAACTTCTGTCTTCTGTCGTCGTTCCTGTCGCGGCAGCACCTATCGCGATAGAGGTCTGTTGTCGTCGCGGCAACGATCAACAACTCTTTACTTCAAGCTTGGCAAGAATCCCTGCAATGACTTCTCCTATCCCTAGGCCCAAGTTCTGTTGATGAACACTTCTTGGATGATACCTCCCGACGTGAATCGAAGGGTGAACACCAATGTTGTTGAATTCTTCTTTAGCCACTTAACCTTGAACTTATCCCTAAGCCAAGATGGTTTAACCATAAGCTGGAAAACACGTATATATTTCGTTCGTATGCTTGACTCTCCCGATATCAAACAAATGGATAACCTCACAATGCTCTCCTGATACTATTGTAAGATATGAAAAACCAGAATAAATAAACTTGAAGCTTTATTACTTTGACAGAAAATTCCTAAAACAATACAATCCTTGCAACTATTTTACAAAATCAACCCTTAGCCCTAGGGGGAGTTTAGAACATGATGGAGAAGGGAAAACAAAAAGGGTTTTGGGGAAGACGGCTAGGAATGAGATATCCTTCCCTAGGTCGAATTACATGCCTTTATATAGGCCTTGGGTTCAAGTTTTCTAATATGGCAAGAATACAATTTCGAATTAAAGTGCAACTCTAATTAAGACTAAATCTTCTGAGTAGATGCCTTGAATTCGTCATCTTTTCTTGCCTTGAGTTTCTTCCTTGAACTTTGGGCTTGGCTTTCATTCTACTTTAGGGCTCAGAAAAATATGGGAGTGGTCCATGACAGACCGGCTTGAAATCCTCTATCTGTCGAGCTCCACTTCACTTTTCCACCTCAACCTTCTGTCGTCATGGCTGCCACGGTAGCAATTGCTTCTCGATTCCAGTTCTGCAATCCGCCTCTTCTCCTTTGCTGTCCTGGGTCTGCCGCAGCGGATACCTGCAAAAGTAACCCAAATCGAGAGCAACTGTGTCATTTTATCTAATTGTGATGTATATGCAAAACTCTATCCTAAATGCAATGAATCATGCTTGAATGTAGCAAAAATATGGGTGAATGATGGGTAAAATATAGAACTTTTATACACTCAACACTACGACCCTATCACGCGGCCGCATCAGGTCACTGCCACTGCAGGGGTGTGTACTGTCTCGGCAGGTGGAATGGAAGGAAGTCCTGGCGGCAAGTCTGGCAGATACTTCAAGTTCGGCAGGATAGTCGACAATGATCTCTTCTATTTCTAGGTAAAGATGCTCGAGATTGATGACTTGAGGACTAGTGTGGAACCAAGGCAATCAACTCGATTAGAGATCCCTTTTAGCCGCCGAAACTTGAGGACTAGTGTGGAACCAAGTTAGGCACGCCTCCCGTTTTGACCGTACTTAACCCTTTCGTGAGCCTTGCACTTTTGTGCCCGACAAATGGATTCTCTCAAACGACTGGTTTGGAAAGACTGAAAGAATGAAGAACAATGGATTAAGTAAACTTGAAATATTTTATTCAAGAAATAACTCAAAAACCTAAAACAACCATTTCACTCTAGTTACAACATAACCCTAACCCAATGGGGAATTAGAACATGGCAGCGGTGGAGAGCACAAGAGAAGTCTATAGAATACCTAAGATGGTGTAAACTAGAAGTACAATGGGTATTTATAGACTCAAGACTAGGTTAAGTCTTCCTTAAAGTAGAAGTCCTCAAAAGTAGCTTTCCATCTTTAATATGGCTTTAAATGCCGACTTCTTTGCTTGGAGTATGGACTCTTCCTCGTTTACCTTAGCCCGCAAGTAAACTTTGGAATTTCACTTCAGCATCCCTAGCCGCTGCTACAGACGTCGGAAAATCATATGAACGTCGGCGATAGATTTAGAAGTTTTTGCTCTACAAATCGCGCTCTAGTTCTCCCAACTTCCATAGTCAGCTACCGAGGGCAGCAAGGTCGGCGGCAGTAATTATTTTTTGATGGAACTGCATCAGTACAGCTCCTTGGTTTCTTGTCACGGCGGCACCCTGCTGTCGCGGTGGGTTCTGTCGGCACCCTGCTATCGAGGCGGGTTCTGGCGGCACCTTGCTGTCGAGGCGAATTCTGGCAGCACCTTGCTGTCGTGGCGGGTTCTGGCAGCACCCTGCTGTCGAGGCGGGTTCCGGCGGCGGACTCGCTTTGCTGTTCTAGCGACATTCTCACTTTGCTACCTTGGGCGGTAGGTATGGCGGCAACAGGTCCACTGCCGTGGCTCTCTCTATGTGGAACTATTTTAGTAAAGCTCCCTAGTCTGCTGCCTCAGCATTCTCTCCTCTGGTCTACTCTCCTTCTAACAGCTCCTAGCCTTGGAAAACTAAATCTACACTAAAATAACATCTTTACTTTACCGAATAACAAATATTCAATAAAAGGATGGAAAAACAAAGAATGATGTATTTATGCAATGTATGACCTAATTATGCCTAAAATGCACTTGAAAATAACAATAATATGAGATGGAATGTGCATGAATATAGAACTTATGAACACTTTACATTGTTCCTCTGTTACCGGCTCATTTATCTTTGGAGCAAGATCCTCTCTAAAAATCTTTTCTGGTGTTACCACAACTTTTCTTTTAACCTTCTCCACTTCTTTAAGTGCTTCTCGAGAAGAATAGCATCTACCACTTTAGGTAAAGTGTCCCATTTCATTTACTGCCCCTGTATCAAGCTGTTTATCCTTCTTTTCTTCTAACTCACCCTTCTTTCCATCATTTGACTTTGTTTCTTCTTGTGGCCTCTCTTTTCCTGCTACAATCACATTGGTTGTGTAATTCCAGGGAACTGCATTTGAACTTTTGAAAGCAAACGGTGTAGGAGTCGAGATCAGAACCTTTGGGATTACTGTCGGTTTCGCACTTGCAGTCTTTGGTTTAACAAAGAGAACCAAGGGTTTATGGACCCCGTATTTAACTCCAGAACACTTAGAGGTGCACACCTCAACTTCTTTCCTCATTCTTGCTTTCTCAAAGAATTAAATCGCTTTGTTATCCATCATTTTCTAAATCAAGTCCCTGAACTCTTGACAATACTAAATCTCATGACCACATTCTTGATGATACTCGCAATACACCTCAGTTTGTTTCTCCATTTCCACTTTCATGCCCATTTTAATCATCATGGCATTATATAACTGTTCAAACACCCATTTTAGCGGAGATCTTATTTCTGAAACATTAGTCTTCAATCGTCTTGCTTCATCATCTTCTTCAATAGCATTCACCCCTCGCCCACTATGACTTGGCAAAGGGTTTGCAGCAATGCTTGGCTCGAAAAACTTTAAGATCCCCGCGTTGATTAGATTCTACACCACTTTCTTGAATGTCGTGCATGTCTCAATCGAATACCCCGATATCCCAGCATGAAATTCATAATGGGCATCTGATTTGGACTATGGAGGGTAAGGAGTTTGCAAGGGTGTCAAATGATATGGCCTCACCAAATCTGCTTCATGCAACTGGGGATACAATTCGACATATGTCATCGGAATGTGTGTAAAATTCATCATGTCATTTCTCAGCCCACGAGATCCTTCTTGTTCGAATTCTGTGAGTTTCCCGCTGCAGTTCCAGGTGAGGTGATGGTCACATTTTTCCGAGCCTCACATGTACTTGTATTGTTCACTTCACTATCCTTCCTCTTATAATTCTTTCGGGGGCTCTCTCCACTCTCAATTCAACCACTCTTGATCGCAGCTTCTATCAATTCTCCAGTCATCACAATATCAGCAAAATTCCGCGTAGCATTATTCATAAGCCTCTCGAAAAGTGGCCCTCTAAAAGTTTGAACAAACATGTGGGCAACCTCATTTTCCATCAGTGGAGGTTGTACTTGCGCTGCGACATCTCTCCATATTTGAGCATATTGCTGGAGCATCTCATCATTATTCTTCTCCATGCCTTGCAGCATAACTCGACTAGGGTCCATTTCTGTCACATGTTTGTAGTGCTCTACAAAGCCTTCTAAAAGGTCTTTCCACGATCAGATGTTCACACGGCTCATCTTTGTGTACCATCGGGCCGCTGAACCAGTTAAGCTATCCTGGAAGCAGTGTATCGGCAGACTTCAGGAGCTTTGGACTCCTTCGGTCCTAACAGGGTAGTTAGCTGACCAATAATCTCTGCTTGTGTCTGGGCGAAGTGATCTTTGATAGATTGCTCCATTCTATCAAATCGAGTTTGTGTCTCCATCTGATCATTCTCCAGACTAGAAATTCTATCTTCAACAGCCATGGCTTTACAGCACTGGCGAGTTCCGTATGAATGCGGTATGATTGCGGCTTAAAATCAAACTGCCACTAAATCTTTTTTTTCATTAAATTCCTTATTTTGTAATATATTATGAAGTTTTAAATGCAGGAATGTATGAATCTATGCATGAATGCATGAATGCACAAAACGAAGGCATCGAATTTTAGGAACTAGTCTCTTGGAAACATCCAGTCGTCCGAAAGTTCAAATACAAAGATTAGATAAATTTCCTACAGGAAGTTGCTAGCCCTAATTCCTAGGTTGACCAACTCGTGAAGTGTAAAGTGTCCAAAAGTCCTATATTTCATGCACATGCCAACTCTTATTATTACTATTTTTAAGCACATTTTAGGCATAAGTAGGTTCATGCATAGCATTTTACAGTGTTTTATTTTTCTGCCTTACTTCAATGATCTATTATTTATTTGGTGAACAAGAGATACTGATTTAGTGTATGTAGGTACTAACGGCTGAAAGAGGGAACCGAGGAGCTGAGGGCACAAGGCTGAGGAAGCTTACCTAGGAGTTGTACTGAAGCAGCTCCAGCAGAACACAGTTGCTGCCGAGTACCTGCCGAGTAGAGTTGCCGCCGACCTTGCTGCCCACGACAGCTGACTATGGAAGTTGGAAGAACCAGTGCGTGATCTGTAGAGCTAAAACTCTTGAATCTATCTCCGGCGTTCATTTTATTTTCTGACGTCTGTAGCAGCGGCTAGGGCTGCCGAAGCGAAATTCTCAAGCTTACTTGCGGACTAAGGCAAACGAGATAGAGTCCATATTCCACGCAAAGAATTCGGCATTTAAAGCCATATTAAAGATGGAAAGCTACTTTCGAGGACTTCTACTTTAAGGAGGACTTAACCTAGTCTTGATTCTATAAATACCCATTGTACTCCTAGTTAAAATCATCATAGGTTTTCTATAGACTTTTCTTGTGTTCTTTACTGCCGCCATGTTCTAAACTTCATTTGGGTTAGGGTTATGTTGTAACTAGTGTGAAACGGTTGTTTTAGGTTTTGAGTTATTTTTCAATAAAATATTCCGAGTTTACTTAATCCATTGTTCTTCATTCTTTCAATCATTCTACACCAGTCGTTTGAGAGAATCCATTTGTCGTGCACGAAAGTGCAAGGCTCACGAAAGGGTTAAGTACGGTCACAACGTGTTGAGGCGTGACTAACTTGGTTCCACACCAGTCCACAAGTTTCAGCGGCTAAAAGAGATTACCAACCGAGATGACTAGCTTGTGTTAGGTTGACGCTGAGATTGCTAGGTATTGCCTACGTCACGTTAGCTCTCGAGCATCCTAACCTACAAATAGGAGGGATCATACTATCCCGTCGAACTTGGAGTATCTGCCAGACTTGCCGCCAGGACTTCCTTCCATTCCACCTGCCAAGATAGTACACCCCTACAGTGGCAGTGACCTGTTGTGGTCGCGTGACAGGGTCGTAGTTTGCCGCCCGCCATACCCGCTGAGGCAGCATATCGTGGCAGCACAAAATAACACATACCTTTTACAATGTATTTTTCACACTAAGTGGCAGCATAACCCTGCCTGCTCTATCAACTCGATCGCCTTCTTTATTACTTGTGTTTTTATTTACTTTTCTATCTCAACCAATCATTCACTTGTGCTTTTATTTTACGATTGTGCAGGAACTACGAAATGAGACAAGCTATCCAATCCTCGTGGGATTCGACATCTTTTATACTATAACTTGGCAGGAGTGCGCACTTGTGCTCTCACAAAAAGGGAACACCTACACACCCTACAAGTTTTTGGCGACGTTGTCGGGGATTGGTAACAACGAATTTTGTTTTTCAATTGTTGCACCTTTTATTTACTTTTTATTTTATTTGTATTTTTAATCAAAAAAAATTACCGTGTCCTTTGCAAGTGCTTGACCAAGGCCAACCATAAGGGAAACCTTATCATTTACGATGATCTCGAGCGCGAAACGAGAAGGATTAAAAGGGAGCTCAGGGAAATTCTAAAGACCAGAGGAGATAAAGGGCAAAGCAAAGGAAGAAACCATGGTAAATGAGGACCCCCCAAATGATTCCATGAATGGCAGGGGCGGGCAGCATGATTTGCCGCCCAGATGACCACAAGAACAACAGAGGCAGGACCCCCTTGATTTGCCCAGTCTGCAACAGGTGCGGACAACTAGAGATTACCTGGAACATGACTTCCAAAGATTTGAGCCAATAGTGACAGAACCAGAGATAGGGGCAGACCATTTTGAGCTAAAGCCTGTCATGTTCGACATGCTAAATACACTAGGGCACTTCAGAGGGACTGCCACAGAAGATGCTCGGCAGCGTCTACGAGGATTCCTGGACATTTGTCGAGCATTCAAAATACATGGGTTTCACTAAGACGTACTATGGCTAAGGCTATTTCCCTATTCACTGAGGGATAGTGTTATACAATGGTTGAATAACCAGCCTGCCAGATCTTTTAATACATGGACGGAGCTCTGCAAAGACTTTCTAGACCATTTTGGCCCGTCCAATGTCACTGATAGGTCGCGGAATGAGATCACAGTTTTCAAACAAGGGGATGACGAGCCGATGTACGAGGCATGGGAGCGGTATCAACAAATATTGAATAATTGTCCACTTCACGGCCTACCGGCTTGGACTCAGGTATCTATATTTTTCAATGGGGTTAACTACCCAACGCGAATGATGATAGATGCCTCGGTCAACGGGATCATCATAGACAGGCCTCCAGAGGAAGCATTGTGGCTGCAAAACATAGCCGCTAAAAACGATTACAGGTACCCGACAGCCCGCCGAGGCTGCACAAGGCGGTCAGCAACAACAAATGAGGTAGAAGCCTAAGATTCTGTAAATGACAGCCTCGACACTCTGACGGAGCTGGTGATGAAGATGGTGCAATCCCCTGGTAAGGTCCATGAGGTAAAAGATGTTGAGCCATTCTATGGCGAATGTGGGGGCGACCACGATTCCTCTTCCTGCAGTGCATCTGCAAACTATATGGGAGGTTACGAGAGGAATAGCATGCCCGCCTAGAATAACTACAACCCAGGATGGAAGAACCATCCTAACTACTCGTGGAACAACACCAGAGCTGCTGCAAACCCATTACAACAACGAGGGGATTATCAAGAGAACCTGCCACGGCAGCTGCCCCCACAACAGGATACAAATACTTCCTCCTTAGAATCTACTCTGCATAGTTTCATGTCCTACACTAAAGATTTCATTTTAAATACAAATAAATTCATTGATAAAACTGAATCTTTCATGTAGATGACTGAAAACAGGATGAACAACTAAGAGGCAGCTTTAAAAAATCTGGAGACGCAGTTCGGGAAATTTGCCCAAATCATCAGCACTAGGCCAATGGGTGGATTACCCAGTGACATTGAATCAGCAAAAGGAAAATCCCTTGAACAGTGTAAAGCTGTAACAACCCGAAGCGGGATAACACTTCAGGACCCATCCATGCCCGCTGTGAGAGAAACAGTAATTGTCGAACCATTCCAACCTGTCGAACAGTCTACCGTGACAGCACCAGAGCAAGAATCAGCAGACGACACCAGGAATGAACAGATAGAACCTTAACCAGTTGCGCAGAATAGGATGCCCAACAAAGAAAAACTGTCAACCATTTGCCTCCACCTCCATTTCCCCAGAGAATGTAGAAACAAAAGCAAGAGATGCAGTATAAAAGGTTCCTGGATGTGCTAAAGCAAGTCAAAATCAACCTTCCACTAATAGATTTGATTGAACAAATGCCCAGCTATGCCAAGTTTCTGAAAGATATGGTATCTGAGAGAACAAAGATTGGGGAATTTGAAACGGTGGCAGTAATAGAAGGATGTATGGCTATGTTGCACAATAAAGCACCACCCAAACAGAAAGATCCAGGCAGCTTTATAATCCCCTGAAAAATAGGCAGCAACCTCTCCGTACAAGCATTATGTGACCTAGTGGCAAGCATAAATTTAATGCCCAAATATGTTTTCCAGAAACTAGGAATAGGAGACGCCCACCCAACAACGGTGATGGTTCAGTTGGCTGACAGAACTTATGTACAACCGGAAGGAAAAATTGAGGACATCCTAGTACAAGTGGATGAATTTATTTTTCCTGCTAATTTCTTGGTGCTAGATTGTGAAGCAGATGAAAAAGCACCAACAATACCGGGGTGGCCTTTCCTTGCTACGGGTAGAACACTGATCGATGTGGAAAAAGGCGAACTCACGATGAGGATAGACGATCAACAAGTAAAACTAAATGTTTACCAATCCATGAGACAGACTGAAGATCCAGAAGAATGCCAGCTACTGGATGATGTCTCAGAGTTCAACCTTGAAGAAAATAGACCATGCCTACAGCAAGACTGCCCAGGCAGCAAACTAGGCAGCTGCCACGGTAGCCATTTAGAAAGCTGCCTGGAAGATGAGCAATACAATAAGTGGACGGAACAGGAAACAGAGGAACATGAAGAAGCCCATTGGATAACAAACAGACCAGGTAAGTACTTTGAACCTCTGAATTACACAGAAAAGGGGGCAAGATGTTCAAACCATCCATTGAATAACCTCCTACTCTCGAGCTAAAAGCCTTACCTGCACAGCTTAAATATGTTTTCTTGGGACCTAATGATACACTGCCAGTTATAATTTCATCGAAGTTGCAGCCTAAACAGGAACACCAATTAACTGCACTGCTGCGGCAACATAAGAAGGCGATAGGCTGGACCATTGCAGACATAAAGGGAATCAGCCCTACCATTTGCATGCATAAAATTCAGCTGGATCAGGACCAAAAACAAATTGTGGACGCTCAAAGGAGATTAAATGAAGCCATGAGAGAAGTTGTCAAAAAGGAAATCATCAAGTGGCTAGATGCTGGAATCATATATCCAATTGCAGACAGCGAATGGGTAAGCCCGATACAATGTGTACCAAAGAAAGGTGGAATAACTGTGGTAAGCAATGATAATAATGAATTAATCCCAACTCGAACAATAACTGGTTGGAAAATATGCATGGATTACCGCAAGTTAAATAAAGCAACAAAAAATGATCACTTTCCATTACCTTTTATTGATCAAATGCTTGATCGCCTTGCTGGCAAACCCTTCTATTGCTTTTTGGATGGATATTCAGGGTACAACCAAATCGCCATCGCGCCGGATGACCAGGCCAAAACAACGTTCACTTGCCCATATGGCATCTATGCTTTTCGAAGAATGCCATTCGGTTTGTGCAATGCCCCAGCCACATTTCAGCGATGTATGATGGCTATCTTCTCCGACATGATAGAAGATTCCATGGAAATCTTCATGGACAACTTCTCCGTATTCGGCAGCTGCTTCGAAAGCTGCCTCAGCAACCTTGAGAAAGTACTGACCAGATGTGAGGAAACAGATCTAGTGCTTAACTGGGAAAAATGCCACTTTATGATCGACGAAGGCATAGTCTTGGGGCATAAAATTTCCGCACAGGGAATAGAAGTAGAGAAAGCAACGATTGAGGTCATAGCTAACTTGCCCCCGCCGACCACTGTCAAGGGCATACAAAGTTTTCTAGGACACGCAGGTTTTTATCGTATATTCATTGAAAACTTTTCTAAAATTTCTAAACCGATGTGTACCTTGCTGGAACAGGACAAGCCATTCATTTTCAACGAGGCATGCCAGGAGGCGTTAAAAACATTAAAGGAAAAACTCGTCACAGCACCTGTGGTAGTCCCCCCTAACTGGAGTCAACCCTTCGAACTCATGTGTGATGCTAGTGACACTGCCGTTGGCGCCGCCCTAGGGCAGCGCAGAGATAAGATCTTTCACGTCATATACTACGCTAGTAAAACACTAAATACTGCCCAAACCAACTACACCACCACAGAAAAAGAATTACTAGCTGTAGTATTTGCTTTCGATAAGTTCCGGTCCTACCTGATTGGCACAAAGGTGATAGTTCACACAAACCATTCTGCATTAAGGTACCTATTTGCAAAAAAAGGCCCAACCTAATTCGGTGGTTCCTACTGCTGCAAGAATTTGACGTAGAAATTTGAGACAGAAAGGGCACAGGAAGTCAAGTGGCGGATCATCTCTCTCGGCTTGAGAATAGACAAGAGAACACCTCCCACGGCAAAATTCAGGATGAATTCCGTGACGAACAACTGCTACTAGTTTCTGCCCTGGTAGCTGCCCTAGAAGCTGAAGGACTATTACCTGCCGCCCACGAAGAAGTCGCGACAGCAACATCAATAGACACACCCTGGTATGTAGATATTGTAAATTATTTAGTATCTGGTGTTTTGCATTATGGACTAAACTATCAAGGGAAGAAACGATTCCAACATGATGCTAAGCATTATTTTTGGGACGAGCCTTTCTTGTTTAAAAACTGTGCAGACCAGGTTATCAGATGATGCGTACCAGAGGATGAACAGCAGGCCATACTCTTACATTGCCACTCAGCACCATATGGAGGCCATTTCGGTGGGCAGCGAACAACAGCAAAGGTGTTGCAATCAGGGTTCTTTTGGCCAACATTGCATAAAGACGCTCAAGCATTCTACAAACAGTGTGATAGCTGCCAAAAAACACGAAATATATCGAGAAGGAATGAGATGCCCCATCAAAAAATTCTAGACGTCGAGCTATTCGATGTTTGGGGGATAGACTTTATGGGACCATTCCCATCTTCGTACGGAAACATGTACATCCTCCTAGCAGTTGATTATGTTTCTAAGTGGGTAGAAGCCATTGCCACCCCTCACAATGATGCAAAGACTGTTCATCGATTCTTATGAAAGAACATCTTCACGAGGTTTGCAGTACCAAGAGCAATCATTAGTGATGAAGGCACCCATTTTGAAAACAGATTAATTACAAAGGTACTCCAGAAAGTGGGGGTCAAGCACACAATTGTTGCACCCTACCATCCACAAACAAATGGGCAGGCAGAAATCTCGAACAAGAAAGTCAAGACCATCTTGGAGAAAGTTGTAAACCCTAATAGAACAGATTGGTCATTGAAACTAGACTACGCTCTTTGGGCATATCGAACAGCATACAAAACATCGCTAGTATACGGAAAGGCCTTCCATCTTCCTATCAAAATAGAACACAAGGCGTATTGGGCAGACAAGGCAATTAATATGGACTAGAAACAAGTTGGGGAAAGGAGACTGCTCAATCTGACAGAAATGGAAGAATTTCGGCGGGAGGCATACGAGAATGCCAAGCTGCACAAGGAAAAAATCAAAAAATGGCATGACAACAAGATTCAGCGGCGGCCGTTCCTGCCAGGGCAGCAAGTGTTGCTGTTCAATTCCCGTATCAGACTGTTTCTTGGAAAACTAAAATCCAAATGGTCAGGACCCTACGAAGTAGTCGAAGCCTTTCCACATGGTGTCGTGACGATAAAATCCATAAAAGGAGGGACAGAGTTCAAGGTCAATTGGCTGCGACTAAAGCATTATACAGAGGACTCTGCCATAAAAGAACAGGAAGTATTCACATTGGGATGGCCACCCCACTGTGACATAATGTTGCGTGTAAAAGTGTCTACCGCAATTGAGTGCAAGTGTACACGTCGCAAGTAATAAAGTGATACTAGAGTATCGGATATCGTCTCCGCAGGGACTGGGCTAACCCTTTCCTTCGATATCTGCACAAGGGGAATAGAATAGATTAAGATATTGTCACGAAAATAATAAAGAATACTGGAAAATAAAAGTAGAGAAATCAACATAGAGAGAATGGGCTGGTATTGAATTGCTCAGTAGTGCAGGTATTGCAGAGTTTAGGAAATCCAGTTCTGTCATCGCGCCCGTCGCCGACAGCACCTGTCGCGGCAGCAGTCCGTTGATTGTCGCGGCAGCAAACACTCAACTCAGTACTTTCAAGTTTGGCAAGAATCCCAGATCTGCCTTGGCCTATCCCTAGGTCCAAGTCTGTTGTTGCGTGTAAAAGAGTCTATCGCAATTGTAGTGCAAGTGTACACGACGCAAGTAATATAGTGATACTAAGTATCAGATATCGTCTCCACAGGGATTGGGCTAATGACTTCACCTAAATTCACTGCACGAAGTAAAGGGTATAGTTTAGAGAGTTGTCACGAAAGTAATTGAAGAAAACGTAAATAAAAGAATTGAGATATCAAGATAGAGAGAATGGGCTGGTATTGAATTGCTCAGTAGTGCAGGTATTGCAATGCTTAGGATCTCCAGTTCTGTTGTCGCGCCTGTCGCCGACAGCACCTGTCGCGGCGGCTGTCCGTTAACTGTCGCGGCAGCGAACACACTAACTCTGTACTCCAAGTTTGGCAAGAATCCCAGATCTGCCTTGGCCTATCCCTAGGTCCAAGTCTGTCGATGATCACGTCTTGATGATACCTCCCGGCGTGAATCGAAGGGTGAACACCGATATGTATGAATTCTTCCTTAGCCACTTAACCTCGCCCTATCCCTAGGCACGAGATGGTTCAACTATAAACTAGAGAACTCACTCTTATCTCTTTCGTATACTTAACTCTCCCGATGCTAAGTAAATAGATAACCTCACAATGCTCTCCCGATGCTCTTGCAAGATATTAAAACCTAAATAAGAGAACTTGAAGTTTATTTTATTGAACTTGGAAAATCCTAAAACAAAACAACCCTTGCAACTACTTTACAAAACAACCCGTGGCCCTAGGGGGTTTTTAGAACAAGTCGACGACGGGTAAACGACGGAGGGGTTTTGGTTATCGGTTATGGGGTATGATCTCTCCTAGGTTAAAGCTATGCCCTTATATAAGCTTTGGGCTCAAGTATTCTAAGTTAACAAGGATTACAACTTTAATGAAAAGTAAGATTCTATTAAATGCTTAATCTCTAAGGATTCCTACTTTTCAGTCGCCTCCTTGTTTCATGGGAATTCCTCTCCTTGAGCTTTGGCTTGACATATCTTTTGATCCGGGGCTTAGAAAAATATTTGGCTTTCACACGACAGACGAGCAGATTTTTCTCTATCTATCGAGGTCCACTTGACTTTTCCTCTTCATAAGGCTGCTGTCAACATGTTGTCACGACAGGTCCATGGCAGCTTCATCCTCGTCGTCTACTTGTCCAGTCCGGCTCTTCTGCTTCTCTGCCCTGCGCCTGCCTTCTTCGTCAACCATGGCAGTAACCTGCAAAATCAGCCATCTTTTAGTAGAATCCGTGCCTTTAGTGAATTTTTGATGTTTTACTGTAAACTGACCTAAATGCAATGCAATGATGCTTGAATGCAGCAGAAATATGGGTTAAAAAGGGTGTAAATAATAGAACTTTTACACACTCAACATCTGTCGATGATCACGTCTTGATGATACCTCCCGACGTGAATCGAAGGATGAACACCGATGTGTATGAATTCTTCTTTAGCCACTTAACCTCGCCCTATCCCTAGGCACGAGATAGTTCAACTATAAACTAGAGAACTTGCTCTTATTTCTTTCGTATACTTAACTCTCCCGATGCTAAGTAAATAGATAACCTCACAATGCTCTCCCGATGCTCTTGCAAGATATTAATAACCAAAATAAGAGAACTTGAAGTTTATTTTATTGAACTGAAAATTCCTAAAACAAAACAACCCTTGCAACTACTTTACAAATCAACCCGTGGCCCTAAGGGGGGTTTTGAACATGTCGGCGGCGGGTAAACGGCTAGGGGTTTTTGGTTGTCGGTTATGGGGTATTCGGCTATTGCCTCTAGGTTAAGATATATGCCCTTATATAAGCTTTGGGCTCAAGTTTTCTAATTTAACAAGGATTACAACTTTAAATTAAAGTATGATTCTAATAAAGACTAAATCTTCAAGGAATCTACTTTCCAGCCGTCCTCCTTGTTTCTTGGGATTATCTCTCCTTGAACTTTGGGCTTGGAATATCTTCTAATCTAGGGCTTGGAAAAATATGGTGATTTCACACGACAGACGGGCTGAATTTTCTCTATCTGTCGAGGTCCACTTTGCATCTTCTCCACAAAACTACTGTTGTCCTTTGCTGTCACGGTGGCAACCATGGCAGCAACGTCCTCCTTGACTGCTCATTCCAGATTTTCTGCATTGATGCCCAGCGCCTGCCACGATTGCTGCCCTGGGTGCTGTCACGACTGCTGCCACGGCAGATACCTGCAAAAGTAACCAAATTTAGTAGTATCTGCGCAGTTTTATCTAAATGTGATGTTTATGCAAAACTTAACCTAAAATGCAGTTAAACATGCTTGAGTGCAGCAAAAATTAGGATAAATGATGGGTAAAATATAACTTTTAAGCACTGATCGTACCCCCAAACTCGAATCTTTGCTTGTCCTCAAGCAATTCAGACCTAAAAGAAAAATGAAATATTTTTGTTTTGGCTTTCAAAAAGTGAACTTTCCCTTACCCGTCGTTCGTTCCCTGTGACGGCAGCACCCTGTCGGATAATCTAGGATCTGTCCGGAATCTCTCTATAGTCCTCGTGTAGTGTGTGCATGCTTGTGAACAGTTATATGCCAAGACTCTCTTAGTTTCACTAGAATATTATACTTTAGCTTGTTTAGAGTTTTTTTTACGAGGCTGATTTCTTTCTTCTTCTTACTAGAGCCAGAATCGGGCACCTCTAGTTATTTCCTTTTTTCTAATTTCTTCTTTTTTTTACTAGAGCCAGTATTTTATGCACCTCTAGTTAACTGTCTAGAGCCGGTGATAGGCACCTCTAGAAGTTTTTCTCTGGTTATATGCCTAGAGCCAGTGGTAGGCACCTCTAGGTTTCTTGAGATTCTAGTCTCTTTTCTACTCTAATTGCTAAGTTTTCTATTCTAGTTTGGCTAAAAGAAGTCTAAGCAGTATAACAGTCACAATGGTGTTTAAGTTTTCAGAACTATAGAAAGGCTCTAAACTTCTCCTAAAGACTATTCTAAGGTTGCTGCCACGACAGGGCTGTCACAGCAGGTAAGTTCAAGTCACAGTTTTCAGCCAAAGTTTTTAATTTTTTCATTTTTTTCATTTTTTTGCATAAAATAAATGTGACACAATTAAAACTAAATGCAATATTATATTAATAATTAGGAGGACTGCCTACCCCCAAACTCAAGGGTTGCATTGTCCTCAATGCATGACACAAAAGATGAAAAACAGAAAGAAAAAAAATGACAGAAAAGTTAAACATCACAAAAAGATAATATATATAGCAGGTGACAGAGAAGAAGAAAAAGAAAACTTAAGTTGTGCGGCTGTCGTCGCTGCTGCTGGAGTTTTGGATGAGGAGCTGTCGGCGGGCAGTCTTTTTGAACTTTGTCGGAGGAGCTGTGGGTGCTGCCCTGAGAGTATGAGTGCTGCCGCGGCAGGGGTGGAGGCAGAGCTTCCTCGGGTTGCTTGTATCGTCATTGCAATGGCTTTTCTCTGTTTACCTAATAACACGAACAAACTAAAAACTAATATCAAATTTCTAATTCCTAAAACAATGAAGATAAAATAAGATAAAATTAAAATACAATAAAATAAATTAAGTTAAATTAGGAGTGCCTTGAGGGGCATCTCCTAAAGTAACTGCTCCCTGTTCTATTGATGCTTGAGGGGTCGTTTCCGGTACTTCTTGAAGTCCATCCGTACCCTCCATCTGGTGATTATTCTCATGGTAGAGGCTCCTTTCTTTCTCTTCCCTTTGTAGTCCATGAAGTCCTCCCTTCTTGGTAATGTTTCTGAGGGCATGAATATATGATTAGAAAAAATTAATTTAAAATTCGGCCACAAACTTACCTTGTTTTCTTTGAATGTTGTTGTTGTTGAATGTAGCCCTTGCTGTCATTTCTGCTGCTGCGGCAGCCAGTTATTTTGACAGTCCGTTGTCAGGTTACTTTGCAGGTCAATGGGACATTGGTAAGTGCCATCACTCTCTATACCAAATTTTGTTGACCACTCGTAGATCTCCATCAGTAGAGACTTTGATGATTCTGAGTCCACCGGTGTTGGTTCCTCTAATACCTGCAATGGAATTGGTGAGTTTTTAAAGAATTCAACATGTTCGTTTATTACCTGTTCATATTCCATTGGTGAGACATTGTCATTGGGTAGCTCTTCTAGGTGGTCGTGCGAGTGCCATGCCAGGGATGGATGTGTGCAATCTTGGTCAGGCATAATCGAGGTAGTGGGTTGAGAATTTGCCTCTGATGTGGTTGCTGCTTCAGCATCAGTTGCTGTCGAGGCGGCAGTTGCTGCCGAGGCGGCAGTTTCCGCTTTGACTGGGGTTTCTGCCTCAGAAGTGGTTGATGCAGTGACATTCTCTTGAATTTCACTCAGCGTTGTCGCGGTGTTGCTCCATTCCGGCTCCTCGATCATTGCCATGGCAAGTTGTTGCTCAGACTCATCATATGTTGGGTATTCCTTCACATGGGCGTCCTCGTCATCTTGCCTCGAGATTTCAGGTTCAGTCGTGGCATGAATGAGGACCAGTCTGCTCAAGAGTGCATCCAACTTGGCGATACTTGCGTCCATAGAAACCGACACTTCTTGAGTGAGTGCCATGAAGGCTTGTAGTGTGTCTTCTAAGGATTTTGACTGCTCTTGAGGATGATGACATTGCCAGGGCAGGTTAGGTTCTGCAGCAAAACTGTTATGGTATAAAAAAAATTGCGGGTTTTGATCGTACCATAAAAATTTTTGCTATTGCGGCATCGGCAGTTGCTGCCCCTGTTGCTGTTGTGGCAGCTTATCTTGTTCTTGTTGGTTCCCTCGTTGGTTGTCCATATATTCACCGAAAAAATAGGGACGACTTTCGAATGCATGATTACCTTTACGGTAATTGCAAGAACTTTCCCACATCAGCTCTCGAATGGTTTTTCCTGGCATGTTGATGCTCCTTAAACCTGTATTTCACCTGAGTTTTTTTTTATAAAAATAGAAAATGAAAAAGAAAAAAAATAAAAAAAGAAAAGGAAAAGGAAAAAGAAAAAGAAAAAGAAAAGAAAAGTGCAGAAGCTAGGGTAAGAGTGTGTTGCCAGTCCCCGGCAACGGCGCCAAAAACTTGTTGCGTGTAAAAGTGTCTATCGCAATTGAGTGCAAGTGTACACGTCGCAAGTAATGAAGTGATACTAGAGTATCGGATATCGTCTCCACAGGGACTGGGCTAACCCTTTCCTTCGCTATCTGCACAAGGGGAATAGAATAGATTAAGATATTGTCACGAAAATAATAAAGAATACTGGAAAATAAAAGTAGAGAAATCAAGATAGAGAGAATGGGCTGGTATTGAATTGCTCAGTAGTGCAGGTATTGCAGAGTTTAGGAAATCCAGTTCTGTCGTCGCGCCCGTCGCCGACAGCACCTGTCGCGGCAGCAGTCCGTTGATTGTCGTGGCAGCAAACACTCAACTCAGTACTTTCAAGTTTGGCAAGAATCTTATATCTGCCTTGGCCTATCCCTAGGTCCAAGTCTGTCGATGATCACGTCTTGATGATACCTCCCGGCGTGAATCGAAGGATGAACACCGATGTGTACGAATTCTTCTTTAGCCACTTAACCTCGCCCTATCCCTAGGCACGAGATAGTTCAACTATAAACTAGAGAACTTGCTCTTATTTCTTTCGTATACTTAACTCTCCCGATGCTCTTGCAAGATATTAATAACCAAAATAAGAGAACTTGAAGTTTATTTTATTGAACTGAAAATTCCTAAAATAAAACAACCCTTGCCACTACTTTACAAATCAACCCGTGGCCCTAAGGGGGTTTAGAACATGTCGGGGGCGGGTAAACGGCTAGGGGTTTTTGGTTGTCGGTTATGGGGTATTCGGCTATTGCCTCTAGGTTAAGATATATGCCCTTATATAAGCTTTGGGCTCAAGTTTTCTAACTTAACAAGGATTACAACTTTAAATTAAAGTATGATTCTAATAAAGACTAAATCTTCAAGGAATCTACTTTCCAGCCGTCCTTCTTGTTTCTTGGGATTATCTCTCCTTGAACTTTGGGCTTGGAATAGCTTTTGATCTAGGGCTTGGAAAAATATGGTGATTTCACACGACAGACGGGTTGAATTTTCTCTATCTGTCGAGGTCCCCTTTGCATCTTCTCCACAAAACTATTGTCGTCCTTTGCTGTCACGGCGGCAACCATGGCAGCAACGTCCTCCTTGACTGCTCATTCCAGATTTTCTGCATTGCTGCCCAGCGCCTGCCACGATTGCTGCCCTGGGTGCTGTCACGACTGCTGCCACGGCAGATACCTGCAAAAGTAACCAAATTTAGCAGTATCTGCGCAGTTTTATCTAAATGTGATGTTTATGCAAAACTTAACCTAAAATGCAGTTAAACATGCTTGAGTGCAGCAAAAATAAGGATAAATGATGGGTAAAATATAGAACTTTTAAGCACTGATCACATAACCTTATATTGGCCTCTATTTACTATTTTTTGTAGGAGTAGTTTTAGGATTAGTTTTCATTTGTATTAATTTTTCTTTATTCTCGTCTCACAATTAGTTTTGCAGATCCAAAACCAAGAACAATGGAACACAAGGCAGCAATACCAAGCCTGCTGCTGGCACCCGCCAATAGCAGCAACCTCAGGCGTTTTTCCTTCCTCTTTTATGTTTTGTGCATTGAGGGCAATGCCCATCTCGAGTTTGGGGGGGATAGCTCTCGCATCATGTTTTTAGGCATCTTTAGTTGCATGTAGGTTGCATTGTACTTGCCTTAGTAATAATCGAAAAGAAAAGTTTGCTATGACTTGTGCCTATGATAGGATAGCCGACTAAATTATTTTTGCACCTAATAAAAATTAAAATTATTCTTGGGAAAAAGTATGAAATATAACTTAGAAATTTTTTTCTTTATGCCTGAAAATGTTAAACATCTCTGTTGCTTTCTGAATATGTTAGAAAACTTGATGAACATTGCCTGTTTGTTTTTAGAATTTTTTGTAAAATTCTAACAATGATTACGAGTAGTCGCTGAGGTAGGTAAAAGGAACAGAAAAATGCAGTACTGCCACGACATCAAAAATCAAAAACAAAGAAAAATTTGTCTTGCCTTAGAGGTGCCCGCAACAGGTTCTAGGAAGAATCATGTGCGAGGACAGTCCATTACTATCAAAGTCCATGAATCTGAAAGCCTTAAAGTGACGGACAAATTAGCATGAGTGAATGAAAGTCTTCACGGATTGACTCTACTCTAAGGGCTCGGGGTTCTGTAGCTTGCTCATATCTCAACGTAAGACCTGGAAGAGTAGTTGTGATAAGCTGAAGCCCTCACTGCCATGATTAAAAATAATGTACTTAACTGTGTTGCCTCGGCAGCAACCCTTTAAATCACAACGGCACCTTTGTTTATTTATTTATTCTGCGTATTCAGTTTGTTTACAAATATGTACACATCACACAGGCATGAGGAATTTTAATTCTGAGTTATTTTCTTGCTTATTTCCCTTCATTAAATTTTATATACAGGTTCCACAGCCTTGAGGCAGAAAATCAGGTTAAAAACAAGTTTTTCTTTCTGACTTTTATTAGAGCAAGTACTTTAGGTTGGATTGCTTGAGGACAAGCAATAGTTCGAGTTTGAGGGTGTGTAAAGTGTCCAAAAGTCCTATATTTCATGCACATTCCAACTCTTATTATTACTGTTTTTAAGCATATTTTAGGCATAAGTAGGTTCATGCATAGCATTTTATAGTGTTCTATTGTTCTGCCTTTCTTCTATGAATTATTATTTATTTGGTGAACAAGAGATACTGTTTTAGTGTATTCTTGTATGTAGGTACTAATAGCTGAAAGAGGGAACCGAGGAGCTGAGGGCACAAGGCTGAGGAAGCTTACCTAAGAACTGTACTAAAGCAGCTCCAGCAGAACAGAATTGTTGCCAAGTAGAGTTGTCGCCGACCTTGCTGCCCACGGTAACTGACTATGGAAGTTGGGAGAACCGGAGCGCGATCTGTAGAGCTAAAACTCGTGAATCTAGCACCGGCATTCATTTGATTTTCTGACGTCTGTAGCAGCGGTCAGGGCTGCCGAAGCGAAATTCTCAAGCTTACTTGCGAACTAAGGCAAACGAGATAGAGTCTATATTCCACGCAAAGAAGTCGGCATTTAAAGCCATATTAAAGATGGAAAGCTACTTTCGAGGACTTCTACTTTAAGGAGAACTTAACCTAGTCTTGAGTCTATAAATACTCATTGTACTCCTAGTTCAAACCATCCTAAGTTTTCTACTGACTTTTCTTGTGTTCTTTACTACCGCCATATTCTAAACTCAATTTGGCTTAGGGTTATGTTGTAACTAGTGTGAAATGGTTGTTTTAGGTTTTGAGTTATTTTTCAATAAAATATTTCGAGTTTACTTAATCCATTGTTCTTCATTATTTCAATCATTCTACATCAGTCGTTTGATAGAATCCATTTGTCGGGCACGAAAGTGCAAGGCTCACGAAAGGGTTAAGTACGGTCACAACGTGCTGAGGCGTGACTAACTTGGTTCCATACTAGTCCACAAGTTTCAGTGGCTTAAAGGGATTACTAACCGAGATGACTAGACTGTGTTAGGTTGACGCTGAGATTGCTAGGTATTGCCTACGTCACGTTAGCTCTCGAGCATCCTAACCTAGAAATAGGAGGGATCACTATCGACTATCCTATTGAACTTGGAGTATCTGCCAAACTTGTCGCGAGGACTTCCTTCCATTCCACCTGTCGAGACAGTACACCCCTGCAGTGGCAGTGACCTGTTGCGGCCGCGTGACATGATCGTAGTTTGTCGCCCGCCATACCCGCCGAGGCAGCAGATCGTGGCAGCACAAAATAACTCATACCTTTTACAACGCAGTTTTCACGCTAAGTGGCAGCATAACCCTGCCTGCTCTATCAACCTTGTCACCTTCTTTATTACTTGTGTTTTTATTTACTTTTCTATCTCAACCAATCATTCACTTGTGCTTTTATTTTACTATTGTGCAGGAACTACGAAACGAGACAAGCTGTCCAATCCTCGTGAGATTCGACATCTTTTATACTATAACTTGGCAGGAGTGTGCACTTGTGCTCTCACAAAAAGGGAACACCTACACACCCTACATGAAGCAAGCGAATGATAACTTCTCTATGCTCCTGTTTGATATTGGGTTGCTCCAACAAACTCGTAGCTTGCCTTGACAATATATGGACGTACGAGGCAACACTCCTGACATGTTTCTTGAAATTCACCAATTCATCATTCTGGCTTTGAACGGTACGTCACGCCGCTTTGTTTTGTCTTTCCATGCTCCAATTTCTATAGTCAGCGCTCCTTCATAGCTTGCAAGTTTATCCTTCAGGTCTTGTACAACATTTTATAGCTCTATTACCTTTTTCTATAGTCCTTCCTTCTCTATTTCCAACTGTAATTTGTCCCTATTGTGATACTTTGTGATTAGTTACTCTAGCTGCGCTACTTGACTTGTTAGATCGAAGTTCCTAGCTTGTTCCTCTTCCAGCTTCTTTTTCGCTTTACTGCTTGATTATTTGCTTGACCTAGACTTTTTGCATACATCCTCTTACAATCGTCTTTGTCATTGGTCATTGCATCCGGTTTCTCTGACAAGCTCTTCACTACTTTGCTCGTTTCTTCCTTTTGCTTTCCTTATAATCATTATGTAATTCCTGCAACTCTTTCAGATCACGACTAATCTTCTTGTTTTTTTTCCATCAGCTCTTTTTTCCTTTCCCTCATGCATGCTTACATGCAGCTTTTCCATAGTCAGCTCTTCAGTGAGATCATTGATCCCCTTTTTGTACTTCATCAAATCCAACTCACATTCATGCTTGAGCTTCTTTAAAGCCGAAGGTGCTTCCTTAGCAGTCTGAGTAGAGGAACTAGCATTTATCGCCCTTTCTCGAAATGTGTTGTCGTTGACCCTTTGCATTCTCCATTCATCGTATCTTGCCATCACTCTTGAGTCTTGATATTGTTGGACCCTTCTCGGTTTTTCTCATGCTCTTGCAGTCTGAACTACTATCCCCTTGTAGTGATTCGTCTTGTGTGCGTACTCGAACTTGGTCATTCCTGCATTAGCCGGTATAAACTGTCTTGAACTAAATTATCTAGATACTAGAAAAGGGCAGTAGGTCGTTCCTCCTCAAATTCCTGACAATGGGACCCAGTCTATGTCTCCACACCGATACAAGAAAGTTGTTCCTCTATTCAATCATGGAGCCTTCAATACCATGTCAGTATCTTTCAAGTCCTTGAAGTATTCTTCCCAGTGTTTTTCACTTTTTTTCCTCTAAAAGGCAGCTAGTTATGTGTTCTTCAATCGGTGAACATGTGTCGAGATACCTGATTCCTCTGTAAGATGTGTTCCACATGTGACCTCTAAACCAGATTTCAAGCAGCTGTGCGCATCCCCAAAACCTTTCTTCTCCTGATCTCTTGCAAGCAGTCAATGATCTGTAAGTTTCTGTCAGGATTGCAGGCACTAGTTGACTCCTTTTATCTAGTTGCTCAAACAGTCCCACAGTTGACGGATCAATATGGCTCGGAGTCCTTGGAAATAAAACCAAACAGTAAATACACAAGGCGAAAAGGCTTCTCATCCTAAGAGGCTCATCATTACTTGCCAATATCATTTTTTAAGACTTCTCCAATTAATTCGCTCTCTATCTTCATTTTGATCTGTGCTGTCATTATTTGCCCTTTTCTTGTACAACCAATTTTTTGTTTTTCCTGTTAATGACATTAATTTCTTGATGAAGCTTGGATTATTGACGGGTCCGGTATAAATCTTATCACTTTTAATTATTGGACAATTGACCACTATCTCATATTCCTCTAGTGTTGGTGTCATGTCTACTTGTCCGAAGGTGAAACAATTGTACGTTGGGTTCCAAAACTTTGACATGGCTCTAAGCAACTCTTGACCGACCTTTACACTTAATAGCAAGGCTATATCTTCAAATTCCTTCTTAAATTGATCCTTCATTTCATTATCCCACTGATCCCACATTTCTTTTAATTTCGGTAAACATGTATTCTGATAAGTGTTTATCTTTACATAACCATTCATCTTGGACACTTCACTCTTACCGAGGTTATCTCCCTTCTCATGCTGAGTTTGCTCGGACCACGTCCAGACCGCTGTATTATCTTCTCCTATCTTAAACTCTCAAGACATATCGAATACTTCCAAATTGACTGACTCGAGATTCGATACCAAAACAAATGCAATTATGACAGGATTTATTCTAAACAAAGAAAATAAAACAAAATAAACAAAACAAAAAAACTCGTGTTAGTACTTGTGAATAAATATGAAAATCAAGTAAACAAACTATTAATTCAGAGAAACACATTATATGCAGCAAAGAAAAAATAAGCAGAGAAATGTATTTAAACCGGCAGCACCTGTCCTAGGTCCTTGTTTGGCTCTAGCGGGGTGGACTTCTAAAACATAATGTGGGCTTTGTTTTAGACTATTGGTTCCCGAACTGTTGTTACCGTCTACTGCAACAGTAAGACATTGATTCGGTAGTATAGGTCCCTTATAATGGAGGCGTGGGCCCCACGACGCATAAGGTTAGTACACCGGAAGAAGACAAAAATCCAAACTCGGAGCTCGAGAGCATAACTTCGGATATTGTATATCTCCCACTTAAGGGTGAAAAACCCAGGTCAAGGGTTTATGCATGAATGACAAATATATCATACACAAAAGCTATCCCCATTTTTCTGGAAATCTACCCAACAATTTTTAGAAAAAAATAAATTTATATTAATGTTCGAAATGCCAAAATGCCACGTGAAATTAATTAATAGGCCTGGCTCTCAATTTTGTCCCCAGTGGAGTCGCTAAGCTGTCGTGACCGTTTTTGAGACCAGTTTGTGGAAAAACAGCCTGACGATTAGGGTTTTGGAAATTAGGGTTATCATTTTAATTTGATCTTAAAAATATGGGTTTTTTTCCAATCTTAATCAAATTTCCTTTATTTTTCTTAAAAATCGTTTTGGAGTCGTCACTGATCACTTTGGTAGACCGGACACCATAAAAACGAACCAGAGATTATTTTCGTAAAATTCGGGTTCGGGAGTCGGTTACGTGTAGGGAAGGGTTAGCACCCCTACAAACGCCCGTTATCGGTGCCTCATTAATTCCACGTGGCATTTTGGCATTTCGAACATTAATTTGAATTTAATTAAATCTTTTAATTGATAAATAGATTCCATTTCGAATGGGAAAATCTTTTTGTAAGAAAATTCATTTTGGAAGAATCTAAATTTTGAAACGTCCAAATACATTAGGACACTTCAATTTATATTCCAAAATGTATCTCACAAAAGGTTTGATGCATGTTCAATTATTGTCTCATCATTTTTAAGTAAGACCCAATTAGGGCTCCATTGATTTAATTAATTAAAATTCTATGAATATTATTAATTTTTAGGCTTTTATGGTAACACCCGAATAATTGGGAACTACACATATTAGGCCCAAAAGTAATAATATTCCTAATTTTAGTGTCACTAACTGTTTAATCCTATTTTCATTTTATTGAAATTAATTAGGTGAATACCATTTTCTAAATTCAAATGGAACGTTGAATTTCTTATTCAAATACCCCTTTGATTAACATCATGTTACAATCTGATACTAACTAATTTAGGACTATCAAACTTTTATTCAATGTCCATTCATTTACCGCAATGTCCTTTCATATTGAATTAATTATTTTAATTAGAGAGTCCAATCTTAAAAAGCTCTAACCCTACCTACCTTTACTAAATTTGTTAAATTTCCTAATAATATATACTACATGGTCATTTAAAAGCATGCATTAAATAAACAATAAGTAAAGCAATTAACATAAAGGAATTGAACTGCCAGGACCTAATTGTATTGAATTCAAAATTATGAAGTTGATTAACAAAAAATTAGTGACCATTTTGTAAAGAAAGGCAAATTCTGGAGCCCAAATCCAATTCCCTTGAAAGAATAACCCAAACCCATTAAGCCTTAGCCTAAAAACACGCAGCCCAACCAACCTAAATTTGGCCCAAATCACCCAACCCAGGCTCGATCGGGTCACGGACCCGTACCCATATTCGCTAAAGAACAACGGATTTTCTTTATGACCCGGCACCAAAATGGTGCCGTATCAACTCACCTATAAAGCTCACAAGACCGGGTTAACTCGGTCATTCTTCAAATCCACTCTCTTTCTTCTCACTCACTCTCTCTCTCTCTAAACCCTCTGAACTCAAACACTTTATTTTCGAAATCCCTAACCCAATTTCGATCAAAACCTTACTTTTCAGCCGAGTTCTTCTTTAGTTCATCCATTTTCACTCATTTGATTCACAAAAAACCCTAAAATCTCATCCCTTTTCTATTTCTGAAGATCAAAACGCTCATTCTCTCAAGAAGAAAAAATGAACAGTCTCAAAAACTCTCTTTGATCCTTATTCATCCGAAAACCCTATCCCAATTTGTTTCTCGTTCGTCGAAAGCAACACCGGTCATCGGTGATCGTTTCCAATCGTCTTCTTCCCTTCTTCGATGATTGGAATCCTTACGGTCATCTTCTCCGATATACTCTGTAACTCCAATCACCTTTTTACCAAGCTCTGATCATTCGTAACCTTTCATTGGTGATTGGAATCCTTCCGATCATCTTCTTCGATAACATTAGTAACTCCGACCATCGTGCTCCGCTGCCGGGGCGATTTCCACCAACATCTTCGATGTCGTTAAAACCCTAAAACTACCGAAATCGTCCATTATTTTTATCCTAAACCTATATCTAGTCCCTGTTTTATCAGAAACATCCAACTTCCCCTCATAAACTAAGTACCCGAACCGAAAATCCTCTTCACTCTATCATTTTCAACTCCGGCCAGTCCTACTCTCTCTCACTCTCTCATTTTGGCAACGGTCACAGTGACCAAAACTCAAGATAAGTACACTCTCTCTCTTTTAGATTCGATTTTAATTTCAAAAATTCAGTTTATTTAGGTTTAGACACTATTTTTTAGGTATTTAGGACTTAGATTTAGGGATTTAGGTTACTGTTTCCCTAATCTATGGCTTAAATTTGACTTGCTTTCGGGATTTTAATGCAGAGATATGAAAGAGGAGGTAAAAATGTTACCTTCTGATGTATTTCGGCGATACAACAGCGACTCCGGTCGTCTTCTCTGATAAAGGGCGCGACTGTTCAGCTCCAGGTGACTTCTTGTCTCCCTTTTCTCTCTCCTTTCCGTTAATGCCTGAATTAATGGCGCAATCCTTATCTAATCATTGCTTCTCTCTCTCCTTTTATATCAGGCGCGTAAGTGACATCAGCGGAGGACGGTAATCCGCGCGAATAAGTTTGGGTCATGGCAGCACGCCACGTGGCCATTTTAACGAGATGAGAAAGCACATGTGTGCTAGTTTGGGCCGTATTTGGGCGGGAATATTAGAATTTGGGTCAAATGTGTATTTGTTTGGGTTGACAGATTGGTATGAGCTGTAAATGGGTTGGAAAAAAATATTTTTTGGGCTTGGTATTTGTGTTTGGGCTTTGTATAATGAGAATGGATATTGGATATGTAGGATGAACTTTTATGATATATTTTGGTATATTTTTTTAGATTATTTATTTATTTATTTAGTATTCGAATTATATATATACACTCAGACAAAATACAGGTAGTACACAACCTATGCAAAATGACCACTCAAGAGTCAAAACACAAACCAAAGCAAATACCAATAAGTAAAGGTCATTTACAAGTCATTAAGGGCATCACAAACTTAACTCAAAACAAGAAGTTTCAAAACACACACTCCCAAAATATAAAGACGTTCTCCCATTGTCGATTATTACTAATAAGCAAACGTAAAACCATACTTGAGCTAAGTCTCACTCCTTGGTTCCCTTCTTGCTTCTTCGCTGCCCTAAAAATGCTAATTCTCTGCATTGCTGGAAAAGAGAGCATAAGCAATAATGCCTAATGAGGGATGCTCAAAACAAACCAACAACAACAATGCATTTTAAAACCATTTCTCAAGTAAAAATCTCTATCTCATCATGCTCAATCTATCTCATGCTTGAAATCATTTTCAAAGCAAAATCACATGTACCACCTATCTCATGCATTAACCCAAATGCATAATCTCAAAGCAAAACCACACGTGCTTGTTTCTCAAAAGCATTTCTCAAATCATGTTCTCATATGCAAAACACAATGCATAAAATCATTTATAATCAAGGTACATGTGAATCTCTTATATTGGCATTTAGCAAAATTACTCGGAGATGCGGATAGCTTGACAGAATCACACATCGTCAATTCCTACCTCGGTGGAATCTCACATCACCAAACTCTCATGGTGGTATCTCTCATCTATTGTCACTAAATTTTCACCCTAACTTTTAATAAAAGAAAAAAGAAAGAAAAATTTGGAAAAAAGAATTAAAAATAAAAATAATAAAAATCCTTTTAAAAGCTCATTCTTTTATAAAAAAAAACATTTTTAATAAAAACCCCATTTTCAAAAAGCCCACTTTTTAATAAAGCTCATTTTAGGTTGAAAGTCGTTTATTAAAGTAAAAGGTTAAAAAAGGAGAAGAAAAGGAAAAAAAGAAAGATATATTAATAATGGTGTTAAATAAATAAAATAGGGTAATAATTAAGTGAAAAAAAAGAAAAAAACAGCAACAAAAGGGGGTCAAAACAGTAAAAGGGAAAAGAAATAAAAAAACATTAAATAAATAAATAAAAAATAAATAAAAAGGGGGGAAAGCCAGCCCGTGCGTCACGCGCCAGCGCGTGACGACCACGCGCGCGGGGCTGGGCTCTCCAAACCCTTGCCGCGAGCTGTCGACCACTATTTCTCCGTCCACCAGTCGCGGCAGCCAACGTAGTTGGTGCCGTTCGAACCGTCTGGTTTCCGTCATTCGTTTGCCACCGACCCCGCTTGTCGTCGTCGCCTGTAGCCACCGAAATTAGCAAAAAATCGAAACGAAATAATAAACCCTATATTCAAATTAAATGGGAAATTCTATCCTGAATTTGGATCAAAATGGATGATTTCTTGGGGGTTTTACCAGGTATCAAGTTTTGTGTCTGAATTAGGCTCCAATTTGGGGATTGAATTCGGGATTTAACTTGATTTTGAGCTTCAAAATCAAGTATAAAAACCCCCTTCACCAACTTGTTCTACACACAAAATTTGAGAGAAAAACCACTAAAAAGGGTTCAAGAAAAATCCGAAAAATTCTCTGAATATTTTTTTGAGTTGGCTAGAAATTTTTGGAGAGGAAATTCAAGCTTGGAGCAATTTTCCGGAGGTGGTTTGGAGAATTTCGAGAAGCTTGAGTTCGAGTTCATCGTTCGTCGATTTCTCGGTAAATTTTCTATCATTTCTTTGTTTATTTTTATGTTAATTATATGTTTGTTCTTGGTTGAATTTTGGTGTTTTTGTTTGTGTTGTTTGTGATTTTTAGGTTGCTTTCTCGAAGTCGAAAAATCGTTCACGATTCCGGTAACTTTTTTGTTTTAAATTTCGTTTTAATGTTTAGTTTGATCCTAAAATATTTGCATGCTTTTCAAAAATGTTGTTAAAGTGATTTTGATCTTTAGAAATGTAGAAAATAATTTAAAAGATGTTTGGATTTTAAATGCATGAATAAATTAAATAAATATGGTTAAATTGAAAAACGTGAAATTAGGGATTTAATTAGGAAGAATGATAATTTGAGGAGTGGAATAATAAAGGGGCTTGATTTTAAAAAATATAAAAAAAATTTGTGAAATTTAGTTTTAAATAATATATGGGCAAAAAAGTTTTATAAAGAAAAAATTAATAAAAATGTTTTTTAGAAAAAAAATATAAAAAGAAGTAAATTTTCAAGAAAAGAAAATAAAAGGGTTCCTAGGGAAAAATAAAGTTCATTTTCTAAAATGGGTTGTTTTAAAAGAAAAAAAACTTAAAATAAAAAAAATGAAAATGAATTTAAAAAGAGTAAAAATTCTTTTGAAAAAAAGGAAAACACAAAATGATAAAAAAATAACATAAAAAATGAGAAAGGTAAAAAAACACAAAAAGTAAAAAAAAACGTAAAAGGAGGGTTTTGCTTAGAAAATAAAAAGTAAAAATAAAAATAATAAAGGCTTTTAAAAAGAAGAGTAAAAAGGGTAAAATTCAAAAGAATAAAAATGTTGCTTGCTTGTTTTAGTAATTGGTGAAAACTTAGGATTAGGGACTAAAGCTTAGATAGAGACTTTTCTTGTTGAAAAATGTTCTTCATAAAAAATAAAATATACTTAAACATATTTAAACCTTAACTTAGGAATAAAAGACTTAGACGTTTTTAGGGCTTTTAAATAATCAAATTTAGAATTTAATAAAATGCTCAACACACTAAATTTCTTTGTTGTTTGAAAAGTGAAAACATAATCAATGCGGTGTCTTATCAAACGGGAATGACGTGTTAGCGCTAGAAATGTTGGTGATGATTGAAGTTAATCTCTCGGGCGATAAGACCATTAAAATAGATTAATATTCATTAAACGAACAAATAAAGTTGAACCTTTTTGAACTTGCAAATTCCAGTTTTGAAAACGATTTTAAAACCAATTAGGTACCAATTTTGGGCGTCGTGGGGGTGCTAACCCTTCCTCACGCGTAACCGACCCCCGAACCTATTTTCTGATTTTTCGCATACCAAAATCTTTGTTTTATTAAAACCAAAAAATGTTTTATTAAAATAACTCTATTTTTAAAAGTGATCCAATCACACTTTTTTCAAAAAGATTGGTGGCGACTCCGTTGATTCGTAAAAGTTGTTTTCCAAAAGGTCGAAGCCTCTCGTAAAACGGCGGTTGCGACAGCTTGCCGACTCTACTGGGGACTACTGCCCTTTTTTTTTTGGTCAGGCCACAAATTGGTTTTAAATGATTTTTCCAAAAATGTTTTTTTAAAATATGGAATTTGCAAGATCATCAAAGGTTCTATTTATTTGTCCGTTTAAATGAATATGACTCTATTTTACGCATTTAAGACTTAATTCCAAGCAATATTCTCGAGCTTTTTCCCGTTCATTTAAGTGGGGGAACACACTCTGTTCATGTAAGAATATTGATTCTCCGTATGACCATCGCAAAGTACCTTCGGGACTCAATCCCTTTGCCTTCGTGAGAATATTGATTCTTCGAGAAGGCTTCGGTGGTGAGTCCTCCTGAGTTGAACTCGATTCGTTTGTAGCATATAATGGGTGAGAGTCGAGGGCTTCACTACTCTTAGTAGAGGACAGCAAGGACAGCTCGGGTACCTTTTTAGAACCAAACCAAGCTTGATAATTTAGAGCCTACCCCTAATAGAGCCATGCGGAAAGCCTAGGGTGTTGAGTTGTAGGAATAATCCGTGGAGACATGTCCTGAAATGTTGGAATGACGGCCCAGGATTATTATGTAATTATTTTGGATCTTTTAGGTTTTTCTTCTGTTTTTTTTATTACCAACCTTTTTGTGTACAAGTTTTGTTTTTGTAGCATATTTATTTTTTACTAACCTTTTTTGTATGAGTTTTTTTTTTTACAACATATTTATTTATTGCATGCATCCCATATTTAGAAGGGGTTGATTCTGGAAAATTGTTCAAATTATGAATGGAAATCTCTTTTATAAAGAGAACCAAGCACGTGACAATATTGGCGATTGAAGCTGCAACCCTTCGTTAGTACATCAAGCCCGTTGGAGAAGTTGGACCAAGGCTCACGTGGCTAGTTGAAGAAATCTAGGAGTTAGGCATTTAAGCAGAAAAATATATGTATTTCAAAAAAGATGTAATAGAAGCTTTCGAATTTAATAAAGAGTTTACTTTGGTGAGTAGTTTTTCATTAGAATCGATGGCCCTTCGACTGCATTCATGCATTTGCACTGTTTTGCTTGCTTCGTTGTTTGCTTTTGTGAATTCGTTTGTGCACACATATATTTGCTTCCATGCATTTTTTGCATTAAATAATGTTTCAATCATTGCATTCATTCATGTATAATAAAAAGATTAATTTTCGAAAATTCCATTTAAGTAGCAAAGATCCCGCGCAAACACGACTCGAGCCATGAACATTGAGGAAAGAATGACAACTCTGGAAGCAAATTAGAAGAGCATTTGTGACAAGCTTGAGAAGACGGTAAATAATCTGAAGAAAGAGATTGAGATATCACACTAGAAAAAAGTCAGCCAAATCGCAGCCATGCTTGGGTTCAAAGACCCAGAAGCGAGAGAAAACACCAACACTTTCCCAGGGATGGCTTTCGTACAAAAGGAAGAGGCTTCACCCCATTTCATAGAATCTTCTTCCCGTACTAACGAGGTTCGCAGCCCCGAGATGCCTGACTTCAATGAAGAAATTAACATGGCAAAGGTCGAGAAGAAATGTGAAGACCGCTACAAGAAGCTGGTGGAAATGTTTACAGCTTATTAAGAAGGAAGCATTCAGGGTGGTAAGGATGCTAGAGACTTGAGTATGGTTTCTAACTTGGTGGCACCTCCAAGGTTTAATGTAACACCCGGGTTTAGGGGTCGGGTGAAAATAATAATAAAATAACGTTTTGGGTTTCGGGTTGTAATTAAATAATAAAATATTTTTCATGGGCGTCGTGACTTCAATATATTTAAGGTTATGTTGGGCCTATCTTCTAAGTCCAAAATCCATGGACTTTAGGAGATGAGAATTTGGCCATTCATTAATGGCATAATGGTAATTATGATTTTTGGATGAATTAAAATAAAACAAAAGATGATAGCATGTGCTCATCTTCTTCCTCCTTCCCATTTTTCAAACCTAACGACAAGGGAGAGCTTTTCTAACCATTTTACTATTCCATTACCTAGAACCTTCATTTTGGCTAGGTTTTGAAAGGTAAATACATCCCCATCTTGCTCTCATCTTCCTCTCCTTGAAAGTACAATTAGTTTTCATTTTGGTCAATGTTTTTAGAATTTGAGTTTTTGAGCTTTTAAGTTAAAAATCCAAACTTTGTTGTTCTATGTTGAAGTTTTTGATTCCTTATTAGTATTTATGTTATTAGAAACCCAAATGGTCCAACATATGTGATTTTTACTTGGTTTTATAAACATTCCCGGATTTGGGTTTAATGAGGGTTTTTGAAGGGTTTTAGAATGGATTTTGAGGTTGTTTTATGTTGGAAATGGAAGGCTAATGTTAGTGTGTTAGTTAAGGGTTGTTTTGGAACCATTTGGGAGTGTTAAAAGTGTTGAAATCAAATGTTATGGATTGTGCTTTAGGGCTGCTCGAGTTTGTTGTTTTTGGGGGTTGTCCATGGCTTGAATTCTTGTGTTTGATGCTTGAATAGTATTCCGGGTTTGCTACATGGTTGTATGAGCTGATTTGGGATTATTTTGATTGTGTTGGGTTGAATAGAGGCTAGGTTTTGTGTTGGTGAAGCATCGGGAGTGAATCTGGAAGCTTGAAGGTGTTGGTTGCTTGGTAGTTGAGCTTCAAAGTGAAGGTGAGTGGTTTAATGTTTTTGAAATGGTTTTAAAGTATTGGTTCAAGCATGTGGACTATGTTGGGCTTGGTAGACCCACCTAGAGTTGGGATTAGAGTGGTAGCCTAATCTCAAGCTTTAGTTAGAGACATTGGTTGAACTCTTTAATCATTGTTATGCCTCATGATGATTTGTGTTATGGTGGTTATGTATAAATGTGTTATACATGTATGTTGAGGCTTGGTTGTGATGCATTGTTTTATGCATGTGGTTGGTGCATGATGTTAATCATGGTGAGTACGTGCTAAGCACGGAAGTGATATGAAATGATGATGTGGATTGTGTTTGCTATTGGCACTAGCATGCTTGGGTACAAATGATCGATCATTAGGATGTTAGTGTGCACACGTGAGTCAAATGCGCGTGTGGTCTTGATGATGGTAGTCATCAAGATGGAGTACGGGTTCGCCCAGAAAACCTTCTTATATATATATGATAGTCGGTGATGAGTGTAATCCCATCGACGGGGCGTGAGGATGAGTGGAATCCCCTCCGCGAGAACGGTGATGAGTGTAATCCCACCGTAAGGTAATGGTTGTGTTGGATGTGAGTTCCAACGTGTTTATCCGCGTATTCGAGTCATAGCTAGGTGCCAATATGAGTTGATATGTGTATCAATATGATTTGGAATGTGATTCCTATGTGGATTATTATATGTGTTACATATGATGTGGATTTGAGCTTGTTGAGCATGGCATAACATTGTATATATGTTCATGCATCATTTTACTTTTGGCTCATGAGGATCGAAGGTAAGATCGTGCATTTACCTTGGTTGTGATCGTGCTTGGACCGTGCATTGTCGATGTTTGTTTTTAATGAGCTTACCCTCACTAAGCTTTATGCTTACGCTCTCTTTTGTTCGACAATGCAGATCCTTAGTTCGTGGGTTTCTAGTGCAATAAGGGGCCTCCAAGTGTGTGTGCTTTGTGGTGCTAGCTTAGCTAACAAGTATGGATATTTTAGTTATGCTGTAATGGTCAAGCAATGGGACATGTAATTGTGGTGTGATGCTTTTGAAGTATGTTGAAGTTGTTTTGTTTAGGAGCATGTTTAGACTCCTTTTATATGTTTGGTTGGTTTGGCTTTGGGATGCCATGTTGCTTGTAAATTGTTGCGTGTAAAAGTGTCTATCGCAATTGTAGTGCAAGTGTACACGACGCAAGTAGTAAAGTGATACGAAGTATCGAATATCGTCTCCACAGGGACTGGGCTAATAGCTTCAGCTTGAATCACTGCACGAAGGTAAAGGAAATATTTAAGAAAGTTGTCACGAGAATAATAGAGTAAACGTAAATAAAAGAGTAGAGAAATCAAGATAGAGAGAATGGGCTGGTATTGAATTGCTCAGTAGTGCATGTATTGCTAAGTCTAGGAAATCCAGTTCTGTCGTCGTCCCTGTCGCGGCAGCACCTGTCGCGGCAGCAGTCCGTTGCTTGTCGCGGCAGCGAACACTCAACTCAGTACTTCAAGTTTGGCAAGAATCTCTTATGTGCATTGTCCTATCCCTAGGTCCAAGTCTGTCGATGATCACGTCTTTGATGATACCTCTCGGCGTGAATCGAAGGATGAACACCGATGTTGTTGAATTCTTCTTTAGCCACTTAACCTCGTCCTATCCCTAGGTCCAAGATAGTTCAACTATAAACTAGAGAACTCGCGCTTATTCCTTTCGTATACTTAACTCTCCCGATATTAAGTAAATAAATAACCTCACAATGCTCTCCCGATGCTCTTGCAAGATGTTAATAACCAGAATAAGAGAACTTGAAGTTTATTTTATTGAACTGAAAATTCCTAAAACAAAACAACCCTTGCAACTACTTTACAAAACAACCCGTGGCCCTAAGGGGTTTTTAGAACATGATGAGAGGAAGAAAACGGCTAGGGTTTTGGGAAGAAGGCTAGAGATGGGTGATGTTCCTCCTAGGTCGAAATACATGCCCTTATATAGGCTTTGGGTCCAAGTTATCTAAAATAGCAAGAATACAACTTTAAATTAAAGTACAATTCTAATAAAGACTAAATCTTCAAAGAATCTAACTTTAAGCCGTCATCTTTCTTGCTTGGGATTTCCTCTCCTTGAACTTTGGGCTTGACATTCCTTTCGATCTGGGGCTTGGAAAAATATAATGGTTTTACACGATAGACGGGCTGAATTTTCTCTATCTGTCGAGGTCCACTTTGCTTCTTCTCCTCAAAACTGCTGTCGTCCTCTGCTGTCACGGCGGCAACCATGGCAGCATCGTCCTCCTTGACTGCTCGTCCAGTTCCAGCTCTTCTGCTTTACTGCCCAGCGCTTGCCTCTTCTATCTGCTACAGCAGCAACCTGCAAAAACAACCAATTTCAGTAGAAACTGTGCCTTTTAATATATTTGTGATGTTTAACTATAAACTAACCTAAATGCAATTAATAATTCTTGAATGCAGCAGAAATATGGGTTAAATAGGGGGTAAATAATAGAACTTTTACACACTCAACACACCCCCAAACTCAAGTTTTTGCTTGCCCTCAAGCAATTAAGACCTAAAAGAAAAATGAAATATTTTTGTTTTGGCTCAAAACAGTGAACTTTCCCTTACCCTTCATTCGTTCCCTGTGACGGCAGCAACCTGTCGGATAATCTAGGATTTGTCCGGAATCTCCCTATAGTCCTCGTGCAGTGTGTGCACGCTTGTGAACAGTTATATGCCAAGACTCTCTTAGTTTCACTAGAATATTTCAGCCCTTAACTCGAACGTTTATGCCAAAGTTTATCTTTTTGAAGGTACTTCTCATGCTCCTTTGATTTTTTTTTTACTCGATTTCACTATTTTTTAAGCTAAAGTTTCACTAGAGCCAGTTTTAGGCACCTCTAGCTAACTTCCTAGAGCCGGTTTCGGGCACCTCTAGGGCTGTTGACTCTCTTTTGCTAAACTTCTTTCCTACAGCTAGTGTTAGGCACCTCTAGGGGCTATCCAAGTGCTAGGCTTCCTATTCTAGTTGACTAAAAGAGTTCTAAGCAGTATAACAGTCACAATGGTGTTTTAGTTTTCAGAACTATAGAAAGGCTCTAAACTTCTCCTAAAACTTATCCTAAAGGTACTGCCACGACAGAGCTGTCACGGCAGGTAAGTTCAGTTCACATACTTAAACCAAAATTTTCATATTTTCATTTTTTTTGACATTTAAGAGAATAAACTAAGTAAAGACACAAATTTTTTAAAAACTAAGATGGACTCCATTAATGGAGGGTTGCCACCCCCAAACTCGAGGGTTGCATTACCCTCAATGCAAATGACAAATAAAAACAAAGATAAGGCAGTACATCACAAAATATATAGCAGGCAGCAATAATAAGATAAGAAACTTAAATTTTAATCGTTGTCTTCGCTGCTGCTGCTGAGTCTGATCTGGCGGCAGGCTCGATCTTTCGGAGCTGGCTGGGGCACGGGGGAGGCAGATGTGTTCTTTGCTTTGGCCTCCCGTGGTGGTTGGATCCTGGTAGGGGAGATGTGAGGAGGTTGCTCCACAACCTGGACTTCAGAGCTGCTGCTGCTACTCTCACCGCTGCTGCTGTCACCGCCGCTGATGCTGGCCTTTGGCATGTTGTTCTTATCCGCCATTCGCTTCTTCCTCTTCACCGATGAGAACTCCTTCGGCAGATTCCTCTTAATACAGGGTTCATTGTCACTGGCGACCCAAACGGAGGAGGATGAGAATTCGGCAATAAAGGCGTCAAGCTCCTCCGATGCCATTCTTCGTTTCGTGCCACGGGCAGATGGCTCAGCGGCGGCTGTCGGGGCAGGTGATGGCGTTGAGGCGGCAGAGGGTGTCTGTGGTGTGGCAGGAGGTGTAGGGGTGTGGGCAGGTGTATTGACAGTGAAATAATGTGTAGGAAATGTGGGGAAGACAGCATCAGGGAAATTTAAAGAATTTTGTATAAAGGTTACCGTATAGGCAGCAAAATCCCTTATGAAGGTCATTAAACCAAGCTGTCGTTCCTCCAGCTTCTGAATGGCAGCTAAGATCTGGGAGGAGTCTGTCGGGGTGGCTGCTGCGGCAGTTGGTTCAGTTTCTGGCTGCTCTGTCGTGTCTGTTGTTGTGGCAGCTGGGTCAAATGATGACATAGGAGTGGCAGCAGTTAGCTCCATGAGGCTGAGGATTTTCTTTTCAGTCCAGCCTTTTCCTTGGACTCGCAAGTCAGTGACCACTTCTGGTACGCCATGGCCACGGCAGAGTGAGGTGATGAGGTACGAGAGGTAAAGGGGACCCGTCGGTCTGTGCGCGCACTCCAAGATACTCTCACGAATATAGCTGCCCACATTAATGGGCCTTTCATGTAAAATGGAGTGTATTAAAGCTAACCTCGGCTGGTCGACCGTGGTATTGTGGGATGACGGCATGATACGCTTTTCGATGAAAGCATTTCATAACTTCGCCTCCGGCAGCAGCTGGGTCCGCTTTACTGTGCGTGGATTTTTCCGGCTGGTGTTCCATTGAGTCCCCTCATCTGTCAACTCTGCCATGACAGCGTCATAGGCAGCAGGGTCTAATGTGTTGAGGAACTGCTGGTGAGCGTCGTCATTGTTGCCGATGTAGAATCCATACAATGTGTTAATGTACTCAGCTTCAAACGGCACTTCTTTCCCTCGAACAATCACCGTTGTCGCCGTCCTGCTGCTGATGGCAGCATAAAATTCTCGAACCAACGTGACGTTCATTTCTTCAGGCTGCTCAGCAAATATTTGCCACTGTAAAGCTCGAACTTTCCGTTCGATGAATGGCTTGAGGCCCAGATTTTCCTCCTTCGATGTATAGATGAATCCCCTCTCTTCCCACATATCTCTGAACGCAAACGAGCGTGGGGTGGTTGCTGTCGGTGTGGAGCTAGAAGCAGCATTCCGACGGGTTTTCCTAGAAGACATTTTTGCAAGGGTTGTAGAAATAAAACTGAAAGCAAATAAAAATCTAAAGAGAGAGCAAGTAAGAAAAGCAGAAGTGAGTGAAAATGAAAAATGAAATGGGGTTATATAGAGAAGGATTTGCTGCCTGTTGAAGCTGTAACGACAGGCGCGAATAATAGGGCCAGCTGGATAGCGTTAGCGTGTCTGACGCGTCTGTCACGCGTTTCCATGCCTGTTGCGCGTCTATGACGTGTTTCTGCGTCTGTCGTGATAGCGTGTTGACAGCCTGTATTTTCCGCGTCTGTCGCGGCAGCTGTAACGACAGGCTTCAAAATTTGGGCTTTGTTGGGCTGGTGGATGGATGGTGGGCTGAGTTCACTTCTCCTGTTCTTCTTGACTCCTTTATTTCCTAAAAACGGAAAAACAAAAATAGAAATATAAAAACACTCTTATTTCCTAATAAATAATAAGTAAAAATAAAACGAAAAAATAAAAATTAGGTTAAAATAGGGATGTCGGGTGGGGCATCTCCTAAGGTAACCACTTCATGTGTTCCTGGGGCTTCAGTCCCCTGATAATGCTTCAAGCGCTGTCCGTTGACTTTGAATTGGTGCCCGTCTTTTAATGATCGAATTGTGATGGCACCATGGAGAAAAACATGTACGACTTGGAACGGGCCGGACCATCTAGATTTCAGCTTCCCTGGGAAGAGCTTCAGTCTAGAATTGAATAGCAATACAAGCTGCCCTGGGCAGAACTGTCGTGGCAGCAACTTCTTGTCATGCCACTTCTTAGTTTTATCCTTGTAGATTCTTGCATTTTCATAGGCCATTGTCCGGATTTCTTCGATTTCGTTCAGATCCAATAGCCTTTTCTGCTCTGCCTTGTCCAAGTCCATATTCACTGCCTTGATTGCCCAGTATGCTCTGTGCTCTATCTCGACAGGTAGATGACATGTTTTCCCATAAATCAATCGGTATGGAGACATTCCCAATGGAGTTTTAAAATCTGTCCTATAAGCCCATAATGCATCATTAAGGAGTAAAGACCAATCTTTCCTAGTTGGCCTAACCATCTTCTCAAGAATATTCTTAACTTCCATGTTTGATATTTCAGCTTGTCCATTGGTTTGGGGGTGATACGTTGTTGCGATCCGATGCTTGACACCATACTTCTTCAAGGCAGCAGCAATAACCCTGTTGTCGAAATGTCTCCCTTCATCACTGATAATCGCCTTAGGGATGCCAAACCGAGAAAAGATATTTTTGTGTAAAAACCTTTGGACTGTCTTGGCATCACTCTTTTGAGTTGCGATAGCTTCGACCCACTTAGAGACATAGTCTACTGCCAGGAGGATGTATAGATTCCCACATGAAGATGGGAATGGTCCCATAAAATCAATCCCCCAAACGTCGAAGATCTCGACTTCAAGAATGTTCTGTAGCGGCATCTCGTGTCTCCTGGAGATGTTTCCTGTCCGTTGGCACCTTTCACAACTCTTGTAGAAGATTTGGGCATCTTTATACAGTGACGGCCAATAAAACTCTGACTGCAGCACCTTGGCAGCAGTTCTGTTGCCTCCTAAGTGTCCTCCATACTGAGAAGCATGGCAGTGATGAAGTATATCTTCTTGCTCCTCCTGTGGTACGCATCTCCTTATAACCTGATCTGCACAGATTTTGAAAAGAAGAGGTTCGTCCCAATAATATTGCTTAACATCATTTTGGAACCTCTTCCTGGCTTGATAATTAAGATCAGAAGGGATTATTCCGCTAACTAAGAAATTAACGAAATCAGCATACCAGGGGAGTTCAGAAGACTTACCTGCCGCCATGGCTGTCGCGGCAGTGACTGCGGCAGCAAAGAGCTGCTTATCTGGGAAGGTCTCCAGTATGTTTGTCTCATCTTTCGGTAGACTCTGTCCCTTCTCCAACCTTGACAAGTGATCTGCCACTTGATTTTCTGTCCCCTTTTTGTCCTTGATTTCAAGGTCGAATTCTTGCAGTAGCAGGATCCAACGTATCAATCGAGGCTTTGCATCTATTTATGCGAACAGATATTTCAATGCAGAGTGGTCTGTGTGCACTATAACTTTTGTCCCAAGTATGTAAGAACGAAACTTGTCAATGGAGAATACCACAACTAACAACTCCTTCTCTGTGGTGGTGTAGTTTACTTGGGCGTCATTCAGTGTCTTGCTGGCATAGTATATGACATGAAATAATTTGTCTCGCCGCTGCCCAAGTGCTGCCCCGACAGCATAGTCACTAGCATCACACATGATCTCAAATGGCTGTGTCCAGTCTGGTGGTTGTACTATTGGGGCTGTTACCAGTTTTTCTTTCAGAACCTTGAATGCTTCAGTACATTCATCATTAAATTCAAAGGGTCGGTTCTGCTCCAGCAGATGGCATAGGGGCCTGGGTGATTTTTGAAAAATTCGCAATGAATCTCTGATTAAAACCAGCATGTCCCAAGAAACTTCTAATACCCTTGACTGTGGTGGGCGGCGGCAGCATTTCGATCACTTCTATTTTGGCTCTGTCGACTTCTATGCCACGGCAGCTAATCTTATGGCCAAGGACTATCCCTTCATCCACCATGAAGTGACATTTTTCCCAATTCAAAACTAGGTTTGCTTTTTCACATCTTTCGAGTACCTTTTGTAGGTTGCATAGGCAGCTTTCAAAATCGTCTCCAAAGACTGAAAAATCATCCTTAAAAATCTCTAGGAAATCCTCCACCATGTCAGAGAATATGGCCATCATGCACCTTTGGAAGGTGGCGGGTGCATTGCATAGTCCAAAAGGCATCCTCCTAAAAGCATATGTTCCGTAGGGGCATGTGAAAGTCGTCTTTTCTTGATCTTTCGGTGCTATAGCTATTTAATTGTAACCTGAATAACCATCAAGAAAACAATAGTAAGGTTTACCCGCTAGTCTATCAAGCATTTGATCAATAAAGGGTAAAGGAAAGTGGTCCTTTCGGGTAGCTTTGTTAAGCTTCCGATAGTCCATACATACCCTCCAACCGGTCACAGTCCTGGTTGGGATTAACTCATTGTTTTCGTTGGTCACCACGGTCATCCCACCTTTCTTGGGAACACATTACACCGGGCTCACCCATTTGCTATCCGAGATGGCGTAGATTATACCAGCATCTAACCATTTGATTATCTCTTTTCGCACCACCTCTTTCATCGCATGGTTCAGCCGCCTTTGAGCATCTATAGTCAGCTTATGGTCATCCTCTAGAAGGATTTTATGCAAACATAGGGCCGGACTAATGCCTTGAATATCAGCTATCGTCCATCCAATGGCCTTTTTGTGCTGCTGCAGCATCCCTATTAACTGTTGTTCCTGTTCCTGCATCAACTTGGAAGAGATGATTACGGGCAACGTATCATTTGTACCTAGAAAAGCATACTTTAGTTGCCCTGGCAGAGGCTTAAGTTCTAAAACAGAGGGCTCAACAGTTGATGGAATTTGGATTGCATGGTTATCCGAAGTATAATTTAAAGGCTCGAATAACTTACCTGGACGATCGCCTATCCAGTTTACCTCCTCCTGATCTTCAGTATCAGATGTATCGGATTTTGAGGAGTTGTTGTCGTCGGTGCTGTCGTGACAGTCCTGTAAGTGGCTGCCGAGGCAGTGAACAATATTGATGTCGTGACAGCCCGACCTGATGCAGGGTTGGTCAAGAGTAACTTCAGTGATTACCTTGCATTCTTCTTCTTCATCAGCATGCTTCATGGCTTGGAGAACATTCAACTTTATTTCTTGATCGTTCACTCTCATGGTGAGTTCTCCTTTCTCCACATCAATCAGTGATCTTCCCGTGGCTAAGAAGGGTCGCCCAGGATGATTGGTGCGTTTTCATCTGCTTCACAATCTAGAACAAGAAAGTCAGCAGGAAAAATAAATTTATCCACTCTTACCAGAATATCTTCAATTTTTCCTTCCGGATGAACGTAAGAGCGGTCTGCTAGCTGCAGAATTACTGTCGTGGGCCGAGCTTTTCCAATACCTAATTTCTGAAAAAACAAATTTTGGCATTAAATTAATACTAGCACCAAGATCACAAAGTGCCTTACCCACATATTTATCTCAGATTACACAATGTATGATGAAGCTCCCCGGATCCTTCTTTTTCTAGGGTGGATGCTTGTGTAGAATACTCATGCATCCCTCTGTCATCTTAACCGTTTCAAATTCCCCAAGTCTAGATTTCTTCGACATGGCATCCTTGAGAAATTTGGCATAATCGGGCATCTCCCTAACAGCGTCCAACAGCGGGATATTAATATGAACCTGCTTAAAGATATCATAAATCTTTTTGAGCTGAGATTCTTGCTTCAACTGCTATAACCGTTGAGGAAAAGGAGGTGGGGGACGATAATTAGCAATACGTCCTTCCCACTGCATACGAATCTGAGGAGGTTTGGGTTCATCATTTTTCTCCTCTGTCGCTTCTGCTGTCGTGACAGGTTCATCGACAGCAGGCTGTTTGTTACCTGTCGGGGCAGCTTCCTCGACAGGTCTGTCCAAGGTTGGTTTCTTCACTGTTTCAGCTTCCTTCTCTGGCCCTGGTAGTTTCTTCCCACTCCTAGTAGTAATGGCTTTACACTGCTCATGTGTGGGCTGCCTAGCATTTTCAGTATTGCTAGGAAATCCTCCAGTCTGCCTTGGGTTGATATGCTGGGAAACCTGACCCATCTGTGTCTCCAAAGATTTCAGAGTAGCTTCATGATTTGTCATCCGCATCTCTGTTTTATCCATGAATGTCTCTGTCTTCTTGACAAACTGATTCATGTTCTCAATATAAGTTACTGTCTGAGACATAAACGTAGCCAGAGTTTGTTCCAATATACTGTTAGTGGCAGCTGGTGGCTGTTGCTGCTGCTGCGGCTACTGTCGTGTCAGCAATCTAGGTCCTCCCTGATTCTGATTATTGTGTGCTTGAGGATTCAGGGCATTATTAGGATTACTTTAGGAAAACTTGGGATCCTTTCTCCAGTTGGGATTGTAGTTGTTGGAGTTGTAATTCTGCTTGTTGTAGTTTCCAACATATTTTCCCTCTTCTATCTGTATAGGACATTCATCCGAACTATGATTTCCCTCACAAATTTCACATACCTCTTCGACAGCAAATCCATGTTGTGTGTCATCATTCAAAAGCTTTTTCATTGCCTTAGTAAGGTATGCCACCTGTGATTTCATCGTGATGTCGGCCTCATAATCCTTAACAGCTAGGACCCGTTTACCCCCTCTTCTTGCTGTCGAAAACTGCTCCTCATTCTTGGCCAGATTTTTCAATACTTGCATTGCCTCGTCTGGATCTTTGTCCAATAGTAATCTGTTTGCTGCTGAATCAATTCGAATACGAGTTTGTAAGTTGGCAGCATTATAAAACTTAGTTACCTGGTTCCAAACGGGGAATCCATGCATTGGACAGTTCCGTAGAAGAGTGGTAAATCTGTCCCAGGCCTCGTGCATCGGCTCGTCATCTTCCTGTTGAAAAGTAGCAATTTCATTACGTAATTGCTCAGATAAGTGTGAAGGATTAAAACGAGATAAAAATTCGCGAGGCAAATCTGCCCAAGTTCTAATTGAACCCGGCGTAAGTTTATTCCACCAAGTTTTTGCTCTGTCCCTTAATGAATGGGGAAATAACCGAAGCCTTAGTATCTTCAGATTAACTCTTGGTAGTCTAAACGAACCACAGATTTCCTGGAACGTTTTTAGATGCTCCCTAGCATCCTCGGTAGCAGCACCACTGAATTGACCGGCATTGTTGTTCATGCTAAACATGACAAGTTTCTGCTCGATGTTGTCAACATCTATGTCCGACAGCGTGGTTTCCAGTTCTACATGATCGTTCAACATGTAGTCACAATAGGACTGTCGTCCGGCAACGGCAGCAGGGTTGCCGACAAGAGGTATAACCTCTCTATCTCCAACAGGAGGGTCGTTATACAGGGGGTTTCCTTGGTTGGCCATCTTTTCTAACTGTTCCTCAAGGTACTCATTCCTGGCTAGTATGTGACGAAGGCGGTTCTTGAGATTGAATGAGCGTTCGATTTCTAGATCTAATGGATACTCAGGATCTTTTCCTCGTCTCGATCTGCGCATAAACAGGGAACCTTGTGAAAAGCAAGAGTTGAATCAAACCAAAGAAAAACAGAAAATAAAAATAAAAACAAAAAGTGCAGTAAAAGAAAAGGTAGAGTTATGTTGCCAGTCCCCAGCAACGGCGCCAAAAACTTGTTGCGTGTAAAAGTGTCTATCGCTATTGTAGTGCAAGTGTACACGACGCAAGTAGTAAAGTGATACGAAGTATCGAATATCGTCTCCACAGGGACTGGGCTAATAGCTTCACCTTGAATCACTGCACGAAGGTAAAGGAAATATTTAAGAAAGTTGTCACGAGAATAATAGAGTAAACGTAAATAAAAGAGTAGAGAAATCAAGATAGAGAGAATGAGCTGGTATTGAATTGCTCAGTAGTGCAGGTATTGCTAAGTCTAGGAAATCCAGTTTTGTCGTCGTCCCTGTCGCGGCAGCACCTGTCGCGGCAGCAGTCCGTTGCTTGTCGCGGCAGCGAACACTCAACTCAGTACTTCAAGTTTGGCAAGAATCATTTTTGTGCTTTGTCCTATCCCTAGGTCCAAGTCTGTCGATGATCACGTCTTTGATGATACCTCCCGGCGTGAATCGAAGGATGAACACCGATGTTGTTGAATTCTTCTTTAGCCACTTAACCTCGTCCTATCCCTAGGTCCGAGATAGTTCAACTATAAACTAGAGAACTCGCACTTATTCCTTTCGTATACTTAACTCTCCCGATATTAAGTAAATAAATAACCTCACAACGCTCTCCCGATGCTCTTGCAAGATGTTAATAACAAGAATAAGAGAGCTTGAAGTTTATTTTATTGAACTGAAAATTCCTAAAACAAAACAACCCTTGCAACTACTTTACAAAACAACCCGTGGCCCTAAGGGGTTTTAGAACATGATGAGAGGAAGAAAACGGCTAGGGTTTTGGGAAGAAGGCTAGAGATGGGTGATGTTCCTCCTAGGTCGAAATACATACCCTTATATAGGCTTTGGGTCCAAGTTATCTAAAATAGCAAGAATACAACTTTAAATTAAAGTACAATTCTAATAAAGACTAAATCTTCAAAGAATCTAACTTTAAGCCGTCATCTTTCTTGCTTGGGATTTCCTCTCCTTGAACTTTGGGCTTGACATTCCTTTCGATCTGGGCTTGGAAAAATATAGTGGTTTTACACGACAGACGGGCTGAATTTTCTCTATCTGTCGAGGTCCACTTTGCTTCTTCTCCTCAAAAATGTTGTCGTCCTCTGCTGTCACGGCGGCAACCATGGCAGCATCGTCCTCCTTGACTGCTCATCCAGTTCCAGCTCTTCTACTTTACTGCCCAGCGCCTGCCTCTTCTATCTGCTACAGCAGCAACCTGCAAAAACAGCCAATTTCAGTAGAAACTGTGCCTTTTAATATATTTGTGATGTTTAACTGTAAACTGACCTAAATGCAATAAATAATGCTTGAATGCAGCAGAAATATGGGTTAAATAGGGGGTAAATAATAGAACTTTTACACACTTAACATAAACCATGTCTATCTTGTCACCTTAAAGGCCTAAGTGTATGACCTTGTGTAAGCATGTTGCCTTGAATGATCTTTTGAATGGATGCCTATCTTATATCTTTATGAATCTTGAGTATGTTTGCTATAGGGTACATGCCTCTAGAGTGTGTTCGTATGTTATGTCTGCTTCTTGGGGTCGTTAAGGACGTTTAGGATCATTTGGAGGTGTTTAAAACCGATTTTGGGATTTTGCAGACAGCAGGTGTTTCGAAACGGGTATCCCTGTTTCGAAATGGGTGTGGTTCCAGGGCCCCGTATCGAAACGTGTTTCGATACGTTTTGGCTACTGTGAGCCCCTGTTTCGAAATCAGTTTCAAAACACTTTGTTGACTGGAATTGCCTGTTTCAAAATGGGTATCGAAACGGCTAGGCAAAATGAGACCCTGTTTCAAAACGGGGTGGATGCATTTTGAAACGGGCGTCTGGCTTTTAAAACTGGAGCTCGTGTTTCGAAACGGGCTTTGACTGTTTCGAAACACAGGCCTGTAATTGGGCTTTTTAACATCTCCAAAGGGTTTCAAGGGTTGGGCTTAGGCCCTGTTTGTTGTTGGGCTTCTCGTGAGGCTTGTTTCCGTTGTCGTTTCACGCTTAGGTTTAATCAACGCATCTAGATAAGATAATAAAAGAAAAAGTTTTTCCATGAGTCGGTAACCGAAGTGGAGCCTTAGCGGATTTCATCTCGGTTATCCCCGTGTAGCCCACTCGGATCGGTCAAACGTTCAGACCGGGACGAGGGGGTTACACTTGTTGGTATGAGAGCCTAAGGTTTCCGAGACCTTGGGCAGGTAAGTGAGGTAAGTTGTGTTTTTGTGTTGAAATGCACGGTGTTTACTTGCCATGTAAGCATGTTTGCTTGTTTATCAAGTATGCCTGTTGATTTGTTTGAAGCGTGTTGTTTCTAGTCCCTTTGCTACTATTACATCGAAAAAAGGATTTTTTTTAGTGAAGGAACATACTTGAGCCACTTGGAGCCCTTGCCTTGCTAACCCTTTCTTTTTGTGCTTTGTTGTTGTTGTAGTTGTTGTTTGTGAGCACGATATCGAGGCCGAGAGGTAGGCCGAGGGTGGTTCGTCATGAACCACGTGTTGCGGCTCCTGTTAATGAATCGGTGGTTAGAGTTGAGGCTCATGTAAGAGAGCCTGTTGCGGGAGTTGGAGCTCCTCCACCACCACCACCTCCTCAGCCTGGAGTGGGAGGCGAGGATGGAGCTGAGGGAGAGGGACCTCAGGTGGCCAAGGTCCAGCTGGAATAGACATGGCTCCGCTTGTGCAAGCTATAGCGGGAGCATTTCAGGCACAGTTGCCGGGGCTCAGGCTGCAGCTCAGCCTAGAGGTGATGATACTAGTTTACCGTTGGAGAGGCTCCGTAGCCTAGGGGCTGAAGAGTTCAGAGGGTCTACACCGGAGAGGTTTGAGTTGTGGTTAGAGAAGACCGTCCGCATCTTAGCTCAGATAGGTTGTGTGGGTGCCCGGAAATTGGGTTGTGTGATCTCCTTGCTACAGGGTGATGCCTACACTTGGTGGGTCACCATTACTACTGGGGTTCCCGAGGCTGAGATTGGTTGGGATTTCTTTGAGTCTGCTTTCCAGAAGAGGTACTTGGGGTCCAGATATCTTGATGAGAAGAAGCGAGAGTTTATGGCCCTTGTTCAAGGAGATGCTTCTGTGACTGGCTACGAGATCTCTTTTGTTCGTTTGAGTCAGTACGCTCCAGAGTTGGTTCCTACTAAAACGGAACGTTGTAACCATTTCCATTATGGGTTGAATGAAGAGATCAAGAGGTACACTTTAGCTTCTGACTACACAGATTTTGATGTCTTGGTCGCGAGGGCCAAGGACTTAGAGCACAGTTTGGGCTTGACCAAACGATCTGGTGGTTCTAGTTCTGGAAAGAGACATAATAACTTTGACCGTGGTGATGCCAAGAGGCATCAAGGTGGCGGACAGCAGTTTGACCATAGGCGTGGCGGTAGCCACCATGGTAGAGGCCACCAGGGCCATAGAGGAGGCGGACGCTTGCCCGAGTGTACACGTTGTGGGAGACAGCATTCTTGTGAGTGTTGGGGTAATTTCCATGCTTGTTGGAACTGTAGTTCGAGGGACAACTTTAGGAGGGAGTGCCCGCATCAGGCGGCACAGGCACCGAACATAGCACAGGCTCCTGCGAGGGCTATAGATTATCAGAGAGGCCGTGTGCGCGGTCGTGGCTACTTCCAGTCTAGGGCCATGCACCTAGGGTAGATGCTTAGAGGAACCTTGCTCATGTTGTGGCAGTACAGCCAGAGGCAGGAGGACCAGCGAGAGTTTATGCTCAGAGAGAGGCCGGGAACGACACTGATGTGATAGCGGGTAATTTTGAGTTACAGTCTATGTCTTTGCTTTCTTTGGTTGATTCGGGTTCTACGCATTCCTACATTTTGAGTGAGCATGCACAGAAGCTAGATATACCTGTTGAGATCTTAGATGTAGGTATGCATGTGACTAGCTCCTTTGGTGAGATAGTTGTAGTTAGAAGAATGTATAGGAGATGTCTGCTAAAGATCCAGGGTCATGTGTTTCCCGTTGATATGATGGAGCTTTCCTTTTATGGATTTTATATTATTTTGGGTATGGACTGGTTAGTTGAGCACCGAGCTAGTGTGGATTTTGAGATGAAGAGTATTGCTTTGAAACTTTCGGATGACTATGAGGTAGTAGTAGTAGTAGGCGAGAACATTAAGTTCTTGTCTAATGTTGTGTCAGCTTTAAAGGCTCATAGGTTGATGGATTCCGGATGTGGGGCTTACTTAGCATATGTTATGAATCCGAACATGAGTGAGGCTAGACCGAAAGATATTAGAACAGTTTGTGATTTTTCGGATGTGTTTCCGGAGGAGTTACCAGGTTTGCCTCCTGACAGAGATGTTGAGTTTATGATTGAGACTGTTTCAGGGTCTAATTCAGTTTCTATAGCTCTGTATCGTATGGCTCCGAAAGAGCTGAAAGAATTGAAGAATCAGCTGCAAGAGTTATTAGATCGTGGTTTCATTAGGCCTAGTAGTTCTCCTTGGGGTGCTCATGTGTTGTTTGTAAAGAAGAAAGATGGCAGTATGCGTATGTGTATTGACTACAGGAAGTTGAATCAGTTGAGTGTGAAGAACAAATATCCGTTGCCTCGTATAGATGATTTGTTTGATCAGTTGAGAGGTGCTTCAGTGTTCTCGAAGATAGATTTGAGATCAGGGTACTATCAGTTGAAAGTAAAGGAGTGTGATGTTCCGAAGACGGCTTTTAGGACTAGATATGGTCACTATGAATTCCTTGTGATGCTGTTTGGGCTCACGAATGCACCTCCAGCATTCATGGATATGATGAACAGAATTTTTAGAGACTATCTAGACCGTTTTGTAGTTGTTTTCATAGATGATATCCTTGTGTACTCGAAGACAGAAGAAGAGCATGATGAGCACTTGAGATTTGTTTTACAGAGATTGTTGAGCAATCAGTTATATGCAAAGCTTAGTAAATGTGAGTTCTGGATTCGAAAGGTTGTATTTCTTGGCCATGTTGTTTCAACCGAGGGTATCCGTGTTGATCCGTCGAAGATTGAGGCTATTGTTGAGTGGAAACAACCTAAGTCTGTGACTGAGATTAGGAGTTTCCTAGGATTAGCCGGTTACTATAGGAGATTTGTTGATGGTTTCTCTAGAGTAGCTGCTCCTTTGACTAAATTGTTGCAAAAGGGAGTTAAGTTTGAGTGGTCGGATGCAAGACAGAAGGCCTTTGAGAAATTGAAAGAAGCTTTGACAAATGCTCCAGTGTTAGTGCAACCAGTTTCAGGTAAAGAATTTGTGATCTATAGTGATGCTTCCTACATAGGTTTAGGTTGTGTTTTGATGCAAGAAAGAAGAGTTGTTGCCTATGCTTCGAGACAGTTGAAGGTACATGAGAAGAACTATCCTACTCATGATATAGAGTTAGCCGCGGTTGTATTTGCATTGAAGATTTGGCGTCATTACTTGTATGGTGAGAAGTGCATAGTTTACACCGATCATAAGAGCTTGAAGTATTTGATGACTCAGAGAGAGTTGAACTTGAGACAGAGAAGATGGCTTGAGTTGTTGAAAGATTATGATTTGACCATTGAGTACCATCCGGGTAAGGCAAATGTAGTAGCCGGTGCTTTGAGTAGAAAAGTTGCAGTTGAGTTGAGAGCTATGTTTGCTAGATTGAGTGTATCCGATGATGGTGGTTTGATCACAGAGTTGCAAGTGAAGCCTTATTTGATTCAGTTGATTAGAGAGAAGCAGTTGCAAGATGTGTCTTTAGTTCCTCGTGTTCAGGACATAGCCGAAGGTAGACCGACCGAGTATAGTTTCAGTGGAGAGAATGTGTTGTGTTTTATGAGACAGAGTCGTAGTACCTGAAGATGTTGAGTTGAGACGTCTGATTCTGAGTGAAGCACATTCGAGTCCTTTTTCTATATATCCGGGTAGTACCAAGATGTACCGTGATTTTAAGAATGATTACTTTTGGGTTGGTTTGAAGAAGGATGTAGCCGAGTATGTGAGCCGTTGTATGGTTTGTCGGAGAGTGAAGGCAGAACATCAGGTTCCTTCAGGTTTGTTACAGCCTTTGAAGATTCCGGAATAGAAATGGGAGAGAATCACCATAGACTTTGTGTCGGGGTTACCGTTGTCACCTTCGAAGAAGAATTCTGTTTGGGTGATAGTGGATAGATTCACTAAGTGTGCTCACTTCTTACCAGTGAACACTACAGATTCTTTAGACAAGTTGGCGAACTTGTACATCCGTGAGATTGTGAGACTTCATGGAGTTCTGAAGTCTATTGTTTCAGACAGAGGTCTGAGGTTTACTTCGAGGTTCTGGGGTTGTTTGCATAGTGCTCTAGGTAACCGTTTGCATTTCAGTACTTCTTATCATCCACAGTCCGATGGACAGTCAGAGCGAGTGATACAGATTTTAGAGGATATGCTTTGTTGATGTGTGATTGACTTCCAAGGTTCTTGGGAGAAGCATTTGCCCTTAGTTGAGTTTGCTTACAACAACAGTTATCAGGCTAGTATTCAGATGGCTCCCTATGAGGCTTTGTATGGTAGACGATGTAGGACTCCGATCTGTTGGGCTGAAACGGGTTAGAGATTGTTACCTATGTTGGATTTGCTTAAGGGAACTACAAAAAAAAGTGAAGTTGATCTGTGACCGTTTGAAAGCAGCTTCCGATCGTCAGAAGTCTTATGCAGATTTGAAGAGAAAAGAGATTGAGTTCTCCGTGGGTGAGAAAGTGTTTCTGAAAGTATCTATGTGGAAGAAGGTAATGAGATTTGGCCGGAAAGGCAAGTTGAGTCCGAGGATCATTGGTCCGTATGAGATAGTTGAGCGGATTGGGCCTGTAGCTTACCGTTTGAGATTGCTTTCTGAGTTAGAGAAGATTCATGATGTCTTTCATGTGTCGATTCTTAGAAGATATAGATCAGATCCTTCTCATGTTATGCATGTTGAGGAGATAGAGTTGAATCCGGATTTGTCCTATAATGAAGAGCATGTTGAGATACTTGCTTCTGATAGCAAAGTGTTGCGTGGCAAGACCATAGAGTTGGTCAAGGTGTTGTGGAGACATAGAGGTGTGGAAGAGGCCACGTGGGAGAGGAAAGCTGATATGCTTGAGCAGTTTCCGTACTTGTTTCCGTCAGGTAATTTCAGGGACGAAATTCATTAAGTGGGGGAGAGTTGTAACACCCGGGTTTAAGGGTCGGGTGAAAATAATAATAAAATAATGTTTTGGGTTTCGGGTTGTAATTAAATAATAAAATGTTTTTCATGGGCCTCGTGATTTCAATATATTTAAGGTTATGTTGGGCCTATCTTCTAAGTCCAAAATCCATGGACTTTAGGAGATGAGAATTTGGCCATTCATTAATGGCATAATGGTAATTATGATTTTTGGATGAATTAAAATAAAACAAAAGATGATAGCATGTGTTCATCTTCTTCCTCCTTCCCATTTTTCAAACCTAACGACAAGGGAGAGCTTTTCTAACCATTTTACTATTCCATTACCTAGCACCTTCATTTTGGCTCAGTTTTGAAAGGTAAATACATCTCCATCTTGCTCTCATCTTCCTCTCCTTGAAAGTACAATTAGTTTTCATTTTGGTCCATGTTTTTAGAATTTGAGTTTTTGAGCTTTTAAGTTAAAAATCTAAACTTTGTTGTTCTATGTTGAAGTTTTTGATTCCTTATTAGTATTTATGTTATTAGCAACCAAATTGGTCCAACATATGTGATTTTTACAAGGTTTTATAAACATTCCCGGATTTGGGTTTAATGGGGTTTTTGAAGGGTTTTGGAATGGATTCTGGGGTTGTTTTATGTTGGAAATGGAAGGCGAATGTTAGTGTGTTAGTTAAGGGTTGTTTTGGAACCATTTGGGAGTGTTAAAAGTGTTGAAATCAAAGGTTCTGGACTGTGCTTTAGGGCTGCTCGAGTTTGTTGTTTTTGGGGGTTGTCCATGGCTTGAATTCTTGTGTCTGATGCTTGAATATTATTCTGGGTTTTCTACATGGTTGTATGAGCTGATTTGGGATTATTTTGATTGTGTTGGGTTGAATAGAGGCAAGGTTTTGTGTTGGTGAAGCATCGGGAGTGAATCTGGAAGCTTGAAGGTGGTGGTTGCTTGGTAGTTGAGCTTGGAAGTGAAGGTGAGTGGTTTAATGTTTTTGAAATGGTTTTAAAGTATTGGTTCAAGCATGTGGACTAGGTTGGGCTTGGTAGACCCACCTAGAGTTGGGATTAGAGTGGTAGCCTAATCCCAAGCTTTAGTTAGAGACATTGGTTGAACTCTTTAATCATTGTTATGCCTCATGATGATTTGTGTTATGATGGTTATGTATAAATGTGTTATACATGTATGTTGAGGCTTGGTTGTGATGCATTGTTTTATGCATGTGGTTGGTGCATGATGTTAAACATGGTGAGCACGTGCTAAGCACAGAAGTGATATGAAATGATGATGTGGATTGTGTTTGCTATTGACACTAGCATGCTTGGGTACAAATGATCGATCATTAGGATGTTAGTGTGCACACGTGAGTCAAATGCGCGCGTGGTCTTGATGATGGTAGTCATCAAGATGGAGTACGGGTTCGCCCGGAAAACCTTCTTATATATATGATAGTCGGTGATGAGTGTAATCCCATCAACGGGGCGTGAGGATGAGTGGAATCCCCTCCGCGAGAATGGTGATGAGTGTAATCCCACCGTAAGGTAATAATTGTGTTGGATGTGAGTTCCAACGTGTTTATCCGCGTATTCGAGTCATAGCTAGGTGTCAATATGAGTTGATATGTGTATCAATATGATTTGGATTGTGATTCCTATGTGGATTATTATATGTGTTACATATGATGTGGATTTGAGCTTGTTGAGCATGGCTTAACATTGTATATATGTTCATGCATCATTTTTACTTTTGGCTCAAGAGGATCGAAGGTAAGATCATGCATTTACCTTGGTTGTGATTGATAAGTTCTCAAATGTGACATACTTCATTTTCTATTTTTCTAGTTATTAGGACTTCTTGCTGCTTAATACATGATGTTTTTGTTATATTTTGTTCAGGGATCCAATTCTGGAAATAGCAGTAAAAAGGGGGCATTTCTGCAGTTTTTTTTATAATCCTTTCATGACTGGCATCATGGGCACGACACCAGGCACGACGCATCTGATGTGGCATCCTCTAGAAGATCCTGGAATGTTCCGAGAGAAGATCCGATCAGATTATATGTTCTATCCACTTGGTTTTATTTTGAATTTTAAAAACATTTGAATTTGAAATTGTTATTTTTATCTCTTATCCTTGTAATCTAAGCCTATAAATAGCAACCTTTAGTGAAGGCTTAAGATCATCTTCTAGCTTTGAGTACTTTTTATCTTTGTAAACATTTTAAGTTTTAATCCAAGTTCTTTTCCTTTATTTTCTTGTTTCATTTATTTTATGCTATTTAATTACTTTTCTAAACTCAAGTTAAGTATGATAATCAATATCATGCTTAACTAAATCTTTTAAGCCAAGAACCAGCCAAGTCAATTCGATTCGTAAGAACTGAACTTTGCTTAAATTCTTTTGGGAAATCATTTTTATCTTTCTGCTTAGATAGTTTGGCAATCTTCCTTACTAAAAGTTTTTAACCGTTTTTTAAATCAAAAAGGGATCGTTGGTCTGAAATCGCTTAAAACACAATTGGGAGGAAGGATCGGCCTGTGGCAATTTCGACTTCCTATGAACACTCTTAGCGGCGGTCCGCTAAGGAAAGATAAAATCAGAAGCGATTCTTTTTAGACAATTTCTGAGTCGGGTTTTTCCTGCTTTTATTCTAAATATTTTAACGGCGATAGACGTGGTTGATCTATTTAAGAACCATCTTTCGAAGATAGACTTGGGAAGATTGGTTACTCGAGAGAGAAACAAGTTACGACGGGTTGGGCCTCGTAGACTGTAACCGACATGATCCCCGAAATAAAAATCTATTTCAGTGATCGAAAGAATTGAAGGAGCTGGTTCGAGGCTATTTCACATACTTGGTTTTTCTTATTCTTTTTACCTCTACATTTAAATCTTGCTATTTCATTTTCATCCAATATCAAATCACTCCCCCCATTTTATTTAATTTTTCTGCAGATATTCCTGGAAGTAGTAATCGAAGCAGTCTTCAGTCAATAATTCCAGCTAATCTCCTCGCGGATCGACCCTCTTTCCATATATCTACTCAATTTCTTTATTTTATTTATTGTTGAAAGAGGTTAAATATTTATTTAATTTTGACTGGTTAAAAGACGACTTGTCAAAATTGGCGCCGTTGCCGGGGAGATTTACTTTCGGCATTTTTTTACTGATTTTGTTTTATTTTTATGACCAGGAAAAACCCGGGTACTTTAGCTCCATATAACCCGGAAATCGAAGCAAGCGCTCGTAGAACTCACGGCAAAACACTTCGACGAAAGAAACAACAAAGCACACAACGATCCGAAGAGGAATCCACTTCCGAAACTACACCACTCAAAGAACCTACACAGGAACCAGAACCGATGGCGGACCAACGATTCGACAACTAAATGCCGCCCCTACCGTGCAACAACCACTCTGCATCGTTTTTCCTCAAGGCGATACTCCCTTCCAGCTCATAACGGGATTAATTCACTTACTCCCTACTTTTAATGGCCTCCCTTCCGAAAGCCCACACAAACACCTTGCCGAATTTCATATGGTGTGCAGCAGCATGAAACCACAAGGGGTCTCAGAGGACCAAATAAAACTAAGGGTTTTTCCTCTTTCCTTAGCCGGAACGGCTAAAGAGTGGTTATTTTACTTACCTCCAAATTCAATTAATACATGGTCTGATCTCTCTCGTGTTTTTCTTGACAGATACTTCCCTGCGGCAAAAGCGACAGAAATTAGGTGAAACATATTGGGTATCCAACAAATGCACGATGAATCCCTGTATGAATATTGGGAAAGGTTCAAGAAGTTGTGCGCAAGCTGTCCGCAACATGGCTTATCCGAACAAACACTCCTTCAATACCTATACGAAGGAATGTTACCGGTGGACAAAAGGATGGTAGATGCAGCAAGCGGTGGCGCGCTCGTTAATATGACCCCTACTGCAGCGAGAACATTAATCTCCACAATGGCTGCGAATTCGCAGCAATTTGGTTCTGCAAGTAAACCCAGTCGACGGGTTCAAACAGTAAGCACAATTACATTAGAAAATAAGATTGATAATTTGACTAATATTGTGCATTCACTTGTTTCAGGGGAAATAGGAGCTGCTAAGGCGTGTGGGATTTGTACTATGCAAGATCACGCAACCGATTTATGTCCACTGTTGCGGGATACGTCTGGTGCCCAAGTCAACGCTGTACACAATTTTCCCGGACCTCCCCAAAGGCCCTATAACCCACAAAGCAACACGTTCAACCCCAGTTGGAGAGATCATCCTAACCTTAGCTATGGTAATAGGAATCCAAATTTCCAAACTACACAACAACCTCCCTACCAAAATCAAGCTCCCCAGAAATCTTCCCTTGAATATATTGTTGAGAGGTTAGCAGTTTCAAAGGAAAAGTTCCAAACCCAAACGCAATCTCACCTTCAGGAACTAGACAAACAAGTTAGCCAATTAGCTCAAACAATAGGGCGTCTAGAATCCCAAGGAAAATTGCCATCACAAACCGGAATCAATCCAAGGGAAAATGTGAGCGAAATCACTCTGCGTAGCGGGACCGTGATAACACCTGAACCGCCAAAGAAGGACGAGCAAAAATCCGACGGCTCTTCGGAACACCAAAACGAAAAATCTCCTTCCACTTCAGGTAATATCAAATCTAAAGTTCCTATTTCTACTTACGAACATGTTCCACCTTTTCCAGGAAGACTAGCAAAACGAGACAAAAAGGAGGAAGAGAAGGAAATAATGGAGGTATTCAAAAAAGTGGAAATTAACATTCCACTCCTGGATGTTATCAGGAAGGTTCCTAAATACGCAAAATTTTTGAAAGACCTATGTACAAATCGAAGAAGGTTGTCGGGAAACGAGAGAGTCAACCTTAGCGAGAACATTTCAGCCATTTTTCAAAAGTCGTTGCCACCAAAGTACAAGGACCAAGGTATGTTTGCGATTCCCTGTAAAATTGGGAATGTTGGGATCAAAAGAGCTATGTGCGATTTGGGTGCCTCCATCAACGTCATGCCTCTAAGTGTTTATAGAAAAATCTCAATGGATCCACTGAAGGAAACTAAGGTAACAGTACAACTGGCTGATAGATCGATTATTTATCTCGAATGGGTATTGGAAAATATTCTGGTTAAGGTAAACAATCTCATTTTTCCCGCCGATTTTTACATTATTGATATGGAGAATGATCATAGCAACAATGGATCTGAAATTTTGCTTGGACGTCCCTTTCTATCAACCGCACACACAAAAATCGATGTCCATAATGGCATTTTAACCATGGAATTTGATGGAGAGGTAGTGAAGTTTGATGTGTATAAAGCTATGAAATATCTTGATTCTGTCGCAAGCCTTAATTTTGTTGATATTATAGATCCTTTGGCTAATGATTTTATCGGAACTGATTTGTTTCATGATTTTTGTAGGGAATTGGAAGATCTCAACGATGACGACTTAGGCGAAACAATCTCTACTCTTTCTTTAATTTCTGAGCTTCAATTAACTCCATCACAATCTAAACCTCTTCCCTCAATTTTGCAGGCACCTCAACTAGAGTTGAAACAACTCCCACCACACTTGAAATATGCATATTTGGGCGACAAGGAAACTCTACCCGTCATCATATCAAGCGAATTGTCGTCGCAACAAGAAGAAGAGTTGATAGCTACATTGAGCATCCATAAAGAGGCGATCGGATGGACATTAGCCGATATCAAAGGCTTAAGTCCTTCCACGTGTATGCACAAAATAAAAGTGGAGGATGGCGCAAAACCTATCTGAGAGGGACAACGGCGATTGAACCCACCGATGATGGATGTGGTAAGACAAGAAATACAAAAATTGCTAGATGCCGATATCATCTACGCAATTTCTGACAGTAAGTGGGTTAGTCCAATTCATGTTGTGCCTAAGAAAACAGGAATAACCGTTGTCGAAAATGATAAAGGAGAAAAGATCCCAAAGAGAGTTCAAAATGGATGGCGGATGTGTATCGATTACAGGAAACTTAATTCTCAAACTCGAAAAGACCATTTCCCTTTACCATTCATCGATCAAATGATCGAAAGACTTGCTGAAAAAACACATTATTGTTGTCTTGGCGGATTCTCTAGATTTTTTCAGGTTCCTGTAGCACCCGAAGATCAAGAAAATACTACATTTACTTGTACATTTGGCACCTTTGCATATAGACGAATGCCTTTCGGGATATGCAACGCTCCGGCCACTTTCCAGCGTTGCATGCTAAGCATTTTCTCCAACCACATCGAGCGAGGTATAGAGGTATTTATGGATGATTTACCGTTTACGGTGATTCATTTTCTAAATGTCTCTCTAATCTTTCATATGTGCTTAACCGATGCATTGAGTATAATTTAGTGTTAAATTATGAGAAGTGTCATTTTATGGTAAGTAAAGGTTTAGTTCTCGGTCATTTGCTTTCTACCCAAGGTATAGTCGTCGATAAGGCTAAAGTAGACGTTATTCGCTCACTTCCATACCCCACTTCGGTGAGGGAAATTCGTAGTTTTCTTGGCCATGCAGGATTCTATCGACGGTTCATAAAAGACTTCTCCAAGCTAGCGCAACCGCTTTGTTGCCTACTACAAAAAGATGTGTCGTTCGATGTAGACAAAGCTTGTAGAGAATCGTTCGATGAGCTCAAATTGCGACTTATTTCCGCTCCAATTGTGCAGCCCCCGGATTGGTCGTTACCTTTCGAGATTATGTGCGATGCCTCCGATCTAAGTGTAGGCGCAGTGCTTGGGCAAACAACTAAAGACGGACCACATGTTATCGCTTATGCCTCTAGAACTCTTGATTCGGCGCAGCGAAATTATTTGACAACGGAAAAGGAGGTTTTTGCAATCATTTTTGCATTAGATAAGTTTCGCCCTTATTTGTTAGGAACTAAAATTCTTATTTTTTCTGATCATGCAGCATTGAAATACTTGATCAACAAAAAGGATGTGAAACCTCGTTTGATTAGGTGGATACTCTTGCTACAAGAGTTTGACATACAGATCAAAGACAAAAAGGGCAGCGAGAATTTGGTGGCGGATCACCTAAGCCGCTTGGCGATATCACCGATCGAACCCCCTTTGCGAGATGAATTCCCGGATGAATCGCTAATGGAAGTTAAGGTAACATTCCCTTGGTTCGCCGATATGGCGAATTTCTTAGCCACTGGTAAGGTTCCTAACAATTTGTCGCAATTCGCGATTAAACGTATTAAAAGAGATGCTTGATATTATATATGGGATGATACATATTTGTGGAAATTGTGTTCTGATCAAATAATTTATCGTTGCGTAAGTAATAGCGAGGTAACATCTACACTTGAATTTTGTCATTCTTACGCTTGTGGCGGACATTTTGATCCTAAACGAATTGCGCACAAAATCCTTGAGTGCGGTTTCTTTTGGCCTACTTTATTTAAAGATACTTACAATTTCTGCAAAACATGTGACAGATGGCAGCGGGTTGGGAATTTAAGCCGTCGAAGCGAAATGCCATTAAATCCAATACATATATGTGAAGTCTTCGATGTGTGGGGTCTTGACTATATGGGACCTTTTATTTCATCTTATGGAAATCACTATATCATTTTGGCGGTTGATTACGTTTCGAAATGGGTTGAGGCGAAAGCCACCCGTGAAAATGATGCAAGAACCATGACTAATATTTTGCGTGACTTTATTTTTTCCAGGTTTGGAACTCCGAGGGCAATTATTTGTGATAGAGGAACACACTTCGTTAATCGGATTGTCGAAGCTTTGATGAGGAAATATGGCATGACGCAACGCATATCAACATCTTATCACCCACAAACAAACGTACAAGCGGAGGTTTCAAATAGGGAAATCAAATCAATCCTAGAGAAAATCGTCAAACCTAATCGAAAGGATTGGAGCTTGAAATTAGTCGATGCGTTATGGGCATACAGAACCGCTTACAAAGGACCTATCGGCATGTCACCTTACCGCCTTGTCTTCGGTAAACTTTGTCATCTTCCGGTCGAACTTGAGCATAGAGCGTTTTGGGCAGTGAAAGCATCTGCCACAAGCTAGAGAAATAAACTTCACTCTTTTGTTCAGATTTAAATTTGTAGCAATGGCATTATGGCCAACTTTCCAAAGGAAAGACTTAATCTTTAAAGGAATGTTGAGCTTTCAAATTGATTTTTAAATATTTATTTGAATCTTGAGAATTGAGACTTGGTGAGTGAGTATAATCATTTGAAACATTTTCTCTAAGGAAATCCTGATTTCCCTATGTAATCTCCATTTGGAGTGTGCATCCAGATCAATTTATCTTGGACAAAAGGGACTCCAATAGGCACTTTAAAAATGCACTCAACTTCAAAATCAGTAAAAATTTCATGTAGCTTTGGAAGATTTCATTCCCTACCCTCATTAGTTAAAAGATGAGAAACATAATAATCTAGGCATTCAAATGGCCGATCAGAATTGGGAGTAAAATTTGGAAGGTTTGGGATCCATTTGTTATCCCAGATTGAAATCTCATCATCTTTCCTAATGGTCTAGATTAAACCGTCTTTAATCAAAGCAAGGCCATCTTGAATACTATTCCAACCCTATGATGGATTCTTACATCTTGGGGCTTTAAGAACGTTGCCATTTGGGAAGTAAATCCCTCAAAGGATTCTTGCGAGCAAGAAGATTTTATTCGTAACAAGTATCCACGTTTTCTTAGCAATCAGAGCTTTATTGAAAGTATGAAGGTCTCGAAAACCCATGCCTCTAAGTTCTTTTGAATTACACATTTTCCCCAGCTCCTTGGTTTTGTCGAGTTCCCCCCACCAAAATCTTCCAATGAGAGAGTTGATATCATTGCAAAAAGTCTTTGGCAAGAGAAAACTTTGCATTATATAAGACGAAATGACTATAGTCATAGCCTTTATAAATGACTTCTTTGCCTGCTTGAGATAAAAGTTTACTCTTCCACCCATGCAATTTAGAACGAACACGGTCCATGAGATATCAGAGAGCCTCTCCTTTTATGGAGATGAATGCCGTTGGCGAGACACGGAAACTCCACATCCAAGAGCTCGAGTAAATTCGCCGAAACGCTTACGATAGCGCGCAACATTATAAAGAACAAACTAAAGCATTTCATGACAATCACATTTCATTTAAATCTTCTTCAATTGGACAAAAAGTTATCCTATTTAATTCGAAGTTTAAAATTTTTGCAGGAAAACTTAAGTCTAAGTAGAGCGGACCATTTACTGTAGTTAATACCTTCCCTCATGGAGCCGTGGAGATTGAAGATAGCTCGGGTACACAATTTAAAGTGAATGGACAGCGACTTAAACCATTCTTCGAAAGCACACCGATCGAACAAATTGAAGAAATTATCCTCGAAGAACCTAAAATCTGAGCAATGAATTGGTCGAGCTTAACGACAATAAACAAAGCGCTAAATGGGAGGCAACCCATTGGTTTATTTTTTTCGTTAATTTTTACTCCCTTTTTCATAATTTAATTTATGCTTCATTTTTCATTTTTTGCCTTAATAATTTTTCTTTTTTTTCTCCCCTGCAGGTCTTCTTTCGAACGCAGCAGGACAAGCCCAAATTCACCCAGCCAAAGTGCATTGTTTCATTAAGTCGGTGCATTTTAGCACACTTAATGGGCGGTGCACTTTAGCCCAAGCCCTTTCCCTTAAGCACCCGTCCGATTTTTCCTTTTCTTCATTCCTTTAATTTCTTTCCCGCAAAACCAAACCCTAGCCGCAAAACCTTCACCCAGCCGGATTACTCAGCCCCCATGTGGCACAAGACAACAAGCTCGTCGGCTCCCCCAAGAACCACCATTGGTTATCGGCGGACGGCGTCGTTTTACACCGCCCCAAATCATGGCAATTAGTAGTGACTCCGAACCAACCACCACACCCCCTCCTCACCGTGGTGGTCGTCATCGGCAAGCCACCAATCCGCCGACCGAAAATCCCATCCCTTCGACTCCCACCGCTCCTCTGCCTCCTTCCCCAAACGTCAGCCGCCATTCGCGCCTCTCCAACAGCACCACCGGACCAAGCACCAGCCGCCGTCCACCATCCCCACGATCTCTGTCACTGTCGTTTCACTCAATGCCCACTGTGGACTCCTCCACACACTCTCGGCAGCGTCAATCTCAAACCCAACAAAGGGACCCCACCATCCCCTCATTCTCCATGCACTCTGTCGAATCGGAGCAACACCCCAAGGTAAGTTCAACTCCGATTTTAACCCGGCCATTACTAATGTATCACCCCTCTTTTGGTTATACAAAGGATTTCTCGGCCGATTACGATTTCCCCGACGATCACCAGTCCTCTGCGAACTCTCACCACGACGAACACTCTGCCCAGCAGCAAAGTGCGTCGTCCTTTCCTTCTCCTCCCAGGGGCGACACAGAAAACCCTGAACGGAATAGGCGAGGGCGTAAATATGCGGTTCCAGGCGAAGAAGAACTCAAGGGCTTCTTCATTTTTCCTTCTACTCAGATTGACCGATTTTAGGATATCAGACATCGACCTTTTCGGGTTTGCAAATTCATTCCTCAGCTTACTCTTGTTAATATTAATATCTCTGAGTTTGTCACAAATTATTTTCATGCTATCGGTTGGACTGCTTATTCTGAGATAAAATGTGGAACATTTTATGAGTTAGTTTTTGAGTTCTATTCTACTTTCTCTTTTGCCGAAACCCGTTATATTACGCTTGATTCCCCTACTGTTATTAAATTTCAGCTATGTGGTGAAAACTTTGCTATGTCTTTGAATGAATTTAATTTGGCTATGGGTTTTGTGACTAACGTCACAGACCCTGATTATCTGACAGCATTATTTGAGATTCCTGCAGATTTTGATGAAAATGTAGCTTACTTTGAGCTTACCGGGCAAACGGACATAGCCTTTGACCCTCGTTCCACCAAAGCTATTACGCTTCGGGATCCAGGGATACGTTACGTTCAACGCTTCCTTGCCTACAATTTTTCTGGACGTAACGATGCCTCTGCTACTCTTAGTAAGACTGAACTGTTTTTCCTTTGGTGTATGCATTTGGGAAGAAAGGTAAACTTAGGATTTTGGTTAGCCCGTCAATTCAAAGTTGCAATCCAGTATAATCGGCCCTTAATCCTTGGTCCTTTAATTACTCATCTTGCATCTAGAATAGCTCGCTTTGATATTGAGAATTTTACTTACGCTTTTTCTATGGATGCTTTAGATGAGCGTTGCCTGGATTCCATGGGACTCCTCGATGGACCACCGGATGCGCCTTTCTTCAACCCACCAGGAGTATTAACTCCAAGAACGAGGAGAGTTTTCACTCGCAGAAATGCACCACGAGCCCCTCAATCCCCTCCTCCCCGGGACCAGCCTTCGAACGATGTTCCAGATTTCGATGCGCGCCTCCACGCACTGGAAGACAACATTGCCGAAATCCTCTCTTACCTACGTCCTGGGCGCGGTCGCGGACGTGGCCGCAATCATCGTTGATCACGAGGAGTTCCCTTTACCCCTCTTTGCCTTACTTTCTTACATTCTTTCCTCTGAATTGGGACAATTCATTTAAGTGAGGGGGAGGGTGCAAAACCACTTGTCCTATGCTTGTTTGATGTATGATCAGTTTAGACTTAACCTTTAGTATATTTCCTATGCCATCACTTTCTTGCTCTCTGATAAGTATTTATTTTGGTTATGTTTTTAGTCCTTGTTTTGATCGAATATATATGTTTGAAGGACTTAATTGGGCTATTTTTGTGTTGTTTTCGTGCAGGTTACGTAATGCCGGAAACGAGTTGAAATGCTGCAGAAATACTGAATTCGTGGGCAGATTCATGGGCATGAACCAGGGCATGAATGCTGACTGGGCGCCACGTCAGCACCTTCTAGAAGATGATGTCAGCAAGCTTGATAACCTATCAGCCCACTTATCAAGATAGCCTATCATCCGAATTTTATCTTTTAAATTCAAAACTTTGATATTTATCTTATGTAATTTTATTTAAATTTATTTTAGGATTTATCATCTTAGGTTTTTAGGGTTTTTCAACTACTATAAATACCCCACTTTGGGGGTGAATTATGAATCAATCATTACATTGTTCTCTTATTCCTTGAATAATAAAGTTCTCCATTTTTCTCCATTTTCTTTTCTCCATTTTTATTTATTTTATTAAGTATGGTTTTTTCACAAACCATGCTTAACTAAATTCCCTTTAGCCAAAAGCAACGCCAAACCCGACAAATCTCGTGAGATTAGGAAAATACTTCAATCCTTCAACAACCCCTTTTTAGATTCTCTGTAAAATTGATTAGGCAATCAGCCTAATCTTTAGGCATCGCAATTGTTTCATTCCGAGAGTGCGCATCGGCTTGAAGTGGTTTAGATCCATCGTTGGGGACGAGGAAAAGCTTGTAGCCAATTCAACTCCCTAAGAACAAACTTAGTGGCGGTCCACTAAGGGGAATCGAAATCGGAAACAACTCTCATCGAGACGAATATCCGAGCACGGGCTTCTCCAGCACTAACTCAGATCTGGGTTAGCATCGATTGCCGTGGCTAATTCACAAAAGTTTGACTTCAAGGATTGCCCTGGGAGTCGAATCTACCAACGAGAAGTAAGTTACAAGGGTTGGGCCTTGTAGACTGTAACCTGCAGGAAAGTTGAAGAAAAATCAACTTCAGTGATCGAAGATGTCGTGGCAAAGCGTAGCTTGAGGCTATTTCTATCCATAATTCTTTCTCAACATTTATTTTTACGTTTTTACTATTTTTCTCATTTAAATCACTATTCTAAAATCCCCCTTTATTTTCTACAGGTTTTTGGTCTAAATTAGAAGAAAGGTGTTAGAGTTCCTATTCCCTACGGATCGACCCTTACTCTCACTATATTAAATTTAATTCTTATTTATTTCGAGTTTAAGGTTTTATTTTGACACTATACGACGCGTGTCAAAATTGGCGCTGTTGCCGGGGAGTACGGCAAATTACTAATATCGTTTTATTTGATTTATGACCAGGAGCAATCCGGGAGAACAATTTGAACTCATCCCGGAAATCGAAGCACTAGCCCGAAAGTTGAACGCACAAACACTTCGGGAAAAGAAAAACAAAAGACGCCAACAGAGATTCGAACGTGATCTAGAAATCACATCCGAAGCAGAATCGAGTTACGAGCCCAATCCGATGGGAGACGAAAATCAAACCATACGCCAACTAAATGCGGCGCCCGATGGCCAACAACCTATGTGCATAACGTTCCCGAATGGCGAAACACCGTTCGTGCTAAAAACGGGTTTGATCCATCTCTTGCCTACCTTTCACGGCTTACTGACAGAAAATCCTCATAAACATTTGAAGGAATTTCACATGGTTTGTCTAACTACAATACCACAGGGAGTATCCGATGACCAAATCAAACTTAGAGCATTTCCATTTTCCTTAGCTGATATAGCAAAAGATTGGTTATTTGATTTACCCCCTAATTCTGTTACAACATGGACTGACATGGCTAAACTTTTTCTTGACAGGTTCTTCCCTGCAGCGAAAGCAAGCGAAATCAGGCGCAGCATCCTAAGCATTCAACAAAAAGAAGTTGAATCCTTGTATGAATACTGGGAGAGGTTTAAAAAATTGTGTGCAAATTGTCCACAACATGGGTTGTCAGAACAAACCCTCCTCCAGTATTTTTATGAAGGATTGACGCCTATGGACATGAAGGTGATAGATGCAGCAAGTGGTGGAGCTCTAGTCAACATGACACCAACAGCGGCTAAAACACTGATATCAACCATGGCCGCCAACTCTCAAAGATTTAATCAATCTAGCGAACCATCTCGAAGGGTTCGCGAGGTAAGTACAGTTTCATTAGAAAACAAAATCGATAAATTAGCTGAAATAGTGCAAACTCTTGTTGCAGATAAGAGAAAAACAGCTAGACTTTGTGGAATCTGTACCAGCCCAGAACATCCGACAGACTGTTGTCCGATGATTCAGGAAGATGATATCGCTCAAGCCAACGCCATAGGGAATGCTTATAATTCCGGGTGGAGAAACCAATCAAACTTCGGTTATGCGCAAAAACAGAGGCCAAATCAAGCTTATCAACCAATTGCACCACAACAATATCAACCGCAAAAGCCATCGTTAGAGTCAATTGTTGAAAAGTTAGCACTAGCCCAAGAAAAATTTCAACTAAGAACCGAAGCTCACTTTGAAGCAATTGACAAACAGATAAGTCAATTGACCTTAGTGGTAAGTCGCTTAGAATCCAAAGGGAAATTACCTTCTCAAACGGAGCCTAATCCAAGAGAGAATGTGAACGCCATCACTCTACGAAGCGGTACAGTCATCGAACCTAAAGCTAAAGAAGATGGTGTACAAAAAGAAGAAAAAAAGCAATCACCCCCTACTAGAAGAGGTATGCCCGATCCAACCCCTGTACCTTCTCCCTACGCTACACCACCACCCTTCCCGTCGAGATTAATGAAAAGAGACAAACAAGCAGAAGAAAAGGAGATCCTAGATGTTTTTCAAAAAGTAGAGATCAATATTCCACTCCTCGACGTAATCCGAAAAATCCCAAGGTATGCTAAGTTCCTTAAAGATTTATGTACTAATAAACGTCATCTTATTGGAATTGAGAAGGTTAATCTAGGAGAGCATGTATCGGCGGTCTTCCAGCGAAAGTTGCCACCAAAATTGAAGGACCAAGGTATGTTCGCCATTCCCTGCAAAATCGGTAAAGTGGGTATTAAACGAGCAATGTGTGACTTAGGGGCCTCTATTAATGTTATGCCTCTTTCATTTTATAACTCACTTTCTGCTGAGCCTTTGAAGGATACGAAGGTAACCATACAGTTGGCGGACAGATCTATAATTTACCCAGAAGGATTACTAGAGAATGTCCTGGTAAAGGTAAACGATTTGATCTTTCCGGCGGATTTCTATGTTATTGACATGGAAAATGACCGAGCCAATAATTCTTCCGAGATCCTCCTTGGCCGTCCATTTTTAAGTACTGCAAATACGAAAATCGATGTGAGAAGCGGGATCCTTACAATGGAGTTCGATGGCGAGGTGGTAAAATTTGATGTTTACAAAGCGATGCGACATCCTGATAATGTTGCTAGTATAAATTTTATAGATGTTATTGAGCCCGCCGTTGAAGAATTTATAGAATCTAAATTTGTTGATGATTCGTGCAGGGACTTGAAGGATCACGACAAAGGAATTAAGGAGTTGAAAAATGTTTCTTCTGTTCATTCTGATTTACGCCTAACTCCATCAAAATCTAAAATGTTTTCTTTCATTTTGCAGGAATTGAATTTGGAGTTAAAATTACCTCCAAATAAATTGAAGAGTGAAAGAAAAATTTTTCCAGTAAAAAAACTCCATAATCGCAAAATTTCTCGTAGGGAAATACTCAGTTGGATAAAGCGCAAGAACTGGAAGAAATATTTGTCGCAATGCCTGTAGTCTGAACTAGGTCGTCGAGCTAAACGACGTTAAATAAAGCGCTAAATGGGAGATGATTTAGATCGAATAAAGGATGAGAAGCTATCCTTTTCAACAAGATTTGGTGGGCCCATTTTTTTAAATGTTATTATTTTTATCCCGTCCAAATTTTGAATATCCCACCTTATCCGGTCAAGACCTTTATTTCAATCCAATCACCATAAATTTCGTGGACCCCACAACTTTGACCTACATTAAACCCTCCCTATTTACTTCTTCATCAGCCGCACACCTACATTAAACCCTTTGCTCTTTGCTTCTTCACCAACACAAGACGACCAACCCCAAAGAGATATGGATGAGCGCCTCCATTCCATCGAGACTAACTTGGCCGAGATCTTATCCTATCTTCGCCCCGGCACTTCCCGCGGACGACGTGACCGCGGTCGTGGCCGAAATTGACTAGGGGAGTCTCTCCTTTCCTCTCTTTTAATTTAATTTTTCATTTTGGGACAAAATGCATCTAAGTGAGGGGGAGGGCGGTATGCTTATCAATTTTTTATCTTGCTTATCCGTCTTGATTGTTCGCTTGAAATCTTGGATTTATTAAATTAAGTTCTCTGTTTAAATCCTTAGTTTTACCTTGTCTCACTGTTTTCATATGGTTTTGTATCTATCTTGTTAGAAAACTCTAGGTTGTTTGGTAAACTTTTGGCATGATTAATTTTTAATTTTTATGACATTTTATTTCTCTATTAATCCACATGATGCTTACCTAAGTACACAAGACATATTTGTGAGTTTTTGAGCCTAATGAGCATGCATGATATTTGTTTTTTGTTTCTTTGAGTGTGTCTAGCTAAATTAGTTGCATTCTAGAACTTGTTTTTAAATTCTTTTTGAGATTACATTGATTGATTATGATGCTTTAATATGATAGAGGCACTAGGTTTTAACCACTTCTCTTCCCAAATAAAACACCTACCCTTTAATTAATTTCCTCTAGTAAAACAATCTTTGAGCCTTAGCCTTTTTCTTGGAAATTACCACATTTTAAGCCTAATCCAATTTCTTCTCAAATCCATCACTTTTGTTCCCTTTTTCAAGACAAAAATCGTCTTTAAAAAAAACAGATTCGAATAAATGCAGTGCAGCAGTGTATTACACTGTGCAGAAAAAAAAAACAGATTCGAATAAGTGCAGTGCAGCAGCTAAAAACACTGTGTAGAAAGAAAAAAAATTGTGCTGAATTGATTCGAATATACAGTGCAGGAAATTGTTCGAGTCTGCAGAAAAGTAAAACCAGCAAAAAACAGTGCAGTCCGAAAAAAAGGTACACTGTCAAGAAGTTTTGGTTCGAATAAAAAAAACAGTTTCGAATATATTTTTTGGATGATTTTTTTTGTCTTGAGTTTTAGCCCTTATTTTCAGCCTTTATCCTACCCTTACCTTAGCCCCATTACAACCCTTATTTAAGACCTCTTGATTTTTGCATCATATTCATGTTAGTAGTGGAGATTAGATTTAAGCACAAGCTTATGGTTATGCTCTAATTAGCTTTGGCTCGAGTGATTTTTCTCTACCCTCAAACACTTTGAGTGACATGAGCGATTCCTTGTGAGGGTACTTGGTTTGCATCATTGATGTTAGTAGAGTTTTAGAATGTCGTCTTAGCTTTAAACTATTAGTCTTGCCATTTATCTATTTTTGCTCCTTAGTTTTCTCTCATATTTAGATGCTTAATCATATTGAGAATTTTTGAGACTTCGTGAAATTAAGGATGAAAACTTGAACTTAAGATTATTTAATTTTGAGATACTTGAGGACAAGCATCGGATAAGTGAGGGGGAATTTGATAAGTGTTTATTTTGGTTATGTTTTTAGTCCTTGTTTTGATCAAATATATATGTTTGAAGGACTTAATTGGGCTATTTTTGTGTTGTTTTCGTGCAGGTTACGTAATGCCGGAAACGAGTTGAAATGCTGCAGAAATACTGAATTCGTGGGCAGATTCATGGGCATGAACCAGGGCATGAATGCTGACTGGGCGCCACGTCAGCACCTTCTAGAAGATGACGTCAGCAAGCTTGATAACCTATTAGTCCACTTATCAAGATAGCCTATCATCCGAATTTTATCTTTTAAATTCAAAACTTTGATATTTATCTTATGTAATTTTATTTAAATTTATTTTAGGATTTATCATCTTAGGTTTTTAGGGTTTTTCAACTACTATAAATACCCCACTTTGGGGGTGAATTATGAATCAATCATTCCATTGTTCTCTTATTCCTTGAATAATAAAGTTCTCCATTTTTCTCCATTTTTATTTATTTTATTAAGTATGGTTTTTTCACAAACCATGCTTAACTAAATTGCCTTTAGCCAAAAGCAACGCCAAACCCGACAAATCTCGTGAGATTAGGAAAATACTTCAATCCTTCAACAACCCCTTTTTAGATTCTCTGTAAAATTGATTAGGCAATCGGCCTAATCTTTAGGCATCGCAATTGTTTCATTCCGAGAGCGCGCATCGGCTTGAAGTGGTTTAGATCCATCGTTGGGTACGAGGAAAAGCTTGTAGCCAATTCAACTCCCTAAGAACAAACTTAGTGGCGGTCCACTAAGGGGAATCGAAATCGGAAACAACTCTCATCGAGACGAATATCCGAGCATCGATTGCCGTGGCTAATTCACAAAAGTTTGACTTCAAGGATTGCCCTGGGAGTCGAATCTACCAACGAGAAGTAAGTTACAAGGGTTGGGCCTTGTAGACTGTAACCTGCAGGAAAGTTGAAGAAAAATCAACTTCAGTGATCGAAGATGTCGTGGCAAAGCGTAGCTTGAGGCTATTTCTATCCATAATTCTTTCTCAACATTTACTTTTACGTTTTTACTATTTTTCTCATTTAAATCACTATTCTAAAATCCCCCTTTATTTTCTACAGGTTTTTGGTCTAAATCAGAAGAAAGGTGTTAGAGTTCCTATTCCCTGCGGATCGACCCTTACTCTCACTATATTAAATTTAATTCTTATTTATTTCGAGTTTAAGGTTTTATTTTGACACTATACGACGCGTGTCACTCTCCAACATGTTTAAACTTTTGAAAATGGAGTTTGATAATCATTTGCAGTTTGACATCTCTCCCTTATTGCTTTACTTGTGTTAGAATTCTCGCCTAGCTTAATCAAATTAGCCCAATTTTGTAAGATTTGAGCCTTGAGCATGCATTCTTCATATTATGCTCGTTTCTTTTGCTTGAGAGTGTCATCTTGAATTTTAGGAATCTAGAACTTGTGGCTTGCTTATGATTTGAGACTACATTAAGAACGAGGTGCTTTAAAATGATTTAGGCATTAGGCTTTAACCTCTTCCATCCCTTTCATTTTAATTTACCCTTTCTCATCGCCTAGTGAGCCTTTGTTAGCCTTACATCCTATTCCTTTGACTTAACCATTTCAATTGATCAAATGCTAGAAACTATAGCACTAGACAAATAAGGGGCTGCAATTCGAATAAGGGTAAAATTTTTCCAGAAAAAAATGAAAAAAAACAGAATAAAAGGAAGCAATTGCTTCGAAAGAAAAAAGAAAAAAAGAAAGAGAAGAAAAACAGTTTCGAAAAACTGAAAAGAAAAAAAAAAGAAAAAATGTTTGCTTGCCTATTTTAAGCTCCTCTTTTGTCTTCACTGTTATTGTTTGAAATATCTTGCATTGATCATCTTCTTTTGTTTATTTTCTTTCATCTTTCTATCCTTTTTCTAAACCCACATTACACCTTGAACAAAAGACCTAATGATTTTTGCACCTCGATTCTATTAAAGTAGTGGAGAATTGAACTTGTTACAAGCCTATGGAAACCTTTATTCATGATTGACTTTGAGTGTTTCTGCTTCATCTTTCCCTTAAACACTTTTGAGTGCTCTTGAGTGTATCTTGGTGAGGATTAAGACTAGGATGAGTAAGACTAATGCTTGTTAGGTGATTAGGAGGGTGGAGGGCTGTAATGATTGTTGTTGCTTGCATGTTGTACTTTTTCAAATATTTTCGATGCTTGTGATGGTTTGAGGATTTCATTATTTGGTTCATGTTTTTTCGGACATACTTGAGGACAAGTATGAGACAAGTGAGGGGGAATTTGATAAGTTCTCAAATGTGACATACTTCATTTGCACTTTTTCTAGTTATTAGGACTTCTTGCTGCTTAATACATGCTCTTTTCTTCAAATGGCAAATGTTTCTCATTTTTGTCCTTTTCCCTTCTTTGCATTTTTTATCCATTTTTTTGAAGTATACATCTTCTTTGCAGAGTTCCTATTATTGATTGCATGAATGATTCTTGAATCTATTCCTGAGCTAGAGGGGCAAAATGTGTGTTCAGGATTAATTAGGAAATCCCATATACATATTGTTGCGTGTAAAATGGGCTATCGCAATTATAGTGCAAGTATACACGACGCAAGTAGTAAAGTGATACGAAGTATCGGATATCATCTCCACAGGGATTGGGCTAATGACTTCACCTTATTTCACTGCACAAAGTAGAAGTAATAGTTTGAGAGAATTGTCACGAAAATAGTAAGGAAAACGCAAATAAAAGAAGTAAGATATCAAGATAGAGAGAATGGGCTGGTATTGAGTTGCTCGGTAGTGCAGGTATTGAATTGCTTAGGATCTCCAGTTCTGTCGTCGCACCCGTCGCCGACAGCACCTGTCGCGGCGTCTGTCCGTTAGCTGTCGCGGCAGCGAACACTAACTCCGTACTTCAAGCTTGGCAAGAATCCCAGATCTGCCTTGCCCTATCCCTAGGCACAAGTCTGTCGGCGATCACGTCTTTGATGATACCTCCCGGCGTGAATCGAAGGATGAACACCGATGTGTATGAATTCTTCTTTAGCCACTTAACCTCGCCCTATCCCTAGGCACGAGATGGTTCAACTATAAACTAGAGAACGCGCTCTTATCTCTTTCGTATACTTAACTCTCCCGATGCTAAGTAAATAGATAACCTCACAATGCTCTCCCGATGCTCTTGCAAGATATTAAAACCAAGATAAAAGAACTTGAAGTTTATTTTATTGAACTTGAAAAAATCCTAAAACAAAGCAACCCTTGCAACTACTTTACAAAACAACTCGTAGACCTAGGGGGAATTTAGAACATATCGGTGACAGGTAAACGGCAGGGTTTAGGTTTCGGTTATGGGGTAATCGGTTATGCCCTAGGTTTAATCTATGCCCTTTATATAAGCTTTGGGCTCAAGTTATCTAAGGTAACAAGGATTACAACTTTAATTAAAAGTAAGATTCTAATAAAGACTAAATCTCTAAAGTCTCCTACTTTCCAGCCGCATCCTTGCTTTTAGGGATTTCCTCTCCTTTGAGCTTTGGCTTGACATATCTTTTGATCCGGGGCTTGGAAAAATATTCGGCTTCCACACGACAGACAAGCAGATTTTTCTCTATCTATCGAGGTCCACTTGACTTTTCCTCTTCATGAGTCTGCTGTCACCATGCTGTCACGACAGGTCCATGACAGGTTCGTCTTCTTCAGCTGCTTGTCCAGTTCAACTCTCCTGCTTGTCTGCCCTGCGCCTGCCTTCAACATCTTCTGTGACAGATACCTGCAAAAATAGCCATCTTTCAGTAGAATCCGTGCCTTTTATATAATTGTGATGTTTTATTGAAAACTAACCTAAATGCAATGCAATGATGCTTGAATGCAGCAGAAATATGGGTTAAAAAGGGTGTAAATAATAGAACTTTTACGCACTCAACACACCCCCAAACTCAAGTTTTTGCTTGCCCTCAAGCAATGAAGACTTAAAAGAAAACTGAAAATTTTTGTGTTGGCCTTCAAACAATGATATGTCCCTTACCTGTCGCTCATTCTCTATGGTGGCAGCAACCTGTCGGAAGGGTTAGGATCTGTCCGGAATCTCCCTATAGCTCTCGTGCAGTGTGTGCATGCTTGTGAACAGTTATATGCTAAGACTCTCTTAGTTTCACTAGAATATTCAACTCCTTAACTCGAATTTTATGCCAAAGTTTACTTTCTTTTAGAAGGCACATTTTCATGCTTCTTTTTCTTCTATTTTCAAGCTAAGTTTTTCTAGAGCCAGTTTTGGGCACCTCTAGTTAGCTTCCTAGAGCCGGTTTCGGGCACCTCTAGGTTTTTGATTTTCTTTTGCTAAACTTCTTTCCTAGAGCCAGTGTTAGGCACCTCTAGGGGCTATCCAAGTTCTAAGCTTCCTATTCTAGTTTGGCTAAAAGAAATCTAAGCAATATAACAGTCACAAAAGTGTTTAAGTTTTCAGAACTATAGAAAGGCTCTAAACTTTTCCTTAACCTGTCCTAAAGATGCTGCCACGACAGAGCCGTCATGACAGGTAAGTTAACTTCACAGTTTTAAGCCAACAGTTTAAATTTTCTGATTTTTCTGATTTTTTTTTAAGATAAAAGAAAATAAATAACTAATAAGACACAACAATTAATCAAAAGATGTGCTAAAGACTCCATTAAATATGGAGGGTTGCCACCCCCAAACTCGAGGGTTGCATTGCCCTCAATGCAAAATGACACAAAAACAAATAAAGAAAAACACGATAAATAAAAGTACATCACAAATATATAAGGGCAGGCAGCAATAAGAGGAGAAAAAGAAATAAAAACTTAAATTTTATTCGTTGTCCTCGTTGCTGCTGCTGACGCGGATCTGATGGCGGCGTCTGCGTTGGGGAGGTGGCTGGGCAGGTTCCGGAGCAGGTTGATCAACAGGTTCATCAGCCTGTTGAGGTGCAGGTTCTTCCTCCGGTTGGGGGACAGGGTCGTCAGCAGGTTGAAGGGCAGGTGGCTCCACTAGTCGGACATCAGAACTGCTGCTGCTGTCCCAGCTGCTACTCGTGATGGCTTTGGACAGCCTTCTCTTGTTGGCCACATGCTTAATACGTTTTACCCGCGTGAAGGCGCTGTCCAAATTCCTCCGGACAAGAGGGCTGTCATCAGTGGCAGCTCGCTTGGTGCCTCGAGGGGAGGTGTCTGCCGGTGGGCTGCCGGCTGCTGTCGGGGAAGGTGTGGAGGAGGCAGATTCTCAGTGGGGAGAGACAGGTGGTGTGGGAGTGGGGGAGGGGATATTGAAATAATGGGCGGGGAAGGTGGGGAAAATGACATCCGGAAAATTCAAAGTATTGGTAATGAAATTTACCGTTGCATTGGAGAAGTCACGGATGAAAGTCATCAAACCCATCTGGCGCTCCTCTATCCTCAAGATGGCAGCAAGGATGTGGGCGTTCTGATCTGCCCGGAGCGGTGTTGGTGGCAGCTTCTGGGGCAGGTTCGGTGGCAGGTTCATCATCAGACTCAGCAGGAGGGGCGTTTGGATCGAAGGCGTTGAGGGGCGATACGACGATGATCTCCATGAGGCTGGAGATGTTGCTGTCTGTCCAGCCGCTGCCCTTCTTGATTTTGTCTGAAGGGTCCTCCGGTACGGCAGCGCAGCGGCAGAGGGCAGTGATGGTGAAGGGCAGGCAGAGTCGTGAATCTGATCGGAAGGCACAATCGAGAATGATGTCCCGCATGTACTTGCCCACATTGATGGGCCTGTCATGCATGATAGAGTGGATGAGGGCCAACCGCTGTCTGTTGACTGTCGTATGGTGGGACGATGGCAGGATACGCTTTTTGATAAAAGCATTCCAGAGTTTTGCCTCAGGGAGTAGCTGCGCCCTATTGACGGAGTTGGGGTTCTTCTTACTGGTGCTCCATGTCGTTCCCGCCTCTGTCAACTCCCTCATGACAGCATCATGTCCGGCAGCGTCGAGGGTGTCCCAAAATTGTTGATGAGCATCGTCATTGGGGCCAAAGAAGAGGCCGAATACATGGTTGATGCTGTTGGCGGTGAAAGGAACTGTCACTCCTCGGATGATGACAGATGTCGCCGTCTTACTTTCGATCGCCGCATAAAATTCCCTGACCAGAGTGTCGTTAAGCTCTGCCGGCTGCTCGGCAAAGTCCTCCCAAAGTTGTGCTGTTATGGCCTTCATAATGAACGGCCGGAGTCCAAAAAGAGGGGCATCTCTGTTATAGATAAAGCTCTGTTCCTCCCATAGTTCCTTTTTAGCGAACGGGGATGCTGCTGCTGAAGAAGAAGCGGCAGCAGCGTTCTGACGGGTTTGTCGTGAAGACATTTTGGTTGCAAGGGCTGAAAAAAGAAAGAAAGTAGATAAAACTAGAAGGGAATAACAAGAGAGAAAATCAGAAGTGATGAAAAATGAAAAGGGGAAGGGGTTTATATAGCGGTCGAGTAGCTGCCCATTTAATGCCGCAACGGCAGGCGGGAATAACGGGGCGGCAGATTGGATATTGCGCGTTTGACGCGTCTGACACGCATTAATACGTCTGCTGTGCGTCTGCCGCACGCTTCTTCGTCTGCTGTGCGTCTGTTGACAGCCTGTCCAATCCGTCTGCGCCGGCAGCCGAAACGACAGGTTACCATAAATGGGCTTTATTGGGCTGGTGGATGAGCGGTGGGCTTTGGCCACTTCTACTTTCTCACTTGACTCCTTTATTTCCTAAAAACTGAAATTAAAAACAAAACATTATTTGAATAAAATAAATCTAATTCCTAATAAATAATAATAAATAAGAAAATAAAAATTAGGTTAAATTAGGGATGCCTTGTGGGGCATCACCTAAGGTAACCACTTCCTGTATTCCTGGGGCTTCAGTCCCCCGATAATGCTTGAGGCGTTGTCCATTGACTTTGAATTGGTGCCCGTCCTTTAATGATTGAATTGTAATGGCACCATGGGGAAAAACTTGAACCACTTGGAACGGACCAGACCATCTAGATTTAAGCTTCCCTGGGAAGAGTTTCAACCTAGAATTAAACAACAATAAAAGCTGCCCTGGGCAGAACTGACGTGGCAGCAACTTCTTGTCATGCCACTTCTTTGTTTTCTCCTTGTATATTCTTGCGTTGTCGTAGGCCATCGTCCGTATTTCATCGATCTCATTCAAATCTAACAGCCTTTTCTGGCCTGCCTTGTCCAAGTCCATATTTACTGCCTTGATTGCCCAATATGCCTTGTGCTCTATCTCGACAGGCAGGTGGCAGGTTTTCCCATAGATCAATCGGAATGGAGACATGCCCAATGGAGTTTTGAAAGCTGTCCTGTATGCCCATAATGCATCATTCAGAAGTAGAGACCAATCTTTCCTAGTTGGTTTAACCATCTTTTCAAGAATGTTCTTCACTTCCCTGTTGGAAATCTCAGCCTGTCCATTGGTCTGTGGGTGGTATGCTGTCGCGATCCTGTGCTTGACACCATATTTTCTCAGGGCGGCAGCAATTACCCTGTTGTCAAAATGTCTCCCTTCATCACTGATAATCGCCCTAGGGATGCCAAATCTAGAAAAGATGTTTTTGTGCAAAAACTTTTGGACCGTTTTGGCATCATTCTTTTGAGTTGCGATTGCTTCTACCCACTTGGAGACATAATCTACTGCTAGGAGGATGTAAAGATTTCCACACGACGATGGAAAAGGTCCCATAAAATCAATCCCCCAAACGTCGAAGATTTCGACTTCTAAAATATTCTGCAGTGGCATCTCGTTTCTCCTCGAGATATTACCTGTCCGCTGGCACCTGTCACAGTTTTTGTAAAATTCATGTGCGTCTTATACAGTGTCGGCCAGTAGAACCCTGACTGCAGCACCTTGGCAGCAGTTTTATTGCCTCCTAAGTGTCCTCCATATTGTGAAGCATGACAGTGATGGATAATGTCTTCTTGTTCTTCTTGTGGTACACATCTCCTTATAACCTGATCTGCGCACATTTTGAAAAGAAGAGGTTCGTCCCAATAATAATGTTTAACATCATTTTGAAACCTCTTCCTGGCTTGATAAGTAAGATCAGAAGGTAATATTCCGCTAACTATAAAATTAACGAAATCAGCATACCAGGGAAGGTTAGAAGACTTACCTGCCGCCATGGCTGTCGCGACAGCTATTGCGGCAGCAAAGAGCTGCTCATCTGGGAAGGTCTCTAGTATGTGTGTTTCATCTAAAGGTAGACTCTGTCCCTTCTCCAACCTCGACAAGTGATCTGCCACCTGATTTTCTGTCCCCTTTTTGTCTTTGATTTCAAGGTCGAACTCTTGTAATAGCAAGATCCATCGTATCAACCTAGGCTTTGCATCCTTCTTTGCGAACAAGTACTTAAGGGCAGAATGATCGGTGTGCACTATTACCTTCGTTCCAAGTATATAAGAACGAAACTTGTCGATGGAGAACACCACAGCTAACAGCTCCTTTTCTGTGGTGGTATAATTCACTTGGGCATCATTCAATGTTTTGCTGGCATAATATATGACATGAAACAGCCTGTCCTTGCGCTGCCCAAGTGCTGCCCCGACAGCATAGTCACTAGCATCACACATAATTTCAAACGGTTTCGTCCAGTCTGGTGGCTGTACTATGGGGGCTGTCACTAGCTTTTCCTTCAGAACCTTGAATGCTTCAGTACATTCTTCATTAAAGTCAAAGGGTCGGTTCTGCTCTAAGAGATGACATAGGGGCTTCGTGATTTTTGAGAAATTTGCAATAAATCTCCTATAAAAACCAGCATGCCCTAGAAAACTCCTAATTCCCTTGACTGTGGTTGGCGGCGGCAGCTTCTCAATTACCTCTATTTTGGCCCTGTCGACTTCTATCCCACGGCAGCTAATCTTATGGCCTAAAACTATCCCTTCATCTACCATAAAATGGCATTTTTCCCAATTAAGAACAAGATTAGCTTTTTCACATCTTTCAAGTACCTTTTTAAGGTTGCCGAGGCAGCTCTCAAAATCGTCTCCAAAGACGGAAAAATCATCCATGAAGATTTCGAGGAAGTCCTCTACCATGTCGGAGAATATTGCCATCATGCACCTTTGGAAGGTGGCAGGTGCGTTACATAGGCCGAACGGCATCCTCCTAAATGCGTATGTTCCGTAAGGGCATGTGAAGGTCGTTTTCTCTTGGTCCTCCGGTGCAATAGCAATTTGATTATATCCTGAATAACCATCAAGAAAACAATAGTAAGGTTTACCCGCTAATCTATCAAGCATTTGATCAATAAAGGGTAAAGGAAAGTGGTCTTTTCGGGTAGCTTTGTTAAGCTTCCGATAGTCCATACAAACCCTTCAACCGGTCACAGTCCTGGTTGGGATTAACTCATTGTTTTCGTTGGTTATCACGGTCATGCCTCCTTTCTTGGGAACACATTGCACCGGGCTTACCCATTTGCTATCGGAGATGGCGTAAATAATACCAGCATCTAACCATTTAATTATTTCTTTACGCACTACCTCCTTCATTGCAAGGTTTAACCGCCTTTGGGCATCAATAGTCGGCTTATGATCTTCCTCCAGGAGGATTTTGTGCATACAGATTGCCGGACTAATGCCCTGAATGTCTGCTATCGTCCATCCTATCGCCCTTTTATGCTGCCTCAACATGTCGATCAGCTGTCGTTCCTGTTCCTGCGGTAGCTTAGCAGAGATGATTACGGGCAGTGTGTTATCACAACCAAGATAAGCATATTTAAGCTGCCCTGGCAGGGGCTTAAGTTCTAAGACAGGTGGTTCAACAGTAGAGGGCTTTTGGATTAAATGGTTATCCGAAGTGTAATTCAAGGGTTCGAATAACTTACCTGGACGATGGTCTAACCAGTTTACCTCCTCATGACCTTCAGTATCAGATGTATTGGATTCAGAGGAGTCACTGTCGTCGGTGCTGTCGTCGTTGCTGTCGTGACAGGCTTGTAGATGGCTGTCGCAGCAGTGACCAAATTTTATATCTCGGCAGCCCGTCCTGATGCAGGGTTGATCAAAGGTCACCTCAATGATGGCCTTGCATTCCTCATCCACATCAGCATGTTTCATTGCTTGGAGAACATTCAACTTAATTTCTTGATCGTTTACGCGCATGGTGAGTTCTCCTTTCTCCACATCAATCAATGATCTTCCCGTGGCTAAGAAGGGTCGCCCTAGGATGACTGGTGCGTTCTCATCTGCCTCACAATCTAAAATAAGAAAGTCAGCAGGAAAAATAAGTTTATCCACTCTTACCAAGATGTCTTCAATTTTTCCCTCGGGGTGAACGTAAGAGCGGTCGGCTAGCTGTAGGGTAACTGTCGTGGGCCGCGCCTTGCCAATACCTAGTTTCTGAAAAACAGATTTGGGCATTAGATTAACACTAGCACCAAGATCACATAATGCCTTACCCACAAATTTATCGCCGATTACGCAAGGTATGAGGAAGCTCCCCGGATCCTTCTTTTTCTGGGGTGGTTGCCGATGAAGAATACTCATGCAACCTTCTTGCATCCTTACCGTTTCAAATTCCCCAAGTTTAGATTTTTTAGACATGACATCCTTGAGAAATTTAGCATAACCGGGCATCTCCCTAACAGCATCTAACAACGGAATATTGATATGAACCTGTTTAAAAATATCATAAATCTTTTTAAGTTGAGATTCATGCTTAGCTTGCTGTATCCGTTGCGGAAAAGGTGGTGGAGGACGGTAATCAGCAATGCGTCCTTCCCACTGCATGCGAATCTGAGGACGATACTCATCTTTTTTCTCCTCTGTCGCTTTTGCTGTCGTGACAGGCTCATCGGCAGCAGTCTGTTTATCACATGTCGGGGCAGCTTCCTCGGCAGGTTTATCCAAGGCAGGTTCCTTTTCTGTTTCAGCTTCTTTTTCTGGCCCTGGTAACTTTTTCCCACTCCTAGTAGTAATTGCCTTACATTGCTCATGTGGGGGTGGTCTAGCATTTTCAGTATTGCTAGGAAATCCTCCATTCTGCCGTGGCTTAATGTGCTGCGACACCTGACCCATTTGTGTCTCTAGAGATTTCAAGGTAGCCTCATGATTTGTCATTCTCATCTTGGTTTCATCCATAAAGTCTTCCGTTTTCTTGACAAACTTATTAATGTTCTCCATATACGTACCAGTCTGAGACATAAAGGTGGCCAGAGTCTGTTCCAATACACTACTTGTGGCAGGTGGTGGCTGCTGTTGCTGCTGAGGTGGCAGGTTCTGCGGCAGGTTCTGCGGCAGATGCTGTCGCGTCAACAATCTAGGACCCCCCTGATTCTGATTATGTGCTTGTGGATTCAGGGCATTGTTTGGGTTACTCCAGGAGAATTTGGGATCCTTCCTCCAATTAGGGTTGTAATTGTTGGAATTGTAGTTCGGCTTGTAATTTCCAACATATTTTCCCTCTTCTATATTTATGGGGCATTCATCCCTACTATGATTTCCCTCACAAGTAGCACAAACTTCCTCGACAGCAAATCCTTGTAATTCATCATCATTCAATAATTTTTTCATTGCTTTAGTAAGGAATGCTACCTGTGATTTCATAGTGCTGTCGGCCTCATAGTCCTTGACAGCAAGTACCCGTTTACCTCCTCTTCTAGTGGTTGGAAATTGCTCCTCATTCTTAGCCAGATGTTTCAAAACTTGCAGGGCCTCGTCCGGATCTTTATCCAATAATAGTCCATTTGCTGCAGAATCAATTCGAATGCGAGTTTGTAAGTTAGCAGCATTATAGAACTTAGTTACCTGATTCCAGACGGGAAATCCATGCATTGGGCAGTTTCGTAGAAGAGTTGTAAATCTGTCCCAGGCCTCGTGCATTGGCTCGTCATCTTCCTGTTGAAAAGTAGCAATTTCATTACGTAATCGCTCAGCTAAATGTGAAGGATTAAAACGAGACAAAAATTCACGAGTTAAATCTGCCCAAGTCATAATAGAACCCGGTGTAAGTTTATTCCACCAAGTTTTAGCTCTGTCCCTCAATGAATGGGGAAATAACCGAAGCCTCAGTATCTCCGGACTAACTCCTGGCAGTCTAAACGAACCACAGATCTCCTGGAACGTTTTGAGATGCTCCCTAGCATCTTCTGTCGCAGAACCACTAAACTGCCCGGCGTTGTTGATCATACTAAACATTACAGGTTTAAGCTCGAAGTTGTCAACATCAATATCCGGCAGTGTGGTCTCCAGCTCTACATGATCGTTCAGCATGTAGTCACGACATGACCGTCGTCCACCTGCCGCGGGCGGGTCACCGACAGGCGGGATTTCTTCACTGATAGGCTGATTACGGGCCATCTGCTCTAGCTCTTTCTCAAGGTATTCGTTCCGGTCTAAGAGGTGGCGAATCTGTTTCTTAAGATTAAAGGAACGCTCGATCTCCGGATCTAATTTATACTCAGGATCTTCACCTCTTTTCGATCTGCGCATAAACAGGAAAACCTTGTGAAAAGCAAGAGTTTAAAACACTAAAGAAAAAAAACAAAAACAAAAACGAAAATAAAAACAAAAGGTGCAAGGAAAGAAAAGTGTAGTTATGTTGCCAATCCCCGGCAACGGCGCCAAAAACTTGTTGCGTCTAAAATGGGCTATCGCAATTATAGTGCAAGTATACACGACGCAAGTAGTAAAGTGATACGAAGTATCGGATATCGTCTCCACAGGGATTGGGCTAATGACTTCACCTTATTTCACTGCACAAAGTAGAAGTAATAGTTTGAGAGAATTGTCACGAAAATAGTAAGGAAAACGCAAATAAAAGAAGTAAGATATCAAGATAGAGAGAATGGGCTGGTATTGAGTTGCTCGGTAGTGCAGGTATTGAATTGCTTAGGATCTCCAGTTCTGTCGTCGCACCCGTCGCCGACAGCACCTGTCGCGGCGTCTGTCCGTTAGCTGTCGCGGTAGCGAACACTAACTCCGTACTTCAAGCTTGGCAAGAATCCCAGATCTGCCTTACCCTATCCCTAGGCAAAAGTCTGTCGGCGATCACGTCTTTGATGATACCTCCCGGCGTGAATCGAAGGATGAACACCGATGTGTATGAATTCTTCTTTAGCCACTTAACCTCGCCCTATCCCTAGGCACGAGATGGTTCAACTATAAACTAGAGAACGCGCTCTTATCTCTTTCGTATACTTAACTCTCCCGATGCTAAGTAAATAGATAACCTCACAATGCTCTCCCGATGCTCTTGCAAGATATTAAAACCAAGATAAAAGAACTTGAAGTTTATTTTATTGAACTTGAAAAAATCCTAAAACAAAGCAACCCTTGCAACTACTTTACAAAACAACCCGTAGCCCTAGGGGGAATTTAAACATATCGGTGACAGGTAAACGGCAGGGTTTAGGTTTCGGTTATGGGGTAATCGGTTATGCCCTAGGTTTAATCTATGCCCTTTATATAAGCTTTGGGCTCAAGTTATCTAAGGTAACAAGGATTACAACTTTAATTAAAAGTAAGATTCTAATAAAGACTAAATCTCTAAAGTCTCCTACTTTCCAGCCGCATCCTTGCTTTTAGGGATTTCCTCTCCTTTGAGCTTTGGCTTGACATATCTTTTGATCCGGGGCTTGGAAAAATATTCGGCTTCCACACGACAGACAAGCAGATTTTTCTCTATCTATCGAGGTCCACTTGACTTTTCCTCTTCATGAGTCTGCTGTCACCATGCTGTCACGACAGGTCCATGACAGGTTCGTCTTCTTCAGCTGCTTGTCCAGTTCAGCTCTCCTGCTTGTCTGCCCTGCGCCTGCCTTCAACATCTTCTGTGACAGATACCTGCAAAAATAGCCATCTTTCAGTAGAATCCGTGCCTTTTATATAATTGTGATGTTTTATTGAAAACTAACCTAAATGCAATGCAATGATGCTTGAATGCAGCAGAAATATGGGTTAAAAAGGGTGTAAATAATAGAACTTTTACGCACTCAACACATATTATGAGTGTATTTTCCTCTCAGACATTGTTGTTAGGGTCCTTGAATGAAGTGATAACTCTAAAACATCTACCAACTGAAGACTGCTTTTCTTCGACGATGTTTGTTTGTGAAATGACATTTGGAATTCCTTCATTTCCCTTCACGAATAAGAAAAATCCATTTGTTGTCCCCCTTTGAGCCTGATATTATTTTTCTTGTGATTTAACCCTAACCAAGGATCACTCCCCACACCGGGGGAATAGAAAATGAAACGTTATTTGAAAGAAATATGTTAGATTAAGTTAAATGTCCACAAAAAGGAAAAACAAGAAAAGGCAAAAACAAGGAAAAGTATAGAAAAAGAAAAAAAGGAAAAGGAAAGTGAAGAAAAAGAAAAAAAAGAAAAAAGAAAAAAAAGAAGAAGAAAAGAATGAAGAAAAAGAACGTTGAAGAGTGAAGGAAAATTTGAAACAAAACCTTCAAATGAGACATGTAAAGGAAATGAACTCTAGGGTGAAAACTCAAAATGGGCAGTCTAGAGTGATCCAAAGAATAAAAGAAGAAGAACAGAGATTTCATTAGGAAAAGTTGATCCTTGGTTTAATCACCATTAAAATATGAATTTGAGCCCTTATATCCTTTCTTTGGTAACCCAAGCCTAGCCTGCATTACAAGCCTTAAAAGACCATTTGGATCACACATGAATATTTAAGAAAAGGAGTTCGTCTTCAAAACACATTCTGCCTAATTGAGTTAACCTTTCTTCAGGGACCTCGAGCTTCTAATGTCTGATTGAGATTAGAAAAAGTGGGAAATTTTAAATTTGGGGAGCGTGTGAGTAACAGAGAGCCACCAAAAATGGGGCACTATCCGGTTGATGGATTCTTGAATCATTCATGTTTTGAATTTGGGGATTCTGACTTAGCCCTTTTTCTTGTGTTTGCCATGACTATTTTCTTGAGATCCCTATTTTTAGCATTTCCTTGCGCTGGCTATGACTTTTTTCTTGAACTATATTTTCTAGCCTTTTCTTGCATCTTACAAGTAGGCTGACATAGATTAATAAAAAGCAAAAGATTTCTTGGTACTGATCTCGACTGTAGGAGACCATGAATGAATGTTTTCACCATTTCAGAAAACAATTGAACCTCAGTTTGAATGGGGCATCGCCTTGTATGAGAAGAAGAAGCACATGCGTTAAAGAGTTTGAAATGGGTCGTGTTGTCAAGAAAAGATCCACATATGAAAAAGCTCAAAAGCATGAAAAAAGAAAGAATTGCACTTGAGAAGCAAACGATGCCATCAGATTGGGGCAGTCTACGTAGGCTAATGATTTAAGACCCTCAGTATGAATAGGTGTGAGAAGGAGAGATTAAAGCGCCAATATCATTCGAAGGAATTCAGGGTGGAAATAAGCTTTCACATACAAGCAGTTCAAGATGTCTTGCAGGGGCAAAAATTTGAGAATTCACAAGAAGCATTGAAGATGCTTGATAAGAGGCATATGAAGACTTGGAGCTTTCAAAACCACAAAAGGAAGCCTTTCACTCAGCATTGATGTATCAACTACAATGATGGTAGACCTTGGGACATTTGCCTACGGAGATCGAATGTTTTCGACAAAGCAAAGAGATATGAAGAATGAGAATGACGAAGCAATGACACTTGAAGGAGTCCGTCCTTTCAACCAATAATACATGATCATTGGATTAAGTGAGCAAACATTGAATGTTTTCCATGAGTCGGAAAAACAATGAAAAGGTATAACTGCTTATCTGGAGTAAGCGAGTAAACGTATGGAAAAATTAATTTTGAGAAAAAAATTCAAAAAAAAAAGAAATGAGACATGCATTCATGTTTTAGGCATCCCTAGGGGCATGCATATCATAATTGCATTAAGTATTGCATTTTTCATGTACACGAAGGACCTTTCAGCAAAAGAACCCGCCTATCCATTCGGGCATTTGGAGAATGGAACCCCGCTTATTCATCCAAGCGTAAGGTGGATGAAACACTTTTCAGAACCCGCATATTCATCCAAGCGTAAGGAGGATAAAATTTTTTTTAGAAGATTCGCTTATCCGTTCATGCGTAAGGAGAATGGAGTTTGCTTATTCATCCAAGCATAAGGAGGATGAAATTTTTTCAGAAGATTCGCCTATCCGTTCAGGCAAAAGGAGAATGGAGTTCGCTTATCCATCCAAGCACCAAGAGGATGAAATTTTTTTAGAAGACCCGCTTATTCATCCAAGCGTAAGGTGGATGAAACACTTTTTGGAACCTGCTTATTCATCCGAGCATGAGGAGGATAGAACCCTTTTTTAGAGTTCGCTTATTCATCCAAGCATAAAGAGGATGAATTTTTTCAGAATATTCGCTTATCCGTTCAAGCGTAAGGAGAATGGAGTTCGCTTATTCATCCAAGCATAAGGAGGATGAAGTTTTTCAGAAGATTCACTTATCCGTTCAGGCGTAAAGAGAATGGAGTTCGCTTATTCATCCAAGCGAAAGGAGGATGAAATTTTTTAGAAGACCCGCTTATTCATCCAAGCATAAGGAGGATGAAGTTTTTTCAAGAAGATTCGCCTAGCCATGTGTAAGGAAAATGGAGGTTGCTTATTCATCCAAGCATAAGGAGGATGAAGTTTTCCAGAAGATCTGCTTATCTATTCAAGCACAAGGAGAGTAGAACTCGCTTATTCATCCAAGTAAAAGGAGGATGAAACTTTTTCAGAAGATTAACCTATTCGTTCAGGAGGAAAGAGAATGATTGTTTATTCATCCAAGCATAACGACGATGAAATCTATTGAAGTCTGTTTGCTTATTCATCCAAGCATAAGGAGGATGAAATCGTTCCAAGTCTGTTTGCTTATTCATCCAAGCATAAGGAGGATGGGGTTTTCAGAAGAATTTGCCTGTTTGAGTATCTAGGAGAATATAACCCAACTCAACAATTCGGGCACTTAGGAGAATATAACCCAGCTCACCTATTCGAGCGTAAGGAGAATAGAACTGGCCTATTTGTTTGAGCATGGAACCCAGCTCAACTATCGGGCATTTGGGAGAACAGAACCCAGCTTAGCTATTTGAGCGTAAGGAGAATAGAATCGGCTTATCCGTTCGGACATTTGGAGAATGGAAGCCCAACTCAACTATTCGAGCATAAGGAGAATAGAACCAGCCTATCCGTTCGGGCATTTGGAGAATGGAACCCAGCTCAACTATTCGTGCATAAGGAGAATAGAACCAGCCTATCCGTTCGGGCATTTGGAGAATGGAACCCAGCTCAGTTATTCGAGCATAAAGAGAATAGAGCACGCCTATCCGTTCGGGCATTCGGAGAATGGAACCAGTCAGTAAATCAGGTGAAAATTTGTGTCTTTTTTGTCTTTGCTTTATCTTTGTTTCACAAAGATAAACAAAGAGGAGCAGTTGTTGTCACTAAATTTTCACCCTAACTTTTAATAAAAGAAAAAAGAAAGAAAAAATTGGAAAAAATAATAAAAATCCTTTTAAAAGCCCATTCTTTTATAAAAAAACATTTTTAATAAAAACCTATTTTCAAAAAGCCCACTTTTTAATAAAGCCCATTTTAGGTTGAAAGCCATTTATTAAAGTAAAAAGTTAAAAAAAGAAAAAAGAGAAGAAAAGAAAAGGAAAAAAGAAAAATATATTAATAATGGTGTTAAATAAATAAAATAGGGTAATAATTGAGTGAAAATAAAAGAAAAAAGAACAGCAACAAAAGGGGTCAAAACAGTCAAAAACAATAAAAAAAGGAAAAGAAATAAAAAACATTAAATAAATAAAAAATAACAGTAAATAAATAAAAAGGGGGGAGAGCCAGCCCGCGCGTCATGCGCTGGCGCGTGACGACCACGCGCGCGGGGCTGGTCTCTCCAAACCCTTGTCGCGAGCTGCCGACCACTGTTTCTCCGTCCACCGGTCGCAGCAGCCGGCGTGGTTGGTGCCGTTCAAATCGCCTGGTTACCGCCGTTCGTTTGCCACCGATCCCGCTTGCCGTCGTCGCCTGTAGCCACCAGAATTAGCAAAAAACCGAAACGAAATAATAAGCCTTATATTGGAATTAAATGGGAAATTCTATCTCGAATTTAGATTAAAATGGATGATTTCTTGGGGGTTTTACCGGGTATCAAGTTTTGTGTCTGAATTAGGCTCCAATTTGAGGATTGAATTCGGGATTTAGCTTGATATTGAGCTTCAAAATCAAGTATAAAACCCCCCTTCACCCACTTCTTCTACACACAAAATTTGAGAGAAAACCCACTAAAAAGGTTCAAGAAAAATCCAAAAAATTCTCTGAATTTTTTTTTTTTGAGTTGGGTGGAAATTTTTAGAGAGAAAATACGAGTTTGGAGCAATTTTCCAGAGGTGGTTTGGAGCATTTCGAGAAGCTTGAGTTCGAGTTCATCGTTCGTCGATTTCTCGGTAAATTTTCTATCCTTTCTTTGTTTATTTTTATGTTAGTTATATGTTTGTTCTTGGTTGAATTTTGGTGTTTTTTTTGTGTTGTTTGTGATTTTTAGGTTGCTTTCTCGAAGTCGGAAAATCGTTCACGATTCCGGTAACTTTTTTGTTTTAAATTTCGTTTTAATTTTTAGTTTGATCCTAAAATATTTGCATGCTTTTAAAAAATGTTGTTAAAGTGATTTTGATCTTTAGAAATGTAGAAAATAATTTAAAAGTTGTTTAGATTTTAAATGCATGAATAAATTAAATAAATGTGGTTAAATTGAAAAACTTAAAATTAGGGATTTAATTAGGAAGAATGATAATGTGAGGAGTGAAATAATAAAGGGGCTTGATTTTAAAAAATATAAAAAGATTTTTGTGAAATTTAGTTTTAAATAATAGATGGGCAAAATGATTTTTTAAAGAAAAAAATAATTAAAATGTTTTTTAGGACAAAATATAAAAAGAAGTAAATTTTCAAGAAAAATAAAATAAAGAGGTTTTAAAGTAAAAATTAGGGTCTAGGATATTTAAATAATTTTTTGAGAAGGGAAAAACTTTAAAAGAGTTCCTAGGGAAAAATAAAGTTTGTTTTCTAAAATGGGTTGTTTTAAAAGAAAAAAAAAACTTAAAATGGAAAAAATGAAAATGAATTTAAAAAGAATGAAAATTCTTTTGAAAAAAAGGAAACACAAAATGGTAAAAAAACATAAAAAATGAGAAAGGTAAAAAACACAAAAAAATACAAAAAGTAAAAAACGTAAAAATGGAGTTTTTCTTAGAAAATAAAAAGTAAAAAATAATAAAAGCCTTTAAAAGGAAGAGTAAAAAGGGTAAAATTCAAAAGAATAAAAAATTTGCTTGCTTGTTTTAGAAATAGGTGAAAACTTGGGATTACGGACTAAAGCTTAGATATAGATTTTTTCTTGTTGAAAAATGTTCTTCATAAAAAATAAAATATACTTAAACATATTTAAACCTTAACTTAGGAATAAAAGACTTAGACATTTTTAGGGTTTTTAAATAAACGAATTTAGAATTTAATAAAATGCTCAACACACTAAATTTCTTTGTTGTTTGAAAAGTGAAAACATAATCAATGTGGTGTCTTATCAAACGGGAATGACGGGTTAGCGCCAGAAATGTTGGCGGTGATTAAAGTTCATCTCCCGAGCGATAAGACCGTTAAAATAGATTAATATTCATTAAACGGACAAATAAAGTTGAACCTTTTTTAACTTGCAAATTTCAGTTTTGAAAACGATTTTAAAACCAATTAGGTACCAATTTTAGGCGTCGTGGGGGTGCTAACCCTTCCCCACGAGTAACTGACCCCCAAACCTATTTTCTGATTTTCCGCAGACCAAAATCGTTGTTTTATTAAAACCATAAAATGTTTTATTAAAATAACCATATTTTTAAAAGTGGCGACTTCGTTGATTTGTAAAAGTAGTTTTTCAAAAATTCGAATCCTCCCGTAAAAAGGCGGTTGCGACATCATCACCACAAATCTTGATGGAATCTCTTATCATCAAGACCTACCGTGGTGGAATCTCTCATCACCACACTCTCACTTTGGAGCGGGATGGCACTACCCCCATTGCCTGAACCAAAGAGCACATACGAATTTTGTATATTATAGTGTGCTTCTCATCTTATTGGTCGACCAATTATATCCGGTAACAATTATCTCATCTCATTTCAAAAGCATAAACAATGCATAGCATTTTCTCAACAAGTTCTATCTTTTCAAAATCACAATTCTATCTCATGGGATAATATAAGTCATCAATCATTTCTCAAAACATGCATAAAACAGTAGGTGTACATCTATCTTCAAAACATAAGCATGATCATAAAAATCAATGGGATAAAAACTGAGAAACGAGAGCGAATCTTTTCAAATTTACTTCTGGGCTTAGATTAGTGTTTCAAACTCAATATAAACCCTCAAACCTTGCTTTCAAGTCTTTGAAAGGCTTTAAAACCAATTCCACTCACCAACAACGCCTCGCTTGTTTTGCCGAAGCGTAATCAAGCTTCCGAAGCTCCCGAAACTTTACCAATTGCTTCTGATACGTTCTCCCCTATTTATACCACACAAGAACAGGGGATTAATGCATCTCAATGCATTAAAATCACCAGCAACCAAAGTCACTTCTTTGCTCTGCCCAAAAACACCAAAACACCTATCCAAAACAACCAAAAACACTTTCGATTACTCTACAAGCTCAACCCAATCAAAACCTAACACTTCCATCCAATTTTAATCATCAATTAACATCTAAAATCAACCTAATTACATCCTTTTATCTCCAGCAACACCAGAACCACAATATAACCATAAAAACCCCAAATCTAACAATCTAACAACTAGAGATCCAACTCATTTCGGGATTACTATGATAAAATCTTTATTTCAACATCATTTAACATCCAAAACATGATTAAAATCAATCTCAAATGAATCAAAATAGTACCATTACGAAAATCTTAAGAAATCATCTTTAAAAGCTTGATCTCACCATTTTCATCAAATAGATTATAAAACATTGTTAATAATCACAATTAGAGAGCCAAAGACTTGGTAATTTCATTAAAGAACCTCGATTAGAGGAGAGAAAAGAAAGATCACCTCTAACACAAGCTTTTCCCCTTGATTGCAATGATTTAGATGAAAACCTTCAAGAAATCCATAGATAGTTGATGTAGAAATCTATGAGAATCATTTAGAAATTAAAAGTGGATGAAAAGAGATAAATATCTGGAGATTTTACTGATGAAAAGATAGTTTGACTAATAGGAAAGTTGAGAGAAAAATTTAGGGGAAAAGTAGTTACGTAATTTTAGCCTTTTAAAATCCTTTTTATCAAATCTCAATTAATAAATCAATTATTAAATCTTTTAAAAACACAAAAATCAAGGAAAAGGCTGATAACACCTTGGTGTAATAGCTCCCTAAAGATTCTAAGTTTTGTCCCTCTTCAATTTAGTCATTAAAACGTGTTTTGCAATTTTTACAATTTAGTCGCCATTTTCAAAATACCAATTAAATCAATTCAATTTTATCAAATTGAACTCTCCAAAACCTTCAAAATTTGATTTTAAGATTATAAAATATTTTCCATATTTTATCTCCCTCAAAAACCATTTATTTTAAAATAATCTCGAAACTAGCATAACTCGCTTGAATCGGTTCACCCGAACCTCTTAGCTGAACCTGACTAACTCATAGTACCAAAATCGAGGCGTTACATCCCTGCACACATTTCCCCTCATATTACAAATGCAAGATGTCTGATCTTTAACGATGTTGTTGATACGTATGCATGGCAACGGGATACAAGCTTCTCCATTGGCAATGCCTATGACCAACTCATGAAATCTTCTAGGAATCTCTGCTCTACTGATTAGAAGGTTATATGGTAGCTTGTGATACCCCAGAGAGTTTGCCCTTTTATATAGCTTGCTTATAAGGAGAAAGTTTTGACAAACAAAGAACGTCATCGTCGTTTCCTAACCCCTGCTCCCACATGCTCTCTCTGTGGAGCAGCGATCGAGCCCGTTCTTCACACGTTGTGTGACTTTTTATCTATTCGACACATCTGGGATCAGGCTTCCCAAACCTCATTACTTTCTAATTTCTACATTCTCGACCAAGGCAATTGGATCCTCCTGAATATCAAGCTATCTTTAACTTGCCTCTCCACGGATTCTAGTTGGAACCTATTTTTTGCGACTATTTGTTGGCATATTTGGAAGTCCCGTAATGAACAGATTTTCAATGGTACCGGGTCCTCTCCTTCACTTGTCACCCAACGAAGTCATATCTGGGCTAAGCACTATGAGCCCTGCAAAACACAGTCTTACCGACAGGTTCCCTGGTCATGGTCTGCCACCACGGTCCAATGGTCTCCCCCTCCCACCCGCTGGGTCTCTCTCAATACGAATGTCTCAATATGTTTATCGTCAAGTAATGCCACTGTTGGTGGTCTTTTTCGAGAATGCTCTGCTTCAAGGATCCATGGTTTTAGTCGAGGCATTGGTTTATCAGATGCCCTCAAGGCGAAGCTTTGGGCAATCCATGATGGTCTTTTTTTGGCTTGGCAGCACGTGTTTGAATTTGTGCAGGTTCAATCTAATTCGGCACGCGCTGTAGCGACAATAAATGCTCTTGATGCTCGACACTGCTCTATTACCCTTGTCCGAACTATCTCGGCCCTCCAAAATCGAGGTTGGTCAGTTGACTTGTCCTGGATCCCTCGCGAGGCCAACCATGTTGCAGATACGTTGGCTAGACATGCTAATTGGACTCATTTTGATATGTTCCATTACGAGACTCCTCTAGACCATGTTCGCAAGCTCTTCACCAAAGATGTTGAAGGTCCCCCTTATTGTAAAACTAGTACTTTTTAGCCTAGTCTCTTAGTTTTCATCTTAATTCAAAAAAGGGCTGAACATCAAATTCAATTCTAAAAGAAAAAATAAACTATAAACAGGAATAAAAAAGTATATTACAAAAGCGAGGATACAAAAACTAATCAGTTCTAAAAGAAAAAAAACTATAAAATAGAAAGAAAAAACGTATTACATAAGCGAGGATACGAAAACTAATCGGCCATCGTTAATATCAAAAGATTTGTAATCGCATGCAATTGCTTAACATAAGGGTGTTCATGGTCGGTTAACCTTACCGTTTAGCCTAACCGGTTGGTTAATCGTGCTAACCGTAACTTAACCATTAAAAAACGGTTAACCGTTAACCATTATTGACGGTTAACCAACGATTAAGTTACAGATTAACCTATAATCTATTAGAATTTTTTTTCATATGTTCAATACTTTTGAAAATAATAAAAATATCTCTCCGATAAATATTGTATTAAAATATTAAAAAAATACTTAATATATATATCAATAATTTAATATGAATTATGGAAATGGAACCAGTTGCATTTGGTGGCCAACTGCCCAACACCATTGTATCCGCCATAATTCAAATGAGATTTTTAATTTCATAATCGAATTAAAACGCAGTCGTGTATGCACTTAATTATGAAACAAATATATATGATTAGGATCAACTTAAGCTTTGTAAAACTTAATTACTTTTATACGATTTTTGGACCGTTGGATGATAGTAATTAATGGCTCAGATTATTTTCTTATCTTTTCTCCCAAGTGATAATCTTTACATTTTTTAATATTAATCTCATCCATACATTTCACACATCCAATGGTCCTAGATTAGTGTAAAACTAAATGAGTTTTACACCATGTAACTTGATCACATCCCATATATATAAATTCATGTTCACTAGTTTTGAATTATTAATATATTTTTTTCAAAAACTCACAATGATTAATAATTGCAACAAATGTATATTTAAATCTTTAAAAATAAAATAATTCGTTAACAAAAGTTTTAGTGAATATAAATTAGACTATAATAATTTTAAACAAAACAACACGATAGAAGATTTAAAGAAGTCCATTTAAATTTGTATCTAACCTTAAAATATGATAAATTTATAAATAATTTAATAACGATTAATTTAACGGTTAGTCGTTTGTAAAAATTTGTAATTGTGGTAATAACCGTTAACTATTATTTTTAATGATTAGTTAACCAAAATAATTTAATCTTCAAAAATTAGGTTAATTAACTTGTAAAATGTACAGTTATATCAGTTAATGATCATAGTTAACAGTTATGGTTAATTGTGCACGCCCCAAATTTAACACCGTATCCGAACCAGTTGTATTTGCGGTAACAGTTGGGGAATGGGCCTCATTTATATATTTAGACATCATATATATATTGGGCCTGTATAATTATGTTTTAACACAATCTGATCCGAAAACTTCCTACTTACCCCTTCAGTTTGCAGTGTAAAAATCTGTAATACCAAACACTGAAAAGTGAAGAACAACATTGAGAAATGAGTGATGAAAACTTGTCAATAAATCTCCCTTGAAAGCAATAAATCATTTTATCTGTTATCAAAATGTTTTAACCCAATTTGTTGAGTTGTTTCGAGAAAGTATAAACCGAAATCGTTCTCTTCGATCCATAAATTCGAATCTGAAATATAACACACGAATGAATATAGTTTGGAAATCATATATGAATTGAAGTAGATTCAAATTTGAAAAGTGAATATGCATGTGATAAAACCTTGGCAACTCAACCAGGTCATGACAGTGATAGCTATGGACTTGATATCTTCCCGATGCTAATACACAAAAAGCTTTGTTAGGAAACAAGTGAATTGCGTCAGTGGGGCTCATGGGATTTTGACCCATCATTCCCATTTTTACTTGCTCCATAAGAGAAAAGATGCCTTCCCCCAAACCAATATGTGCATATTTTGCACAACAATATTTATTTCTATCATATATATATATATATATATATATATATATATATATATATAGGGTGATTCTCGACATGTGTAATAGAAGAGTCCCAAAATGAGTTATACTTACGAGGAAAAATAAAAAAAATAGTTATGAACTAGTGATCAATGACGGAACTTGGTGATAGAGTTTAGGAGGCCAACTTTTTTTCAAAAATTTTAGGGTCTAACTAAATTTTTTGAAATTTTGAGAGGCTTAATGAGAATTTTTAAAAATCATCGAGGAATTTATAAATTTTTTTTTGGGAGGGGGCAAATTAATTTTTTTTAAACTTTAAAGATATAAATTATATATTTTCTAAATTTTTAAGGAATGGTGGCCCCCACAGGTCTGCATTGTGTTATATCCTTACTAGTGGTAAAAGCACATGGAAATACAAAATATTGTTGTACTTCATAGATTTCGACTCTATATTTTTGTTCAAAAGTCAGTCTATCACACACAAGCCAACAAATATCTATATTTCTTTCAAATGAGGCTCTCATTTTAATAAATTATACATGACCCCCTAGTTCTTTGAATCGCCCATGTCTTATTACAAAATTGGACAATAAGACATAATACAAATTTGAAATTTAATTAAAAGACTAATTTCAGCTTATATCATAAACACTTTATGATCAATAATAATCCTTGAAAGAAAACATCCAATCCTGGAAACTTCATATTTCGGCTTTATTAAATTGCACCCTAATTTCACATAGTAATGCCAACACAGAAGCGACAGACACATAGCTTATGTATGTAGGGGAATTAAAGAGATAAAAGTCTTTTCAATTGGATATTATAAAATTTAGTGATAATCTTTGAGTAAATTCCTTGATGTGCAATATTTTCTTAAACTAAGTTTTTTTGATGGATACTAGGGAATTTATTAAGATTATATTATGGGTTTTATACAGCTACTTGAAGTGACTACATTTCTGCATCCTTTACTTCTCTTTTAACTTTTTTTTTTATTTGTCCACCATGCATCAAACAAATCTGTAAAACCATTCACTACAAGCTGATTGAGTCGATAGAAATTGAATATTTTATTGATTACCATTACATTCAATATTGTTAATGAGACAAATCAAAGGTTAAAAATAAAAACAGACACTCATATTTTACAAGGGAAACCTTCGAGGGAAAAAGCCAACATAAATATTTTTCTTGAAATTTATGATGCTGAAATGGGATAGCTTTCTGTCAACTATTTTTTATTTATAAAAAAACTGAGAACATCCTTTGGAAACTATAAGGACAAGATTAGCTGGATCATGGGATTGTGTCACTAAAAGGTTAAATTAATTTCAACTAAGCAGCTGAACAGTCAAACTGTTGGGTTAATTAATTTAGAAAGGGGTATCGTTGAATTTGTAGTGGGGAGATGAAATGGATATTCATGAGCAGCAACGTAAATTGGTATATGATTTGATGGCAGAAAGCAAAACACGACGATTTAAACAATGGTAGGCCAAGCAATTGATTATAATTGTTTCTTGGTGTTGTCGAGGGCGAAAACAGCTATGTCAGAAGGTGACACCTTTCTTCACACGCTTTTACTTCTAAACATTCAAAATTCATTCACCATTCCAAAATATTGAAGGACTATATAATATATAAAGTTTCATTCATTTTTATAACTTTAATTAAAAAAATGTTTAAACTATATTTTCTAGGTGTTTAATGTTTTTCTTCATCAATATAAGTGTTTAATATTTATTTCGTTATTACTTTAGGTGTTTAACGTTTTATCCCGTTAACATTTTAAAGTTGATTGATTAAAAAACTCGATATCTAATCATTACTTGATACTTGACTTTGATTTTATTTTCTTTTTTATTTTTAAAAATTTAACTTTCTTAAATTTTCAAAAAGAACCCTAAAATTTCTAATTTCTCAAAAAAAATCTTGAACTCACAAAACACCCCCAAATCTCCGAATCTCTAACACTAAATCCCTTAATCTCTTCTATGTCATTGTTGATCACAACATCACCACAACCGCAATGATGTCTCCCTTGACGACGTCGTTTGTCCGTATAATGTTTATCGGAGCGTCGTTTGTCGATTTTTGATGATGAAAGACTAAGGTATTCGGTATTGGGGTTTAGCAACGGAAAGGGTGGGCAATGACGATTGGTTCAACGGTGACAATGGATGAATTTAGAGATTTTTAGATTTATGTTAGTGTTCTTTAGAAATTAGAGTGTGGTGGGACTTTGAGAATTAAGATTTTTAAGTTTTTTTTAATAAAATAAATTAGAAATTAAAATCACATCATGTGTCATGTTGTAACTGACCAACGATTTTTTTAGCGCTCGTTAACAGTCAAACACCTAAAATGGCAATGATTAAACGTTAGACACCTATTTTGATAAAAAAAAAAAGCATTAGAGATCTAAAGCGGAAAAGAAGTACAGTTTGTAAAAAATCAATTAAGCCTTCTTTTAACAAGAGCAAGAAACTGGATCTCATTAAAAATAAGGAAAGTACAATAAATACAATACACTTGAATCATAAAAATAACCTTGGGGATAAGTACATCAAGAAAACTCTTGAAGAAAGAAAATTAAAATATATAATCCAAAGAACGTGAAGAAAAAAGATTGGATATTCCCTTAAATATGTCGTTCATCTTCTATAGAAAATCCAACAACAATCATGAAAATTTTTCATGTTTCTTCCAACTAAACGCTATTTATGTATGAGTGGATATCGAGAAAATATTTGCATATTGCTCTGTTAACGGTTCTGATTGCATTGACAAACTACCACAAAAGAGATCTAACTATATTGGAGCATCGACCTTCCTTGATCAGAGGGTGCATCGTGGTGACCACTACACAACACCAAACTTTCAAAAAAAAAGATAAAAATCGTGTCACAAGACAGGAGAAAATCATGCCACAAAGGTAGACGGGCAAACACACCAACATGTGCGAAAAAAATCCCAAACGAATGATACTTGTTTGAGACTAAAAAAAATTAACACGGATTAAGCCTTTTATATAAAGTTTAAAATTTAAATATCAATTATTGTAATATTATTTAAACCGGTGTTTCACCTCTTTTATATCAAAGAAAATATTAGAGTTTTAACAATATATGGCTCTATGTTAGATTTGTTTGTGTATATTATTGGCTCAACTATGATTTTTATTTTGGCCATAGTCTTTCAAGGTGAAATAAGGGTTTAGTTGCATGGAACAATAAGAAACCAACAAAATATAGAATTTGGATACTAATTTATATATGGCATTGACAGTCCACATCGAATGAGTGCATGGTAATACCTTAATAAGAAGATTAAATAAAATATAAAATTAATGAAAAATAATACAATGATAATATTTTAACCTATGGAGTTATTCCTCGTATTCTTGTATGATAGTCTTAATACAGTAACGCTCAAGTCTTAATATCATTGACTGTATATTAGTAATTCAAGAATAACTAATTTGTTTAAACTCATTTTTTATTACTCTTCAAATCAGTTTATGGAATCAAAAATGCTTTTGGTATAAAGGGGGTGTTTGGTTCGTGGAAAAGATCATTACTTGGGGGAATGATCTTTTCCGGAATCTCATACCCACGTTTGGTTGGAGAGCATTCCCTCCAAGGGGTAATTTTACATTCCCAACAATAGCAGTTTTTCATTAAAGGGTGGGAATGTGATTCTCTTGAATTTCTTAGGTATTTGTCAATTCCTTCCCCTTTGGACCATATTACCCCTATGTTAATAGATTTTGTTCATATAGATCCTTTGTAAAATTTAATTAGTTGATTAAATATGTGTGGTGTAAATTAATTAAATATTTTTATTTAGTATTAATTTAATATTTAAATGGTGTTACAAATATTTAATGTATTTTTATTAATATTATATTTATGATGTTTATAAGTAATATGTTGCGATATCATATTGCTTAAAAATTAATAAGTTTAGAGTTGATGTTTTTAGTTTTATTTTTATGTTTATGACCTTGTAAAATATTTTAGTAGGTTAAACTTATTATATAAATTTTTATTAGTATTATACAACTTTTAGATTTATTTTATTATTTACTTTAATCTGCTTGACATGTCACAAGTAATAAAAAAATTAAAATTTTGAACATATTAAATTTCTAGCATCTAAAAATTTACGAAATATTTTAATAGATGATAACTAGGGTAAGTAAATATAAAATGATTTTTTAATAGTCTAAAGGTGATTACAAGGTAGTATATACAAAGTGATTGAACCCAAGTCTTCTAGGACGAACTTCATCCATTTTTCCACTGAGACCACTTGTTGGGTTCTTTTAAAGAATAGTTAATATAATAATTATATTAAATATGATAAATATATATTTTTTACAAATTTTAGATAGTGTAACAAAAAAAATTATATTAATTTTTGTGCATGTATTTTTAAGTTAATATTGAAACTTTAACATGTTAAAAAGAAAATATAACATATGGACAATTTAGTAAATTTTACTTCCAGATAACCTTATATACCTCCAGCCAAACACAGTAATCTTACATTCCTACACAATAAACCAAACAAAGTAATGTCACATTCCCAGTAATGTGTCAAGTAATGTTAAATTCCGGGAATCTTATTCCCAAAGGTAATCTTACATTCCGTGAACCAAACGCACCCAAAGAGTAATAAAAATCAGATTAAAAATAAATATTGAAATAAAAATTGATTTTAAAAAAACTCTAAAATATTACCGTTTTGGTTTTAGAGAATGAAGTTCGTTTTCATTTTCATTTTCTTGAAAATGAAAAACGATGAAGAAAACGTGTTTGGTTGAAAAATTAGAAAATAATTTTTAAAAAATGAAAAAAAATAAGAAAAAATTTGAAAAACATTAAAAAGATATTTGTATTGTTTTCACTGAAAATATTTTAAGAAAATGGAAAATATGAAATCAAGTTTTTTTTTTAATTTAACTTCATTTTAATCTGGATTCGAATTCTTCTAATGTCATTTTTTTAAACTTTGGTTCAGTTACTCATATTTTATTTGTTTATTATTATAATAATATTTTCTAACTATATTTTGTTTTAATTATTTAATAATTATTTTTCATTTCTATTTTGAAAAGCTAGATACCAAACACATTCTCATTATTTTCATTTTTGAAAACAAAATTTTCATCCCTATTAATCTAGCATGTTTTCTAATTTTTAAAAAACTAAAAGTAAAAATTATTTTCTAAAATAAAAATAGAAAATATTTCCTAAAACCAAACCGACCTAGCTTTTCGTTTTTATATCAAATTATCAAAATTCGATTTAACTTGGGTTATGTTTGGATACCACAGTGTAATTGCATAAAAAATGTAATTACTACCCTGGTGATTATACTCATGTAATTACAAGAAATTCCAATTTCTAGATTTGAGAGAGAGAGAGAGTAATTACTACTTTTTTTTATAATACCCATGAATTTTATTAAAACTATAGAAGATATCACAATTATAATGCATTCAAGAAGGAGAATAATGAGACTAATCCACCAAAATTTCTTACAACCCAAAAATAAAGAAAAGTGAATACTTTCATAAAGATAAGCATACCATCAAAATCCAGAAATTTTTCTGAATCTCCTTGTCTCTCTCCAATCGAGACGCATAACGGGTGAAAAGGGAGTGGTGAGCGACCCAAACTATCAGACATAATGTTCTGCTACCCATCACTGGTTACATCAGTAAACAACCATAAACCGAGTGAGGATCTATTTTTCTATGACCACCGACAAAATCATAAACAAAAACTAGCGTCGTTAAAATCTCTGTGCGCGCAACAAACGGCCGCTAAGGGTATGCTGAAATCATGCCACAATGATAAATAAAAACGAAACCACAAAACAAAGAAAACATGTCACAATGACAGAGAAAAATGCGTATAACGAGGACAGAGGAAACACGTGCCACAAAAGGTAGAGATTCTTATTAAAATATAAACAAGAAAAAATAAACTCGGTGGTTAACAACTAATACTAAAATTAATTACCGACCGCCAACTAAAATAAAAAAAAATTACAGGCAAATGATGAGCGCGGCAGAGAATTAGGGTTAATTGAGGTTTAACTAATATGTTGATAAATGGAGTAATTACTACTTAGTTCCCTATGTCATGTTTAGCTTAATAAATTGTAACTACACTCTACACAATTACATACGCTTAAATTTTAAAATAATACTAATTATAAGATTAAAGAATATAATTATTTGTATGATCACATTAACCATCACCCCTCTCCTAAAAATTAAAAATACATTTGGAGGCTTTAATTACACTCTATTCAGAAAGATTTACAAATTATAATGATTAATGAAACATGCTACATACATGTAATTACACGTAATTATAGGCAAATGCAATTAATAGATAATTTTTTAACGTAATGTTTAAAATTACTTTTCAACTAATCAGTAACATGGAACTGGTCCTCAATCATTACAAATAATGAATGTTGCAAGGAGTAAAGTGAACAAATAATTTAATTCAAACTAAATCACTAACATTAATCTGAAATTAAAGTTGGACAGTGTGAGATCTGAACCTGGGAGGCCTCGGGGCAACCTCCTTGCCACCACCATCATTTGGGATTGAATTGAAGAGCAAGAAATGCATGAGAGAGATTAGAAGCAGCAAACAGTTGGCGTTGCAGCCAAAGTATGACAAAGTCCGTGCACACACAGACGAATAGGGATAGGTAGTTAGTTGAGTTGAGTGGGCAAAGTTTGATTATTATAATGCCAATGCTGCAAACAATACATCCAAATGCTTTGCTACAAGATTTGGGTGATATGCCCGGTGTTAGGGTTTCGTTTTGTCTCTACCTTCCCTTCTTTAAGCCCATCCTCCCCCACACCCACTATATTTAACCCATTCCCCCCCATTTCAATCCTCATCAACTCTATCTTAAATGTTCCTACCACCATGGCTGCTGACCTTAGCCTTCTCTCTCTCACCCAACTTCAAAACTTAGCTCAATCCCAACAAAATCACAACCCCATGCCTGCTGGCTCCTGGGTCTGGAACCCTAACCCCCAACCTCAACATCCCGACGATGACTCCTGGGAGGTTAAGGCCTTTGCCGAGGACACAGCTCATGCTATGGGCACTACCTGGCCCCCTAGGTCTTATACTTGCACTTTCTGCAGAAGGGAGTTCCGCTCTGCTCAAGCCCTCGGCGGTCACATGAATGTGCACCGCCGCGACAGGGCTCGCCTTCACCAATCACACCCTTCTACTATTACTACCACCGCTACTGTTCCATTAATCAATCAAACCTCACCATCGTCTTCCACTCAAGAATTCGCCACAAATGGCGGCCTTTGCTTTCTCTACCAATTACCTACTACCCCTAATGGGGTTTTCACTTCTCCACCCATCAACGCATGCTCTATGTCACCCTATCCTTTTAACAACTCGATGGCACCACCGGGGTTGAACACTTCTTCTTCCTCTTCTCTCTGTTACTCGATTACCGGGGCCGAACCAGCTGCGGATAATGATAATATAAACGACGGCAGCAACAGCTTTAAGGAAGCATCAACCGAAGAGCTTGATCTAGAGCTTCGACTAGGGCATAGACCAACACCATCTTGACGGAGAAAAATAAAAGCAAAGACGGTGAGTGAGAAATTTCCTTTTTTATATATGAATTTTACCTGCAGTTTGAGGAAGAAAGAGTGCCTGATGGATATGTATAAGATTAAGATAGTGGCTTGATTAACTTGGTGTGAGTTTATTAATGCTTGATATATTCATTTACTGGTATGTGAGATGAACAGAAATCAAAGTTAAAAAAAAAAAAAGAAAAGCACTCATGTAAATTTGGATTTGTTATGTTACATTTAATAAAGGAAGATTAGGGTTGTTGTTGGCAGTGCGGTATCATGTTCTGAGGAAATCAGAGTCAGCGTGTACAGTGTTTGTTTCTCTCTGGGCATATATTTCCGTGGGGATTATTATTTCAATCACAGGACTAAATTAAAAGTTCAAAATTATAGAAAGGCCATTTGTGTCACTGCATTAAGATTGCCTACTTTTACCAAACATTTATACATATAAACCCTACTAGAATCTGCACTGATTATTATTATTATCAATAAGATCAATTTTAGCAGAGAAACAAATGTGTACAAGTAAAAAACTAATACGGATTAGTTAATTGGACCGACACCTCTGAAAACAATTCCTTCTACGAAAAATTATGATGATTATGTACATTATAATAAAGCCATTTTTTACTATTGATAATGAGATATGGTCATACTATTTTGTACTTGTACATGTATAGTTAATTAAGACAATTAGTAACTAAAAGCACAGGAGTGATGGAAGAAGACGAAATTAAGTTACGTATATAGATCTAGTGGCGAATCCAGAAATATTTTTCAGAGTGGGCACAAGCTAAATTTTTTTTAAGGGTGGACATAAAATTAAAAATTTCAAAAGTTCAGGGTGAGCACAAGTCATAAAAATTAAGGATTAATTTATAAAATTTTAAAAATTAAAGACAAATATGTAAACTTTAAAATTTTCGTCACTGTACAATCGACTTCATTGTTTCTCAAATTTTATTAGTTCAAATGTTAATGAATAATGGATGTATCTTTAAGTGATTTACCAATAAAAAGTGTTTTTTAATATCAATTAATATTAAATATGAGATTATTCTGAAGAGTATCTAAAAGAAAAATATCTTAGCTAGCGAAATAAAATTGCCTGCTCAACTTGTGCATTAATTATTCGATTTTGAGATTTATTGATCGAGCGGCCAAAAATGCTCATATTATTTATCATGCATTCAAATTTTGATATTTATTTTAGAAATATAAATATCTATCTACTTAATAAAAAATTGTTGGACTTATGTGTTTGGTTCGCGAAAAAAAAAACGATTACGATGTGTAATAATCTTTTCCCCTTCATATGTCAGGTAATTATACATTTTGGGAATCTTGTTCCAAGAGATAATCTTACATTTCATGAATCAGACTCCCCAAAGAGATTTATGATCAAAATTTGGGAATTTTATCTTTGAAAATCTTATTTTTAATATTTTTATAAAAAAATGTTTTTAATGGTATAAATAAAGAATTAGGCTAGAAATAAATAGAAAGGTGAATATCATATAAGTCCTTAGACTTAAAAAAAATATTTTGGTCAGTAGACCTTAAAATTTTAATTTTAATCACTGACAATAACTTTCATTTCATTTTGGTTATTTGTGATTAGTTTTCATTACTGACACATGCTATCACTTGATGACACAATAAAAATACCAAGTAAAAAAATAACTAAATAATAATTAAATGATTTCTGTATAGGTCTTTTTGAATTACTTAAAAATTACTATTTTATTTTATAATTTTATACTTTTTTCTATGTTTATATTAGTCAAGTGGACCGTTGAGATTACTATAACCAATTTAAAAAATTAAGAAAAAATTAACCTTTTTTAAATCTACATAAAATTAAACCAAATTCACAAAATTTAGTTTAATTACTACTTTTGAATTATTTTTGAATTTGATTTAATTTTAGGTATATTTTTTAAAATATATATAGTAATTATAGTAATCTCAACGCCCACATGACTAACATAAATTCATTTCAAACATATAAAATTACAAAACAAACTAGTAATATTTATGTAATTTAATTTTTAACTATGTGAATAATTATTTTTTAGCTTTCCCCCTCAATTTTACCTTAAAATATATATTCTCAGTCACATAGCAAATGGAATGTTTTGGTGTCGTGGTTAAGCAATTTAAAGTTTCTTGGGAACTTAGGGTTCAAAATCTAAGGTCAACCATCCAATTTTTTTGTTTATTTTTTTCAACCAGCCAAATAGTAACACGTATTGTCACATTATGATGTATGCATGGATAATAAAATGAAAACAAAAGCTAATGTGGTGATTAAAAAATATATTTTTAAGTTCAGTGACTAAAATAAATTTCTTTTAAAGTTAAATGACCACTAGTATAATTTACCATAAATAAAAGACCAACAAAACAAAAATGATAAAACGGCCTGCCTAATTTCCTATCCATCTAACATGTATGACCATTAAATATTGTATTATTATATGCGTGATGCTACCTAGTATAATTCAAAGTTCTTTGAGAAAGGGAATTGAAAGCTTTAACTTTTGAAACACTAAGGCCAAGTTGTTACCAAAAAACAATGGTCTGGTGCTCTGAAAGCTCCTCCCTAGGCCTTCCATTTCCTTCCTTTCTTCCTTTACATCTCTCGGTTCATAATGGTCTGTTGCTCGTATGTTCGTCTTGGTGGCGTAGAGATCTCCCCCGAAAGACTTCGTCGGTCTCTATCAACGAAACCGATCTGGACACGGTGGTTAGGAGGACGACGGATAGCTTGGTGCGGGGCATTTGGGGAAGTTGGTCTAGGTCATTCGTTTTCTATCCCCTGGCCTAGGTTTGACCTAACGGAAGGGGCGCAAAGGGACAAGGGACCACCTTGGTATCCTTACTCCGGTTGGCCGGGATCAAGAGACTTGTCTTTGGTATCGAACGTGAAGATTGCAGGTTTCGTCGTCCAAGGTGGGAGCTGGTTCATAGTCGTCCATCGCTGGTCTCTCCTGTCACCAGAACCTCTGAATGCTCAACTGAAAGATCCAGGAACCAGTGCTTCAAGCTTCTTGTGCATGGTTGAAGGTGCTGCTGCGGTTTCATGCCTTCTGCCGGTGGATAAAGCGGGAAACGAAGCTCAAAAAGCTTTGGCAACCGGTGATCCAGGGATAGGGACAAAGGCGAGAGTTTCAGTGCCTTCTCCGCAGGAACACGACACCAGTTTTGGAACAAAGCTAGCTCGACGAAAACCCCCTTATTTTGTCGTCTTCCTTATCTAGGAAGATGGCACGGGTCTCGAGAAATGTTTGCTCTCACCGAGGATCCTTGTACCTTGGACTGCAGGCCTTGATGACCCTTCAATGCAAAACTCATTTCCTCGATTTGTGGGCCTTATGAAGCTGGTTGACCTGCGTCTAATCTCACCTGCAATTTTGAAAGCAGTAATCGATCTTCTTCTCTCTGTTTCTCTACCAACCTCTCTCCGTAAAAGAATTCGTCTTTAGAAGTTTCGGGTGCTGATGTCTCCATCGCTTCTGAGCGTGGAGGAGAAAGTTCAGAGTAATGTTTCTACTCCCTCTATTGACTGTGGCTTGGGGTTAAAAGAGCGTAATCGTCTTGGATTATCGGTTTGTTTTTCAGTTGACAGCTCTACTGTCTCGAGTTTGTGTAGAACTAATGTTTTGATATAATAATTGAAAAAAGTTTTGGACTAATTTGAAAAGAATTTAAAACATGTCTTTAAGTCCAAACAAATTGAAAATATGTTTGAGGTATTTAAAAAGGTTTTTGGCAAAGTTTGGAATGTTTTTAAAGTACTCAAAACTGACTTTTCAGCTCTACCGTACCGATAAGGTATACCCCATATCGATACCTTTTTTCCCTAGTTTTGATTCTGTCAAAACCTGTACCGATACAGGCTTGCCCGTATCGATACGGATAGGGGTCATTTCGATACGCATTTAAAGCGTACCGATCCCTTGCTTTAACAACCCCCAACGGCTATTTCCCAACGATCTTTTAAAGTACAGACCGTACCGATACGTTCCCTAGCGTATCGATACGCTTAGGCTGGCAAGAACCCAACGGCTAGTTCTGAAGAAGGGCGTACCGATACGTGTCTCCGTGTACCGATACGATAGGCACCAGAACTGCAATAAAAGTGGGAAATAGCGTCTCCAACGGCTCCAATTCAACCCTAACGGCTAGTAGACTACAAACTCAATTAGGAGTATAAAAGGAACCTCCAAGCATCAGGAGAAGACTAATGCTTCAATTTTTACAACACTATGATGACAAATTGTGTCTAGAGCTTTAATTGTAAATTCCTTGCATAGACAACACTTGTGAGCTAAACATTGTTAATTTTGCTCAAGTGTTTAGGTTTTGGGTCAGAGCTAAATAGTGCAAACAAATACCTATTAGAGGGATTTCAAATTTGCTTAGAATTTCTCTTGTAAAGAGCGTTTACTCAAGCTTTGGGTAGAAAACTTTGAGGGTTGTAAAGGTTGCCTCCTAAACCTAGAAAAAGGGACGAAATTCTAGGTAGTGGATGTAGACCTTGGTTAGAAGGTTGAACCACTATAATTCATTGTGTCTTATTTTCCATTTTTTCACCTCCCACTAAAACACTCAATTATCTAACTTCTCCACACTTGGCAAGCAAGAACGGTTGAAGGAATCGAGCACCATAAAACTCAATAGTTTGCCAGATAATAATAAGAATAATCTGAATTTGAAGGACGATGCTCTTTATCTGAGGAAGGTAGATTTGAGCACTTATTCAACTTACCGGGAACTGTCTTCTGCTCTTGAGAAAATGTTCAGCTGTTCTACCCTTGGTTAATGTGGATTTCATGGTGCTGCTGGGAAGGAAATATTGAGTCAGAGTAAGTTTGAGGATATTTTGCATGGATATGACTATGTGCTAACATACAAAGATAAAGATGGTGATTGGATGCTTGTTAGCGATATTCCTTGGGAGATGTTTATTGAAACTTGCAAGATATTGAAAATCATGAAGAGTTGTGATGCAACTGGATTAGTATTTTCTAGTGGTCTGTTGCTTGATTGTCATTTCCGATGGTGTAGAGATCCCCTCTTTACCAAGCAAGCGGATAACTTCCCAGAGGGTTATCCGCATCATAAATGATCATATTTGACACCACCTCTTTCGATAGGGAGGGTCGAAAATTGGTGGTCCACATGAACCCTCCCATGGATCTTTTCGTGTTCTATGTTTGCGAGTGATCCAAATTTTCTCTTGCTCTTTTCCAGCATCGAATTGAAGGCATTGTTCGAGGATGGGTTCCGTAACCTTGTTAAGCCAATCCTAAAGTCTGGTTCTTCGATCATAGTAGTCCAGTTGATAAGACCCTTGTCTTCCGACAGGGGAGCCTGCCTCCGAATGGAGCTCTCACTTGTATACTTCGATCGAGCCTCAATACCGACTCCAAGATTGGCAAGGGTTTATGTATTGTGTTTCTCCTCTTTTCTCGGGTTAGGGATATCCCTTTGTCATGGGAACACCCTCGTTTGCTTTTGGCCTACGTGGCAAGTCTCTGACTTTGTCTGCTTTTGCCTTTCACCGGTTGTCATTTTGCCCAGGGAAGATCCTGTTGTGTTTTTGCCTTTGCTCGTGTCTCGGGCTGCATGTTTATGCATGCCTTTTGGTCTTTGTACGTGGGACATGGCTTGCGGTGGTGTAATGCTTTTTCTTATTAATGCATTTTCTTTTCTTCTTGGATAAAAATAATTCAAAGTTGTTATTCATACTATTGCATTCAAATTCCAAGCAAACAATACTATATTTTATATTTGGCTTAAATGCTTATTTGGCCCCTTAAATATATACAAAATATCAATCTTTTTTTTGACATAACAAAATATCAATCTTTTTTCTAAAATATTTTTTGGGACGTTTTGCCCCCTAAACTAAAAATTATGACCTCATATGTCCCCTGAACTAAAAATTGTGACCTCATATGCCCCATGAACTAAAAATCGTGACCTCATATGCCCCTTTCGTTAAAAAAAAAAATTCTTGTGGACCAATCAGAACGTGCCATGTGTCATTTTATTAACAAAAAATAACTTGACTTAAATAAAATGGGTGAATTGCACATTAAATATGCCATATTTTATTTTTTATTCATTTTAGTCCCTTATTTAACTGTTCATCTTATGAAAACACAGTCCCTTTAGCTTTAGCCAAGACTCGTCTCGCAAGCAAAGGCAAGATACCAATTCAATGGGGGCTTTATTCCAGTACCCCATCACTATATAAACCCTAAACAAATGCTCGTTAATCAAACCACAATACAACTATTCATTGCTTAAAAAACATTATTCCTTCTTTTGGCAACATGTTTCCAGACATGGCAACCCAAGGCTCACACTCACAGCAGCAACTGATGAGATCGAGTGAGCGACGGATGTTTTTGGCATCGGATGACGGTGCATTGATGAAGCAAATCCAGTCGACTCATTCGCCCGATGGCCGTTTTATCGATGTCAAACCTATTCTCCAAATCATCGACAATGTTTTGCGTCATCTCACTCCTAACATCGATCATCATGCTCTGAACGTATTGTTCTAAGTTTTCACATTTTTTAATGTCTTTGAACTTATGGTTTTTAGTTAATATTTCAAACTGACATATATATAATTTGATTGTAGGGTGGACAAGGGCACATGGACGCCATTGATGATATGTCGAGCTCGGCTGCTATGGATGGAAATTGCATGCTCGATGCTTTGGCTTATGTCATTCATAAGATCTCCTGCGAGGTAATTTGGCTTTTCGTAACACATACCGTATTATTAAATTGATGTTGCAGTTCAATAAGGGACTATATTAAAAAAATTAGTATATTTAATGTGCAATTCACCTATTTTATTTAAGTCATTTTTTGTTAATAAAATAATACATGACACGTTCTGAATTTTGATTGGTCTATAGGATTCTTTTAACGGAAGCGGCATATGAAATCACGATTTTTAATTAGAGGTATATAAGATAACGATTTTTAGCTCAGAGAACAGAATGTCCCCAAAAATACTTCAGGGGCCAAATGACATTTAAGCCTTTATATTTTATATAAGTTTCTAATTTTTCATTTGAATCTATTGAAGGATAACAATTAAAGTCCTTAATTTCCAAATCCTTTTACTTCAAAACCAATCATTCATCCTTAACTTTAGCTTATTATATAAACATTTTGATAGTGAAATGCACACATTATTTAAGTAAAAATAGTTTTTGAGAGGTTCGATGTAATTTCAAATTCATTAAATAAGCATTCAACCAATTAATAATTTCTTATGGTAGCATTAATTCCACCATTTATGTTATCTATTTTAAATTTATTCAATTTTTTATTAAATAGAGATGTATTATATTTTCACACCAGTATTTGAACTAATACAAGATGGGGCAATATAAGCATTATTAACCAAATTTATTCAAAAATTTTTGAACAATGACATTAGAATTTTATTAATCACATGAAAGATATTACAATACAATGCATCAAAAAGAGAAAAAAAAGGGACAAGTCAACTAAAAATCCCTTACAATGGTGCAAAGAAAAGCATACACTTCCATTGAGATTAACATACCAAAATCCAGAAACCTTCTGGAATCTCACTGTCTCTATCCAAATGAGACTTTTTACGGGGTGAAAAAGGAGTGGTGAGCAAACTAAGATATCAGGCAGATTGCTTTGCTACCCAAGTCTGATTACATCGGCAACTGACCATCAACCGAGTGGGGATCCATCTTTCTAAGACCACCGACAGAACCATAATCAGAGATTAGTGTTATGAAGATCTCTGTACGAGCACCAACTAACTGCTAAGGTATGATGAAAATCATGCCACAAGGACAACTGAAACGAACCACAAAAAAAGAAAAGAAAATGTCACAAAGACAGAGAAAACACGTGCCACCAAGGCAGAGAATCTTATTAAAACATAAAAGCAAGAAAAATAATAAACCCGGTGGTCGACAACTAATATTGGTATTAGTTGTCGACCATCAACCAAAGGAAGAAAAGTAAAATTACAGGCGACAGAGATTTGAGAGAGAGCGACTAGATTAAAAACCCTAAAAATTTTGAAGAGTATTTATTCAAATTTTTTTAAATCAACCTGCATCCCATTAACTTCATATTATTGTCACATGGTAATTAAATAAATCTATAGAAATAAATACTCTCTCTGTCCCATTAAACTGTCACATTTGAGTCAAATTTTTTTAAGTTTGACTTCTTATAATTTAAAATTTATTATTGCTAAAAATATAAAAAAATATATTTCAAAAACCCTGAATCAAGTAGTTTTTAAATATATATTTTATAAATTTTAATTAATTAAAAATTTTAAATAAATTATAGTCAAAATTGAATAATTTTGACTAACATGTGACAATTTAGTGGGACGGGGCCTCAACAAACTTTCTTTTTTGGGATACAAGTAATTTACCCTTTGATTACTGTGATGCATTAAGATATTAGTTTTGTTCTAACTAAAGGTTTGTTTGATAACCTGTTGAAAATTAATAATTTTAATGATTTAATATTTTAAGCATGTTTGATAATCTAAAATTAAACATATATGTTATAATTTTTCAATGAAAAAGTATGAAAATGTTAAGTAGATAAGAAGCTACGTTGAATATTTTTAACACGTTTTTTATTTTATTTTTATTTCTTTTAACTATATTATCTATATATAATTTATATCGATCAAACAGTCTTGTTATATTTAATATTAAATTTTAAACACAATATCAAAGATTTTTATATTTTAAATTCATGTGTTTTTAATTTTTCAATATTTAGTTTTCAACATTTAATTGTTTAGTAAATAATTATTTGAATTTATCAATCAATCACCTAATAGTTGTGGGTATAATTTAATGCTTCGATTGGAAATTTTATTTCCCATGATATCACTCAACCATCATAATATAATGAATATGTGTCATTAAAATTGTCTCAGTTTGATGTCTATTTTTTCATCCCAGTTTGATATTTAAAGTATTATGCTGTTACTTATTCAGTCGATGTTGTTGGAAAAACTTTGACATTTGGTAATTTTAGAATGTGACACTTGTATTGTTTAAATAATACATATTATTTGTGCTAATATTCATTTATCAGCTGAATACATAAAAGTGAACTTAATTTATTAAACAGTGGGATCGTTTTCCAGCTGTTGTGCTAAATTGTTTTATTGATGGGTGCATGTATTGTAGGCTAATGTCGTTTGTGATGAACTCATTCAGGCCTGCAACCCTACTTCTTCATCGCCCGCCACACACCTATGTCTTCACTTTAATTGCCAAACTGAAGAACCAACGAAACAAACATTCCCATTAGTCAGATGGAAAGAAAAAAACGCCATTTCTTGCATGTCATTGTCTTGTTTTTCTGATCCAAACTGTGCTCTCTTTGTCACCTTAAGGAAAAAAAAATATTAACAACTTTAAACTCGAAACTATGATTGCACGTGTTTTTCTCTGCCAAACTGCACTACTGTATGGTCACGCATTTTTAACCATCTAATTGATATATGATATAGCTCCTTCATATATACATATACGGTGGTCCACTGGATTTGAGAGAGAGAGAGAGAGAGGTGAAGAATGAGCCACAGAAACTCATGGCCTGAAATTGAATTAGGGTAAGCTAGCCATGTGAAGGATTAATGTGTATCAAGTGGCACTGCTAGAGAAGCACATTCAGTTTTTTTTCTTTCTTTACTGCTAAACAGGAACGGATACAAAATTTTATGTTAAGGTGGGTAAACCTATAAAATTCTAGGAAGAACTTACAAAATTTTAAAAGAATGGCGAAAATAGAAGCTCCGCATGGGGCTGCATCATATACGTGATAATTTATGTTTTAGTCTTTCAAAGGTTTTTTTAATTTCACTATTCACAACATTGTCTATTTTAATGTCAATATAGATTTTAAAGTGTAAGGTTTTGAGTTTTGACTTTAGGATTTAGAATTGTGTTAGTACCTATAAACAAGCACCGTCACGTGTTAAAACCAGGATGGACAAGGATGCAAACAATGCAACACAAGAGACACTCGGCGACAACACAACAACGCATGCAAGCGCGCAGAATTACATGCAAACTGCACGCGATACTTTTCACAACCTATGGCATCCCGTGACCACGTGCCCGCGCACATGGTCGCTACATATAACGAGGGAAACCTAGGACGTCACGTCATAGCCAGTCCAATCAACGCGCCATGACAACCTTATCATGACACATGTCCGAGTAATATAAAACTGGGCATGCAACAAGAGAGAATCAAGTCTCTCCCTAATAAGCACCACCACCACTCAAGAAAAGAGAAGAACACACGAGCTCCTGTCCAGAGAGGCTATCCGACCTGAGGCAACCGTCCCAGTCATTGTCGGACCCCCATCTCCGGACCTCTATCATTTTGACCATCAACAATTGGTGCGGTGAGCGTGGAACCTTCACCTTTCATCCTGATTCTCGGGAGATGACATAGAGCGATCCCCAACATAAGAGGTCACGAAGGAGCATATCGAAAGAAAAAGCTGAAAGGAGGCAAATCAGAAAACCCCTCATGTTTTTCAGGACAGAGGCGATCGACTAGCCAACATGCAGAGCAAACTAGAAGCCATGGAGGAGTACACCCATACCACGCTGGAGCAGCTTAGACGACAGTAGGGATATATCAAAGGAAGAATGAAACATTTGAAAGTAGAGCATAGCGAGAAGACCATGGAGGAATTTGAAGTTGTTGCAACTAGAGCTGTCGACGCCGTTTTTGTCCGAGCCGAAATTAATTGGGCCTTCATAGGCTCGTCATGGATTGGAGTCACCATCGATCGTTTTTGGTTGGGTACGACCGAAAACCTATAAAACTGGTCTGTATTTGAATCGAAGACATGGCCAGGCTCGGGAGTCGGTTACGTGTGGGGAAGGTTATACCACCCCCACAACGCCCAAAACTGGCACCTCTTTCAAAGTCGCGAATCTGCCGTCGGATCAAACCGTGCTTAGGATATATCGTCTCCGACACCGTTTGGAAGCCTTCCACCATTCAAATCTAGTGAAATAATACTACAGCCGTTGTGAACCATAAGGTAATCACTTGATTTCATTCTCCTTTCGAACTTTCTCACTAGCCTCGCTCGTTTTTTGCTCTAATTTTTTTCGTGACGCTTCTGTGTTTTTTGAGGTTTTTGGGGTTGGTATTTATAGGGCGAGACTAGAGTTTTTCGAGCTTTTCACCACCAAATTTGTAGGGAAATCGTTGGGATAAGCTAGGATGTGTGTGTGAGGCGCAAGAAACAAGATTACTCAGCAAGCATATGAGTCCTTTCAATCGTGAACTCTTACATACAGCGAACAAAGGTTGACAGAGTTAGATTAGTTTTTTTTAAATTTTTATTATTTTCGTATTATTTTTGGTTTTTTGTATTTTTTGGATTTTATTAAATTCACTAGAAATGACTCGGGCTGAGTATTTAGCCTGAGTAAAATTTTGATGCGTACAGCTGCCCCTTTTTGCTCATTGCTCAAATGAGAGGAATGAAGCAAAGACTAGAAGCAACAAATTTTTCTAGTGAGAATCAAATTGGCGGTGATGGCACTCCATTTCGGAGGCAAATAGTGACACTCGTATTGGATGTAAATGACGACATTCCTTCTTGGAAGCATTATGATGACACTCCATTTTGGAGGTAGTTGATGACATTCTTTCTTGGAAGCTTAATGATGACACTCTGTCCTGGAGGTAGTTGATGACACTCCTTCTTGGAAGCTTTTTGATGACACTTTGTCTTGGAGGTAGTTGATGACATTCCTTCTTGGAAGCTTTTTAATGACACTCTAACTTGGAGGTAGTTGATGACATTCCTTCTTGGAAGCTTTTTGATGACACTCCGTCTTGGAGGTAGTTGATGACATTCCTTCTTGGAAGCTTGTTGATGATACTCCATCTTGGAGGTAGTTAATGATATTTCATCTTGATGGCACTCCATTTTGGAGGCAATTGGTGACACTCCCTCTTAGAGGTAACTGGAGACATTCCTTCTTGGAAGCAATTGAGTCATCTTGGTGGCACTCTATATCAGAGGCAATTCCTGTTAATCTGTCACGATAAAAATGAACATGTTTCTAATGTGCTTGTCTTATATGCAAAATATTGTTTTATTCTAAATGCATGCAAATTGTATGTGTTTTAAGTCCTGGATTTGTTTTTGTCGTCATTCAGGTCAAGGTCCATGTACTTTTCCCTTTTTCCATATCGTGCCTCTTGAATTCTAACATTTTTCATTTATCAGAGAATGATGTTCCTAAGCATTTTCTAGCATCATTGTGTTTTAAAATCTTCTTTTGTTTGAGTAATGCACCAAACATCAAACATATTGTAAACACCATTAAGTAAAGCAACAAGTTCATCAATTAAAAAAGAATGCACAAATGTTCAAATGGTAAGTACAAGGAAACACAAGGTAACAAGATCATCGAAAATTTCCTCTTATTGAATGCAAATGGACTAAGCCTTGAAAGATGATAATCAAATGTTTAAGACAACAAAGATCAAAGAGAACAAAAGGGAGAAAATGCCCCTAGATATCAATTACAGGGACTTCATTGCTACTTCGCTCAAGAATCTTTTTTGATTGTGACTTCTGCCTAGTAGAGCTTGAGTCCTTGGACAAACATCTGAAGACATATGAACTTTCTTTCGATCATACTTGGACCATTTTTGAGCTTATGGTTTTGAATTTTCCATTGGTTTCAAGACACCCTTTGCAAGTTTTCATCTTGAATTCTTCTTTTTCTCTCCCTTTTTACCAACAGGGCCCTTTCAAATTTTCACTTTTTTGTTTTTTTCTTTTTTTTAACAATGACCCTTTCGAGTTTTCATCTCTTGGTTTTTTACCAACAGGTCCCTTTCGGGTTTTCACCTCTTGGTATGTTATGGATTCAAGCATAATATTTCTTCACTGAGTCAAAATTCACAGGATTCGATAACTCATTCATGTCCATCTCTGTTAAGATTAGTGCCCTACCAGAGAAGGCTCTTTTCACAACAAATGGTCATTCCCAATTTGGCATCCACTTTCCTCGAAAATCTCTTTGCATAGGTAACATCTTTTTCAGAACCAGATCCCCTTTACGGAACTCTCTTGGTCAGATTTTCTTATCGTGGGCCTGAATCATCCACTTTTGGTACATTTGCCTATGAAAAATCACTTTTAATCTCTTTTCTTCTATCAGATTCAACTGATCATATCTGACTTGAACTCATTTGGCTCCATCCAACTCAAGTTCCATTAAGACACAAAGTGATGGAATCTCAAACTCAATCGGTAATACTGCCTTTGTTCTGTAAACTAAAGAGTATGGAGTTTCCCCCGTAGATGTTCGCACAGATTTGCGATATGCTAGCAAGGCAAAAGGTAATTTCTTATGCCAATCCTTATATGTTATCGCCATTTTCTCAATGACTTGCTTGATATTTTTGTTAGCTGTTTCGACAGCCCCATTCATTTTTGGGCGATATGGCGCTGACTTATGATGCTTTATCTTAAACTGTTCACACAATTCTTTCATTATTTTGTTGTTCAAATTTAAAGCATTGTTAGAGATAAATATTTTTGGTAGACTATACCGACAAATGATTTTGCTTTTTTAGGAACTTGTATACTTTTGATCTGGTTACACTTGCATACAAAGCAACTTCCACTCATTTGGTGAAGTAATCGATCATTACAAAGATGAAACGATGTCCATTTGATGCCTTTGGCATAATTGGTCCGATCACATCCATGCCCCACACTGCATATGGCCATGGAGCTGTTATAACATGAAGATGTGATGATGATGCATAAATTTTATCTCCATAAATCTAACATTTGTGGCATCTCTGCGTGAATTTGATACAATCTTCTACCATAGATACCCAGAAATAACCCAACCTCAAAATATGCTTAGACATGTTGAGGCCATTTACATGAATTCCACAAATTCCCTCGTGAACTTCCTCAATTATCCTTTTTTCCTCATGACTATCTACGCATCTGAGCAGCGTTTGGTCACTCCCTCTTTTGTATAGAATTTCTCCATCAAGGAGGTATCCCGCAACCATTCTCCAAATTGTTCTTTTATTAACATCGGTCGCTCCATCGGGATACTTCTGATAGTTGATATATAGTAAAATATCATATACCAAAGGTGGTCATCTACCACATCTTCGATGGTATAACAACTGGCGGGTGAGTCATAGATATTCATTTGTATAGACATTATAACAGCTTCTCTATTCGCTTTAAACATTGAAGCCAAAGTGGCCAATGCGACAACCATTTGATTATCTTCCTAGGGAAGTTATGGAAATATATCTTCTTGAAGTCTTTTATTAATTCAAGGACGAGCTTGTGATATTCAACCGTTTTAGCATATTTTGTTTCACACTCTCTGCGAAGTTGATAAACCACTAATGACGAATCGCCAAATGCTTTGAGGACTTTAATTTTTCGTTGGGTTGTTGTACGAAGACCCATTATACAAGCTTCATATTCTACCATATTATTTGTACACTTAAAATTCAATCAATCGACAAATGGATAATGATTCCCTTTGGGAGATACTTAGACCGCCCCAACTTCATGCCCAAATGCGTTTGAAGCCCCGTCAAAATTCATTTTCCAAGGCTTTTCCTTAGCTGGTTCATCTTCACTAGTAGTTAAAGAAAATTAGGTCCTCATCAGGAAAGTCAAAACTCTAAGGTTCATATTCGAATGAAGCACGACTTGCCAAGAGATCTATGATAGCACTGCCTTTGATGACTTTTTGGTTTACGTGCTCGATATCGTATTCAGAAAGAAGAATTTTCCATCGAGCCATTCTTCTTGATAAGCCTGGTGATTCCATCATGTAATTTATTGGATCTAGCTTTGCAATCAACCATGTTATATGGTATAACGTGTACTAACAAAGACCGCGAATGGTCCAGACTAAAGCACAACAGAGAATTCAATAGAAGAGTATCTTAATTCACAATCGCTAAACTTCTTACTGAGGTAATAAATAATTTGTTCCTTTCTTACAGTCTCGTCATGTTGGCCTAGTACACAGCCCATGGAATTTTCAAATACTGCTAGATACAAAATCAAAGGTTTGTCTGGTACATGCGGTACTAACACTAAAGCATTTGACAAGTATTTCTTAATTCTGTCAAAGGCTTCTTGGCATGCTGGATCTCAATCACCCGTATTATGCTTTCTCACGAGACGAAAAATGGGACCGTATTTATCTGTTAGTTGAGAGATAAATCAAGAGATATAATTCAATCTCCCTAAGAAACCTCAAACTTCTTTTTGAGTATGGAAAGGTGGAAGCTCTTGGATAGCTTTGATTTTATTAGGATCCACCTCAATTCCTCGCTTACTGACAATAAACCCCAACAATTTTCCGAAGAAACTCCAAAAGTGCATTTTGTAGGATTAAGCTTTAATTGAAATTTCCTCAAACGTTCAAAAAGTTTTTTGAGGTTGGTGATATGTTCTTCTTCTGATCGAGATTTAGTAATCAAGTCATCTATATAAACCTCGATTTCTTTGTGCATCATGTCATGGAACAAAGTCACCATGACCCTTTGATATGTTGCTCCAGCATTCTTTTGGCCAAAAGGCATCACTTTGTAGCAAAATGTGCCTCATATTGTCGCAAATTTGGTTTTTTCCATGTATTTGGGATACATTTTGATTTGGTTATAGCCGGAGAAACCATCCATGAATGAGAACAAATAATGCTTTGTTTTATTTTCTACCAACGTGTTTATATGAGGCAGATGTAAGTTATATTTAGGAGTAACACGGTTGAGGTCACGGTAGTCGACACACATTCACACTTTTTCATTTTCCTTTGGTATTGGAACAACGTTAGCCACCCATTTTGAATACTTGTCTACTTGTAAAAACCCAGCATCGTATTGTTTCTTTACTTCCTCTCGTTTCGGAAGTAACATTTTTGGCCTCTTTCTTCTTAGCTTCTTTTGTATAGGCTTGAATTCTCGTTCCAATGGAAGTTTGTGCGTTACAATATCCGTGTTTAATCCAGGCATATCTTGGTAAGTCCAAGCGAACACATCTACGAATTCTTGTAGTAAACAGATGAGTTTGTCTCTTGTATCTGAAGATATGAAAGTACCAATCCTTATTTCACTTTTGTCATCTTCGGTTCCCAGATTCACTGTATATATTGATTATTGGTAGGGAAGAATTTTCTTATTCTCATGCTTTATTAGTTTGAGTAGATCAAGAGCCAACTCACACTCCTCATAGTTGTCATCGGACTCATGCTCTCCTAAGCATACATCATGCTCAAAGTCGAATTTTGAGCTCAAAGCAATGTCATTCATACAATTGATATCTGTAACCCCCTCGTCCCGGCCTAGCCACAAGACTGAACCAAATGGGTTACACGGGGAAAACCGAAACGAAACCCGTTAAGGCCTCACCCCGATTAGCAACCCTATTTTTTCATTTTATTAATCTTGTCTACATGCCATGTTTGAACCTATGTGAGACGGCAAACAACGGAAGAGCAGACACTAATACGAACAAAGCAAAGGGCATAACGGTAAATTATCCTTACCAAAATAGTTTATTAGTCAAGTTTCATGCACACGAGGCAAAACCATCACAAAGGATACATGTAAACTCATTTATGAAGCATACATGCATTAGGGACTAAAGCGTGACATTTGGAAACCTTCAAAGATGCCCTTTTAACCACTTTAACTACCTACGTTTCGGAACAGGACTACCCATTCCGAAACGCGGGCTCTCATTCAAAAAGCAACATTAGGCCGTTCCGGAACGGTTCCTCATAGTTCCGAAACGGAAGTCTCCAGAGGCAAAACGTACCAGAACGGCACCACCCCCGTTCCGATACGAGTGCCCCAAAAGCTTGGCCGTTCCGAAACAACACCAGACATTCTGAAACACATGACCACAGATTGGCCCGAAAATGCATTTTGGCATCCTCGAACGTTCCTAAACTTACCCCGAAAGGTCACAAACCACATAACAACATATTTACCAAACAATCTAGAGGCAAAACACCCTAAAGACAAGCTTCTAACATGCATACACGTAAATAAGAATCTCAAACCCAAAAGCTCATAAGAACACTATAACTCAAAAACGCTAACAAGCCAAAACACATAGCTAATGACCAAAAGCCTAAACAAGACTCAACATAGCATGGTATCAACATTCAAAACATGTTTGCAACAAAAACAACTATAAAAGAGTTTGGACACCAACTCCCCAAACATAAAAGTCTAGCATTCTCATTGCCTAAGTATTATTATGACAACCATAAACGATCTGCATTGTTGGAAAAGAGAGCGTAAGCTTAAAAGCTTAGTGAGCGGAGTTCAAAATCACAACAACAACAATGCAGTTCAAAACATATACTTTAGTTAAAGACAAAATCATTTAGAAGGGAAATACGATAATCCAAAGGCACAAGCAAAACGTGGTATGCACATGCACAACCATTTCCGGTGGGACTGCACATCACCTTTCACAACAACTAGCATGATTCCGGTTGGACTACACATCACCCTACTCACATACTAATCACTACCGGTGGGACTACACATCACCGTAGTCAACAACATACTTTCCACTAACCATCACGTGAGGCTTTGACAACAACTACAACAACGCAACAACATTAAAAAGAAGATAAAAGCAATTGCATTTCAACCAACAACATGTATAAACATATACACTGACACTTAACGAAACAAGGCAAGAAACCAATACACTTACTCTTGGGTTTAGGTTGGCCCCTAAGGCTCCACCCAAACCCCAAGGAACCTTCTTTGAACATTTTAAAGCTTCAAAACAATTTCCACTTACTAGCCAACACACAAAGGCTATCCAAGATGGCGATTCAAGCCTTCGAACTACCCAGACTCGCGTCCACGAAGCCCAAACCCGTTTCCCCTGTTTTAGGCAACCCAAAACAGAACATTATGATGCTAATATACTCACAAACATAGCAGCAACTCGGAACTCAACATTCTTGCAACAAAACACATCGATTAGAGCCCAAATTTCACCCAAAACATATTCAATTCAGCCCCAAACTACTTGCAGCCAATCCCAACGAATTTATCATAAAAAATCTATCTTTTAACATACAAAACATCAACCCAAAGGTACCAAACCATCAGTTGTCATTTAGACCCAAAACCCATCCAAAAACTCAAGATTTCCAACATCCAAAGTTACACGCAATACCCATTTCGGGTTTCCTATAACAACCTATCATTTCCATGTTATTTTAAAAATAAGACAAAGTTAAAAACACACCTAAACCCAGCCACAACCAACCCCAACGAAAATCCCATAAACTCCCTCCCACTTCAAACCAAACTTTAAATTCAAAACGAGTTCAACCCATGGGTTTTTGCAAAAATCTTAGTATCTACGACTCAAGGAAGATAAAACTAAGTTAACGAATCAATTACCTTGAAGAAATCGCTTGGATAGAAAGCTAGGAGCAATGGAATAGTAAAATGGGGTTTTATGGAGGTTTAACGTGAAAAGGGAATTTTCTTTTGGAGAAGGTGATAGCATTTCAAAAACCCTTTCTTTATTTCTTTTATTTAAAAATTCTCATTTTGTCCTTTTTATTAAAACCAAGGTTATCCATTTAAAATAGCTTCAACTTTAACCTAACCCGAATCGGTTTAACCAAACACGATTATCTCCCGGACCCAAAACCCGGGCGTTACAATATCTAAAGACCTGCAAATGTGTAAAAGGAAATATATATATACACACACACACACAAGGCACAAGGAAAGAAAGTGTAGAATGTTCTATGAATAAGAAAAGAGTGAACAAAAATGAAAAAAAATGAACAAACAACGAGACCAGATTAAAAGGGAAATGCATTCATTTATTAAATTGATAAATCGGTGCCTAAATGGGGGCCCTTACAATAAATCCCTACTATTTTCAAGGTCTAGTAGTGGGGTAAGTTTCGAGTATTACTCTAATAAAGATTTAAAAATAATGAGGAGTTCAATAGCAGTCCAATTATTCAAGACACAACTTGGAGGACACGACGGATCTTTGACCAATTTTCTGCACTTTCTCCCTCTTCCCCAATAGCATTTATGCTCAACTCTTTAAATTTCTCCTGTGGTACTTCTAAAATCTCATTTTCCTTCCTAGAATAAATGTACCCCTTTGACACAATGGTTTCAGAAATACGGGGAAACATCATCAACTCCCCTTCAATGCTCTGGCCAATCAGTCTGGCTCGTCTTTGTGCTCTCCTTCTCAAAATTTGTTTCATCTTTTGATGTGGGTTAGGCTTGAATCCCACACCACCCCAATCATATTTCAAGAATGGTCGTATCGTCGTGTGTATTCCTTACAAGAATTTCCCAAGTCCCTTTCTTGATTTGGCTCCTTTCTCAACAGTGAGCCTTATTCCCATCATATTATTCTTTGAAAGTTTAGGCTTTGGGGTCTTCCTTCCTTCAGCGAAAAAGTTGCATTCACAAACTCGAGTGATCAAAATGTACATTCGGCTGCATTTTCATCCACGTCTATGTATGAAGCATTAGTTGATGCGAATGCAATAATGTCATCTTCAGCGTCAACACTTACAAGGAATTCGCCAATCGCAAACTTAACCTTCTGGTGAAGTGTTGAAGGTACTGCTCTAGTTGCGTGAATCCATGGTCATCCCAACAGACAATTATAAGTAGGTGTGATGTCCATAACAGTGAATTCTACATTTTACGTAGCTAGACTAATCAAAAGCGGAACGCCAATTTTCCAACAGACAATTTTAAGCAGAACGTCAACATGTCTTATTTCCACTGGTTTTGAAATGTCAGAGGAGTAACACCTTCCATTTCTAGTGGAGTTCCCAACTCCACTGATTCCTGCAGCTGCAATTTCAAAATCCTCTTTCCCCCTTAGTGGTCATGTTATAGCCATAAATCCATGGCACTTGTTAATTACTCTTGTATGGGAAAGGAGAAGGAACCTCAATCACCATTTAAGGCGGAGGTTTCTCTAATCCTTTTTCATGCATTCGTGGCCAATTGATCACAAAAGGTCAACCAACCTCACCACCCTTTTTGGACGATCGTTCATCCATTGTAAAAACATCTCTGACTTTTTGACTCTGTTCAAAGAACTCTATTTCTTTATTATCCATCAGATTCTAGACAATATTTCTGAACACATTACAATATTGAATCTTATGACCCACTTCCTCATAAAATTCATAGAAATCCTCCTTACTATTCACAACAGCTAAAAGGTTAGGAGTCACCAATCCCCTTTCTGTCATTTTCTTCCAAACCCACTTTAATGGTGATTGCACTTCATATAAGCTTGTTTTAATCTTAAGCATACCATTATTCATCACGGCATTAACCCTTGGTTCCTCATTTGTTGGCAAAAGGTTTTTAGCAACATTAGGCAGATATGGTGTATTGAATTGAAGAATATTTTGATTAATCAAGCTTTGAACCCTTCTTTTGCGACCTGGACAATTTTTTATTGTATGTTTGAGAATTCCATGATGGAACTCACTATGTGTAGAAGGATCGTACCATTTTGGGTATGGAGATTTCAATGGTGTGAGAAAGACAAGAGATATCAATCACTCTTCTAATAATTTAGCATACAGCTCGTTGTAAGAAATTGGGATAGGTGTGCGTGAAAGATTGCCTTTTCGTATTAGTCCTTGATGGCTTGGGCCCTCCTTGTGGTTGTTTTACTTGGCTTGAAGAGATTGTATTGGGTTTCGAATATCTTGTAGGATACATGAATTGTGGTTAATATTGATATTTGGGATATGAATGCCCATCGTCTCTCACAACATTAATTTCATTCCCTCTCTTTTTTGGTATACGATTTTTTAGAAGCTTCAAGAACGTTAAGTTTCCCACTTTTAATAGCACGCTCAATTGCTTCACCTGCTGTCACTAGATCAACAAAGTCTCTAGTGGTACTACCAACAAGCTTCTCATAGTATGTGGATTCCAAGAAATTAATGAAAAGGGTTGTCGTCTCTTTCTCAAGTAGTGGTGGTTGGACTTGTGCAACCATGTCCCTCTACTGTTGGGCATATTGTCGGAACGTTTCATTGTGCTTCTATTTCATGTTTTGGAGTGTCAAACGATCAGAAACCATGTCCAAAACATGCTTGTATTGCTCTTTGAAAGCACGTGCTAAGTCTCTCCATGTACTTATTTGGGCCCTATTCAATTGGTTGTACCATCGCATGGCAGACCCGACTAAGCTTTCCTGAAAGCAATGCATTAACAACTTATCATCATTCCTGTACCCTGTCATTTTACGAGGAAAACATGGTAAGGTGGGCATTAGGGCAGCTTGTGCCATCAAATTTCTCAAATTCTGGCACTTTGAATTTTGGGAGCAAAATCAGACTGGGGACCAAGCTTAAGTCCATTACATCGGTTCCACTGAAGGCATCAGTACTTTTCATAGCTTTGATTCTCTCTTCCAAGCGCTTGAATTTTTCATAAGCTAAATTAGAAAATTTAGGTTGCACTTTCTTCAGTTTTTCCGACTCAACTGGATCATCAAAGTTTGGAACATCTGGTTTGAATGGGCTTGCCCACATGTTTGAACCGAAAGCACCATGAAAATTTGCTTGGTTATGGACATTAGATTGTAGTCCATCAGCAACGAACACAAATTGAGGATGTGTTTCTTTTAGTCCAAAAGGTAAAGATGATGAATCTTTTTGTCTTGGATAACAACTGTGAGAGCTTGTCCTCTAATTTGCTTAGAAGAGTCTCTTGACGTTTTTTCTATGTCCTCCCTCAAGCCCTTTATATCCTGAATGACTTGTTCTTGAAATTTCTCTAGCTTCTGGAGTCTCTCTTCCATTCTTCTAGCCTTGAATCGTGTGTAGTGGGGGTGATTGATTTGATCGTCTTTCGTTTCTAGTATCACTGATACTGAACCCCCATGAATTAATGTCTTATTTAATGTTAATGCATATAAAACACATATTGTATAAATGAAATGTGTAATGATGAATGCAAGAATGATTGCAACTAGGTTTTGGTTAGAAAATTAATAAGATAGAACAATATTTGGACAAACTGAAAAAATCTTTATGAAATAATTGAAAGAAGAAAACATCCATCAACATATCTTAAAAACATCTAGAAATTAAAGTGAGAAAAAATCATACACTAAACATCCAAAAACAAAATATATCATAAAAAATCCTCAATCAATGTTTTAAAAATAAAAAATAAAACAATTAACGCCAAACTCGGCGATATGGTTTAGCTTTAACTTCTTGACTTTCCCAGGAACACCATCCATTCGTTTGCAAAGTGTGTCGAGGGGTTGATCCAAAACTTCAGCCACTCAGCTTCTTTGGCTAAACCGGTGATGCGCTCAGCTACTTTTCGGATTTGAGTAAGGCTTCTCTCATCAAGTATTCCCTCACTTTGATGTCTCCTCTTGCAAACTGAAGTCGTAGGTCCCATTGTTCCTCAATGAGTTCAGAAGCCCTATGAAGATCATCTATCAAGTCTCTATGTTGTTGCAATGTACTCTCTAGTGCTTTTACCAACTCCTTCAAAGTCTGGTTTTCAACTCGTGCCTTCTCAAGCTCGATCACTAAGTCTTGTTGTTGGTAGATTTGAAGAATTCCTTGCAAATATAGTAGATGTTCCTTCAATTCTTGATTCTGAGCAAGACTAGCCATGAGATCATTAAAGGTTTTCTTATTTGTCTATCGGACCACTTGCAAATCAGATGTAAGGTCTTCCACTCACTTTTCTTTTGTTCTCAATAACTTTATACAATGTTTTGCATCATTTCCCGATCACGGAGCTCTTGCTTCCATTCTTGTGGAGTTTTTCACAAGCCTACATTCTTTAATTTCTCTTGAAGCCCCTGATATTCCCCTTGTAAATCTTTAAAGTCCGCACTCACATTGTTCAACATTTTCTCAAACATTTTCGACTGACTTTGGTAATGCTTAGCATCATAGTCAAGCTCTTGGATTATGGCTTCCAGCTCAGCAATTCTCTTATCCAGCACCTTTTTCTCTTCTTCACATTCTTGTGTAACAATCCCAGCCTCAGTTGGTATTACTCTGAAGTGTTCCTCTAAGGTCGGAGTCTTCCCTTGGCTAGGTGGCGGGATGTGACAATTTTCCTCCTAGCTCTCCAGACTTGATCATATGGTGTAAGCTTTGGAGATGCAAGCCTAGCCTGATATGTATGAGCCCAAGCCCTGGAAATCTAAAGAACGTGCTTCTTATATTTTTCTCCTTCAAATGGAAACTCACACAGCCCTAATCCCCTTGTAGCTGGAACAAACTGTAGTAACCCGTATTGTCTTGATACTAATAAAGAAGCATATTCGGTTGCACCCCAAATCCCAAGAAGAAGGACCCAATCAAAGGCACCACACTTGTACAAGATGTAAGTGTGCTCCAACTAGTAAACCCGCCAAGTAATGTCTTCTAACTTCAAGTCTCGCAAGACTGATTCTTATTTTTCTGATGCCCTTTCTTTTTTTGGTCCTTCTGCTAGGAACTCCCATAATGGTGAATAGTGTGGAGTATGCACGTGAATGGTCGATTTCCCTTTACCCCCGAGTGGTTGTGCATCCATACGGTGAGAAACTGCGTGCACCCAAGAAAATACACGCCTTCATGATTTTTGAGGATATTGAGGGATTGAAAGGTTTCCGCCAAGATAGCCGAGACTGGATTAAGGCATGTCTCAAGCTCCCCGAATAAATCTATTATTGATGCTTCAATATGTTCGGCTGCTTTAGGAAAAATGATCAAGTTGTAGATCCGTAAGGTAAAGATGTAGACCTGTCTTTTCGAATCAGGATGAGAATGAATCAAACCCCAAAGTCTATCCCAAGCAATAGCTATGATTACCCCTTTGCCTTGAAACTGAGCCTCAACCCATGACATGCTTGTCCCGGTCAAAGTCACAAGTTTCTCTTTGTACGTTTTAGGCTAAGCTCTCTTCACATAAGTCTCAAACTCATACAATTTCCTTAGATGAAGCAATGCAACATATTCTTCTATCATCGGGGTCATATCTTCCCCCATTGAATGTGAAGCAATTCTATAAGGGGTTCCAGAATTGTGCCATGGCCCGTATTAGCCCATTATCTACGTGTACTCGCAGAAAGTATGATATGTCTCCATAAGCGTCTTACAACATTTCTCTCTTATCCGCACTCCATTGGTTCCAAATCTCTTCTAACTCTCGAGTGTTATTCTTCTTGAGTTAAAGGTGAATATTTGTTCATATGGTCTTGCTAAAATGTTGTCGTCTCTTCTTCTCTAGATGTTTTTTGTCCATTTTCGAACATCGTCGTTCTTCTCTAATATGCATTGAACTCTTTTGGACATAACGACGATTTTCTATCAAATTAATTTAATAACCAATACCTCTTTATGATGATTATGATGCATATGTACATAAAAACAATAAACAACACAATAAAATTTGGTTAATGTCATATAAATATAATAAATAATCATATACTTAAAAACATAATATAAAAAGCAGAGAAAAAAACAAAGCACGTGCTCATATATCAATGGGTAACACACTAAGGTTTTAGATCAACATGGCTCTAACATGGGTAGGTTACTCTGGTTTATTATATGGGGTTACGGTTCTAGACATGGTACCAGAATTGTCCTCACTGACGCCTGCTAAGGCAAGTAAGGCCCCTGGTCCTCCCCCATTATAGGTCTAAGGACCAAGTTCAACTCGAGGGGATGCACTTCCTTATGACCATACGGAGGTTACCCCCACGAAGCCATAGATCATATGCAACCCGAAGGTGACTACTATCCTATACGGAGGTTAACCTCGCGAAGGAGAAGCGTTCCCCCCCCCCCCACTTAAATGGCACCGAGCTCGGGTAAAAAGCTCATGGAATGATGCAACACAACATGTGCCCCTTTTTGTGTGGCCTGACTCTCTTGAATTGTCCCCAATGGAGTCGCCAAGCTGCCGATGTCGTTTTTGTCCGGGCCAAAAATAATTGTGCCTTCATAAGCTCGTCATGGATTGGAATCGCCATCGATCGTTTTGGGTTAGGTACGACTGAAAACCTGTAGAACTGGTATGCGTTTGAACTGGAGACATGGTCAGGATCGGGAGTCAGTTACGTGTGGGGAAGATTATAGTAGCCCCACAATGCCCAAAATTGGTACCTCTTTTAAAGTTGTGAATCCGCAGTCAGATCAAACTGTGCTCAGGATATATCATCTCTGACATTGTTTAGAAACCTTTCACCATTCAGATCCCATGAAGTAATACTCCCGCCGCTATGAACCGTAAGGTAATCACTTGATTTCCTTCTCCTTTCGAACTTCCTCACTAGCCTCACTCATTTTTTGCTCTATTTTTTCCTTGATGCTTCTGTATTTTTTGAGGTTTTTGGGATCAATATTTATAGGGCGAGACTAGGATTTTTTGAGCTTTTCACCGCCGAAATTGTATGGAAATCATTGGGATAATCTAGGATGTGTGTGTGAGGCACAAGAAATAGGATTACTCAACAAGCATATGATTCCTTTCGATCGTGGACTCTTACATACGGCGGACAAAGGTTGAAAGAGTTAGATTAGGTTTTTTGGGTTTTTATTATTTTCATATTATTTTTGTTTTTTTATTTTTGTATTTTATTAAATTCACTGGACTGGACTCGATTGAGTATTTAGCCCGAGTAAAATTTTGATGCGTACAAGAGCGACAGGGGAACGGTGTGCGCATATGGCAGAAATCGGCCAAGGCACCACGATGATAAGTCCTTTGGCGGATTCAGCTGAAAGCATGAGAAGCCTGGCCCCTCCAAACCACAGCCAAGGATAAGCGACCTATTATCTTGTAGAGGTGGAAGAAAATCATGAAAACAAGAAAATGATAACAACATTACTTAGAAAACGAAAGCATGAAGCCCAGTCGAAGAAAAAGACTCAGCGGTGCGTAGAAAGCCGAACGAGAAAGGTGCCACCACTCAATTTCAGAACATACCACCCTCTAATAGACCCACCATCATGTATCTTACACCATGCAAATCACTTAAAAATTCTAAAACCTCTAACGCAGATGAGACCAAACGAAATAAGGGAAAAGCCTGCTAAAAGGTGTGAATTTCATAAGGGAAAAGGACACGACACAGATGAATGCATCCATTTGAGAAACGTAATAGAATTAGACATTAGAAGAAGACACTTAGACGAGTTCATTAAAAACAAATAGGGAGTGTTCCCAACAGAAGTACACATAAAAAAAGTAAAAGGGGTTCAGATGAGGAGCATAAGGAACCCTTGTGACCATCTTACTAGGGGAGAGGAGGTAGTTCCGGCTGGAGGAAAGAGCGACCGGAAAAGATGAAAGGGTTTCTAGAGCAAAGGTTCGTACCGCTAAACGGACGCGCTCGACGTCGGCAACGTGAAAGGGTGGTGATTGGTCATCAAACAAGCAAAGGTACAACCTAACGCGTCTAAAGTCAACATGCATTTCACTTTAACTTTATTATGAATGTTTGAATACAAAACCTTAACCATACATATTACATTTGTGAGCATACATATTCAGCATTGCATTCAATTACTTTAACCAAATACACAACTCTTCCTACTAATGTGTTTCAATCCGCAGCTTCCTCCCAAAGCGACCGGAAAGATGAAAGGATCGCTAGCTGCTCCAAAAGTGAGCGTGCATAGTAAAGCAAACGGAAAGATGAAAGGATCGCTAGCCGCTCCCAAAGTGAGCATGCTTAGTAAAGCGAACGGAAAGATGAAATGATAGCTAGTCACTCCCAAAGTGAGCGTGCATAGTAAAGTGATTGGAAAGATGAAAGAATCACTAGCCCCTCCTAAAGTGAGCTCGCATAGTAAAGCGACCGAAAAGATGAAAGGATCGCTAGTTGCTCATAAAGTGAGCACGTATAGTAAAGCGACCGGAAAGATGAATGGATCGCTAGCCACTCCCAAAGTGAGCGTGCAGAGTAAAGCGACCGGAAAGATGAATGGATCGCTAGCCGCTCCCAAAGTGAGCGTGTATAGTAAAGCAACCGAAAAGATGAAAGGATCGCTAGTTGCTCCCAAAGCGAGTACGCATAGTAAAGCGACCGGAAAGATGAGAGGATCATTAGTCGCTCCCAAACGGTCACCGCTTTCGAATCAAGCGAGCTAAAAACAAACAAAGGGTCGTCTAAGCATTCGCCACTTTTAAGAAGTATGCATAAAAGCGGCCACTTGAGTGAGCATAATGAAAGAATAGAGCGAGACAGCCAACCCAAACTAAATCTCCAATTTGCGATACAAAAATCATAAGGGTAGGCATACATATAATGTCCTCTGAAGCAACGATGACGTTCGTAAAAATTAATACATGAGTAAATATATAATAATCCTCCCAACTTAAAATACTTATGCAAGCGCAAGAACGCGAAATTCAATGACAAATACACATACAAGACTAACGGTTCTACATACTTATAATGAAAAAGACTCAAAACAATCTGTGCAAAAAGAGGCAAATGTCTACACTAGCAAATAAAATATGCAAAATATACTAAAGTAATAGTTCACTTTCTACGAACTATCTTTAAAAAAGGGAAGTAAATGTTCGCATGAGTAAACAAAAAAAACATCATATCTTAATGCATTCGTGTATCTTCTAAAAAAAGATGCATTTTAAGAATACTTATAAAACTTAAAAAATGAGAAACAATAAACTCTAGGCTTGCAAATGTCACATTATAACCTTCCCTCGTCTGGGGGCAAGAATAATAAGAGTGCCTGAAAGATAATAATCACACACAAACTAAGGCACAACATGTGACCGCTATTTAAAAATACGTGATCCGAAAGAAAGGTACGCATATATTCAAAAAGTTAATCAAATAGCAAATATAAATAGGCGAATAAAAATGTCATACATCGGTGAGAGAAATGAAAAAGTAATTTGTTGTTTCAAAGCCATCAACCTATCCAGTAGCGGGCAAATAATTGGCGACAATAAATAAATAAGCGTATTTGGGAAATCTTGAAAGAAAGATTCTCCAACTCACACAACCAAATCCTACAGGATTCTGATATATATATATATATATATATATATAAGAAGAAGAACCCAAATCACACAACTCTCAATCTTTCAAGCAATAAATACGTGAGCAAGTCCTATACACCTATCAGAGCCAATCAAAACCTTCTCTCTCCATCATGATCTGCCTAGGGTTGTCTAAATTACAACAAAGCTAAGACACACAAAACATATTACGCAAATATCAAAGAACACAGAAAGCACTGCAACTAGCAAAATCACAAGTGGTAATAACATAAATTACATTACATGGCTAGTACAAGCACAAGGGCATCGCATGCCAAATAGTGGAGTTGCTATCTAAAATTCACTCCCACTTGAATGACAAATTTTCTTTTCAACATCAAAATGGTTTCCAAAACAACTAATCAACAAACACCCAAATAAGCATATGGCAATTAAGATAATCTTAGACATAGGGGCAAGAGCCCCTTTGAGAAACATATACCGCCCTACAAGAAACAATGCGACGATAATTCTCCCAACAATTTAGTTGCAAAATTAAAATAAAAAGGAAGGATCATTAGCAAACCAAATACGAGAGGAAGTAAGGGCTTGCCACCAAATTATCTTACAAAAATACAAACAAATGGAGGTTTACATTAATGAAATTCTATAAAAAACAACAACAGCAAGGTAAATACAATATAAACACTGAAATCCAAATGTAATTCCAATTTTCTACCTGACTCCCTACAAATTTCCCATCCCTAGGGGCAAGAGCTTACCATAATGAAAAACCAATAAAAGTTGACTCTCATGTTATTGAAAGTTATGCAAAGCTTGCTACCAACAAACTTCGCTTTATGCTACAAATCTCAGTACTTTACTATCGCTCAAAACAAACTCTCTCACACGAACCAAATAAACAAAATATTACAAATATAAGCCTATATAAGAAAATAGAGAGCCGCTTAAGAATCCTCCAAGTTAGGTTTGATCAGAAGAGGCCTACGAATCAGCAACAAGTCCTTTGGTTGAGAAAAAATAGGCTTCTTAATATTGCAGGCAGAGTTTACGAAAATGACAACCATCTCTCCCATTTCCGCTTAAGATCCACCATGTCAACCATCTGCTGTGAATTGCTTGTCGCCACAGTCGTTGGCGCCAAAACACCACAACTCGCAAACAAATGGTCACTCCGATGACACGTAACTGGGAGCCTACAAAAACTAAGCAAATATCAGCAGCATCGATATCACGATTATCAACTATCGCCTTCCGATATACTAACAAACACCAACAAGGAATAGTATTCAGAAAACCCTACATCTAAGATTTTTCGAATACATTGATTGTTGGCCCTCCTCACTATAGATGGTTAACCATCACTTTCCGAATGCTATTGCCTGACGTTGCAATTAGCCTAAAACTAAAAAGTTACACGCGCTGCAGAAATAGTTTCTACCCCTCATCTCAGGGCAACAACCTAGGTCATAAAAAAAGAAAGAGACAACAACACACCCCCACAAGGAGAAAGTAAAACTACTCGTAAAACTAGGTTATGAGCATACATGCCAAGGGAGCCCTATTTATAGCAAGCAAGGGTCATACAAAGATACAATGATTCATATATATATATATATATATACATGGAAAGCCATCGACATCAATATTTAATCTCCAAACCCCACAATCTTATAATGACTAAAATCACGCGACCTTCAAAATTCAATCATTAGTTGCATAGGGAGGCATATGTACTTGTCATTGCCAATCAGAAGTTTCCTCTTTCATCCCACACTTTTCTGAAAAATCTAAATCGCCACAAATTAAACCAATAAGGAACAATAAAAGAAACTATATACAGAGCCATCTTTTCAAAGTAAAAAACATATGTCTCGCCCTATATAATAGTCTACAACGCAAACCACTTCACTGTGTTAGCACAATAAGTTAAGTCAGACACACTTCGTAACTCTACCAACCTACAAAGCTAACTAAAAAGTGCAAAATAATGTATCGCAAGTCGCGAAGAAATAAAAAGCACAACAATTTAGACTACTCTGACCACTATGGTCTTTTTTATCATTCGATTTTCAGCAAGTTCATCTGGCGAAAGAAACCCCCGCCGAGTACATTAGAATATATATATATAAACACCCAACACAAGCACAACATAAGAAAAGACGAACAATCCATATGGTATAGTGCGTCCCATTTCACAAAATATAGGAACTCTTCCTTATCAATCTCTCTAAGGGTGCAACTCAAATAAATATTCAAACAAGATTCTTCAAGTTCTCTACAAAAGTAACTAGTTCATACATGCTGCGAAAAAAATCATAACAAGATATATGTATATATAATAAAAATAGCAAACAATAAGTATTAATAACACTTATACATCCCCGCTATTGCGGTCGTTTAGAGATGAAGACATGTTCAAACCAAGCACAAAATAAGTCATGATGCTCCTATACCTAGCAGCAAAGCTTTCCCACTGGGCCTAGAAGGGCTTTTTACATCAAAATCTATGGCTCCCTCGCAAAAACACTAAAATCTACATCCCTAGAATTAAATGGACCCCGCGCCAGCTGAAAATTAAGAATAACGACATCTCGGGATCTCTCCATCCCTTCAACCATAAAGGCAGAAGCGGTGTCTGCAGCAGACTTAACCTTCTCCGCCATAACAACATCATGGCCAGCCTCTAGTGCCATGATCTCATTCTTACACGACTCTTTCAACTCTAATAACTCTTGTGCGAAATTTGCAAAGCTTTTAATGACTGCGACCTTTATTCTCTCAAACACTTCTTTAAGACCTTGAATCCCAATCTTAAAACTTTGTTCCATGGTCTCAAACAACATATTCTTAATTTTGAGAAGCGCAGTCACCCTCCCTCTATTTCTTAGCAATTTCTTCCATATATCTTCTCTGCAAATCCCTCACATATTCCCGAACATCCACTTCATATCCCCCTCGCAATTCCTTTAACTGAGTAACATAATCTTCCACTCGTGAGTTTAACTCGGCAATCTTCTCAAGAAAACCGGAGTACCCCATCGCATGCGAACACATCTTCACATTTTCCTCAAGAATGACATGTACATTTCTTTCAATATTAAGCAGAGCACAACACATTTCTTTCAAAAGCACCAGAGGAGTCACCACACCATTTGTAAACAATGAGAGTTTGCCAGAGCAATGAGTAACAACAAGGTCTAAAGTAGTTGACCTTGCAAGAAAACACAATAAACAAACCCTCTCACAGACTAAGCACCAAATTTGCTCAGCCAAAACAGGAACAACGCATAATTTATAATGCCCGGCAAAGCACAAGCGATAGAAAGACTAGCACACAAATCCACATGAGCAACGCCCCTTGTAATAGCAGTAGTCATCTTGTAAGAAGAACTTTGAACTCTGAGTAAAATGGGTGGAGCATCATGGCGTGCCTCAGGTAAAATATTAAAACCTCGGCGTTAAGTACTGGCCTCTTTCCCAACATCTTTCCCTCGGCACCTACAGAGAGTTTCTTTGAGCCATTTGCCACAAGAGAAAATCCCTGTGAAACATATGATAAAAGAAGGGGGAGATAAACATAAAATTAATGAACCAAAACACGCATATAAGCAGAAAATTCTTTCCCCTTTAGTAAACCATTATCAGTATATGTTCGTTTCCTCGACCTATATTCTAAGCGCAGACAGCTCCCTGCCTCATCCAAATCAGAAGTAGCAAAAAACCTCGAAAAAACTCTCTTCTTTTCCCCCTACTGCGACCAAAGCCACAAGGATTCACATTCACACGACCCCTTGAAGTGAGGGGAGCGACCTCCTCACTAGCCCCTCTCGAGGGAGCATTTTCTTAGAAATATTGCCAGGGGCGAGCACGAACGCTAGCATGCCCTAAAAAGAAGTTTTTCAGATCTTCCTCACAACCTAGAAGAATCCTTGCAACGCGCCCGTTGCCCCCTCAACCAAAGGGCCACGCCTCTACGTGAATAGTCACGCTCGTCAAGGAACCCTTTAAAAACACATTAAAATCTACTTCGTCCCAACCATTAGTAGTTTTACCTTGTAAACATTGTACCCAAATATTTCTTAGGGTACATACTCCTTTAAAGCGACAAGAAGGAGCGCTCTCTAGCCTTCTAATAAGCTTTCGCTCAGCGAATGACATTTTCCCAACATTGGGTGGTACAACCATGTCCTTCGTCGGTCAGTGTCATACAACAGGAAACTGAGAACTCCCAATAACACACTCTACCTTAATATACTTTGTCTTGTCCAGATAAAGATTATCAGTTTGATTACTCGTCAATGACCCCTTCCCTCTACTGTGACAAATAGAACTGAAACCATTCGCATTCTTGTCATAACTAGTTGTAACATTATAAAAAACGAAACACATCGATGGAGGGTTCGTCCCCATGAATCTTACAATTCAAAAAATAAGTTACCAACGTCCACCAACTAATCCCACTTAATTAACCTGGCGCCACATCAAATCAGTTCAACCACTCTATGAAGAAAGGATGTAGTAGCAAATGGAACCCAACTTCAAAAACAAACAGAGGAATCAGAAACTATGATCGCCCCTCATCACAACATGCACTTAGACGAAATGTCCTAATAGGCACACTGAACTGATATCATAAATGATTAACAACAAGAAGACCCTGATACCTAACGTCGTCAACAATTTGTCCAGCTCAGTGGTGCAACGCACGTCGTTGCTTACCATAATAGATAGTTCACTCATTAAAAAAAAGAAAGATTATGTTCCATTTCCCCAAAGTTCTCCTTTACTCTTCTCAAAGCACTCACAAGTGCCAAATAAAGCAAGCAAATTAAAACTCAAAAATGAAAACCAATAGTTCATTTATAATTATGAACCATATCTTCCTCGGCACGCTTCGTTATCAACCAGGTTCACCATCTAATGTTTCACATATAGCGGTTCATCCTTCAAGGAAAACCAAATGAATCATTGCGAACTTTTATCACACTGCCATACACATACCCTTTGACAGCCTTTGCACGACGATCTAGGGAATTCTCTTAAAAAATCTTCAGGTTCGCCAAGGTCACTTTATAACCTTTCCTCACCTGGGGGCAAATGTTAGTACCTATAAACAAGCACTACCACGTGTAAAAACCAGGATGGACAAGGCTACGAACAATGCAACACAAGAGACACCCGGCGACAGTACAACAACACAGACGAACGCGCAAAACTACCTACAAACCGCATGCGATACACTTCGCAACCTATGGCATCCAGCGCACGTGGTCGCTACAGATAACGAGGGAAACCTAAGATGTCAGGTCATAGCCAGTCCAATCAACGCACCACGAAAACCCTATCATAACACATGTTCGAGTAATATAAAACGGGGCATGCAACAAGAGAGAACCAAGTCTCTCCCTAATAAGCACCACCATCACTCAAGAAAATAGAAGAACACACGAGCTCCTATCCAAAGAGGCCATCCGACTTGAGACAATTGTACCAGTCACCATCGGACCCCCATCTCCGGACCTGTGTCATTTTGACCATCAACAAATTGAAATAGGTAGGATTCTATAAAATTATTTTACACAATTTATTTATTAAATAATTACCTACTTTAAATCTTAGAGTAGTTCATATACAGATGGTGTAAACTGAAGTTTGCACAACTCCACCTATTTGAACTCTAAAATCAAAAATTTTAATCCTAAAATTATAAACCTTAAATTAACTTCAAAATGATAAAATAATCAGACTTGTATAAACTAAAGTTTATATATCAAAATCTTTTCCTTAATTTTATTACTTCGCATTTTATTAAATTTTAAGTCAGTTAAATGGGTATATTTATTTAAAATTTTTCAATCTTATTATATATAATATAAAAATAGATTTTACTTTTTTAATGCAACCTTATATTTAGGGGTTATGAGTGGCAATCAGGTTGGGAATAACCAAAAATCGTAGGGATCTAAACTGACGAGTATATGAAATAACCGAAATCTTCACCCAAGGGGAAGGGGGCAGGGGAAGTTTTATACTCGGTGCTCAAACGGGGATGTGGACAAGAATTGATATATCCAAACCGTGAGGATAATCCAACCGTACCCGTATACATCACCCTGGGACCCTCGAAAAATATCCGTAGGGATCCCTAATATTTTACAAAGTTGTATGGTCATAAGGATAATTTACCCATTTTTCAACAAAAATCTCATATGCCATAACCATAGTATGTCTGGCTTGAGTAAGTTTAAAAATTCTCCGTAAATTCCATGAAATAATTAGAATGTGGTCTATACATCATTGTGAACGTGATTTAGTATAGTTTTGTTTAAAATATACGGTTATCAATTCGATATGTATTTTTAAAAATATGAATATTTGAATGTTGAAATGTCATAAAAATTTGGTAGCAGGTTTCTTAGAAAATAGTTTTAGTAGTGACTTTGGAAAATCACCAGAAATTCTACAAGATAAATTAGGAAGTGAGCCTTATATTTCTATAACCACACGAAAAGTCTAGATTCTTTTAAAACAAACGGTTCTTGATCTCGAGTTATATGTTATGAGCTATTAGTTTTTGAGTAAGCAAAGGTTAGAAGAAAATACTGCAAACTGTTTCCAAAAACAACAATGGCAGCGACTTCATATATTCGCTATAAACTCATACGAGTAAAATTTAATGACGTAACATATATGGTTGGAAAACTTTTAGAACAAATATATCATGATTTGAAACTGTAGATTATTAGTTACATGTTTTCTTTTAAAGGTAGTGTAGGTTGTCATGTTTCAATAATTAATATTTTAGTCATGTTTTTAAAGTTTTGAAATGGTTTGTTTGTTGTTGGTAAAATTAAATTTATCCTTTATGTTTGTAATTTTGAAGATTTAATGTTGAGTATTTGTTTTAATGTATTAAATTTTTTGGGTACAGAGAATAACCGAAAACCGCAATGATCCGTTAGGGATAGGTATGAGGACGAAAAAATCCCAAAACATTTAATGGAGATTCACAAAAATCGTATCCACGAGCTACTTATTAGTTTTTCATTTATTACTATTTAAAATAAATCTAATCTTCATTATCACTGGTAATATGATTGAAACAATTTATTAGTAGATTTACACACATAATGATAATGAGTATATTAAAAGTAATAAATAAAACAGTAATAGACTAGATTTCAATCTATATTTTAAACTGTTAATTCCTGAAAATGTGGTTCCTTTCGTTTTGATTTACTGATATCAGGGTGGGATTCTTTTGATTGTTTTCGGTGTCGATGACAATATTATCTTCTTACTGAAAAGAGAGAGGTGATGATAACTATGTACGATAGAGAAGTAATTTTACAGTGCTGGACCACTGTCTCTCACTTACCTTTCCAATTGGATGAGCCTAGCTAGCGGTGCATCGATGTTAGAAGACTCGGTGGTACGTACTTTCATACAATTACACCATCGCATGCTTATCTCCTTATCCTCTCACGTATGCTCCGACAATAAAAAAATATAGGTTAAAATTTAAAGTTATTATTTTAAGATATACATTATAGTGTTTAATTTTTAGGGTTTAAAATTTAAAATTAATGTATAGAATCTAATTTTTTTATTCATATATCTTTCTATATTTTGTTTTTACATTGCAACAGCCAACACAACTTTCACGTACTGTTTTACTTGGAAACTAAACTTGACTCAACCCCAGATGGTGATCCACTGTGGGATTTGTGAAACCGCTTCAGTGCTGATGGAAGAATAGCTTGCAGCAAGATACTGCTGAGTGCTGAATCTACTGTAGATTATGTGTACATATATGAATCTTATTTAGAACATATAACATAAGCAGGTACAATTACAAATCATTTGTTAAAAAGATACGTATATGTTAAAAGCTTTTCATGTGGATACTTGTGAGTACTTCTGACTGTTCTCAGTGGTGGTACATTATCCTTTCAGCTTTTGCCCCCGTCTTGGACCCCACCGAAATCTGTGAGACACCACCACATTTATAGGCCTTGGCCGGAGATGATTTTAGTTAGCTGCATACTCTCTCTCTCTCTCTCTCTCTCTCTCTCTAGCTTGGTCCCCCTCTTTCCTCTTTACCCTTTGAATCATACATGATAAATGTTGATACATACCATTGTCTCCCTATCCCTAGCTACTTCATTTATAGATCTGCAACTGCAACACCCTTCTTCTTCTTCTTCTTCTTTCGTTTCTTTGCTGAAATGAAAATCCCATTTGAATAAAGAGGCTGATTTGATGCTTGGACTCCCAAGCAATGCACTTTTTTCTTTTCTTTTCAACACACCTGAAGAGAGAAAGCTGAGCAGGGAGGAGTAGAGACAAAAGAATCGACCAAGATTCTGATAGTTTAAAAGGCTTAATGAGATTACAACAAGGGTGGGGTCGTTTAATTAAGAATTAAAAAGAAAATGTGTGCATGGGAAGCTGGGTTTTAAGGAATAGTCATGGTCACTGCATGGCTCAGATTCCCAGGCACTTATCCCTCCAGGCTTCAACAAAGTCGGTAATCATTTCCCTTCTCTTATCTTCATTTGCATGGAATATAAATCCCCTACTTTTGGTCTTTTTATTTAGGTCCAATCCAACATTAAAAAAATTTAAGTTTAACGGATTAATTTTATATTAGGGTTAGAAAATTGGGGTAAGATGTGTATTTTAAAGTATTTAAATTTTAAAATTAAAATTTAACTTTTTAATGTCGGAACATAAAAAAACATCAAAAACGATAAAAAGAAATTTATTCTGGCCTTTCTTTAGCAATCTCCGTTTATCATTAAACGTTGCACCTACAATATCTCAAGGAAACAGTAGCAAGTATTAGACAACTGGGCTCCCCTTTAAGCATTTTAGTTTGAAGCTGCCCAAAATCGGGTGATTCAAAGGAATAAAAGCCCATTATCTTTTGGATTGGGTAAAGGTCAAACAACAACAAAGGCTCCGTTTCAGGTAATTTACATTCTAGATCACTCAACTTAACTTTCGTTTTCATTTTGATCACAAACCTTTAAATTAATCAAGTTACTTCATTTAAATTGTATTATTAATAAAATAAGTCACCTATACGAACATTTTTAAATGATCCTAACGAAAAAAATTAAAATTGACAGTTTTACTTAACATATTCTTTATATATCATTGTTAAATAATATTTGATTGATCAGTTAAATATTTTTTAAGAATTTTCTCAAATATTTTGTTTAGATAAATTCAAAGAAAAATAATAAATTTTCTATAAAATTATAACAATTGTTTTTTAATTTTTCAATTAAACATTATTTGATCATAATATGTAAAAGGCTAAAGGGGTATTTTTACCTCTGAGTTCGACCCAAAAACCAATTTAGCCCATTACAGAAAAACACACCCAAATATGCCCTCCAGTTCAAAAATTGCATCAATTTGACCATTTGACCGACGTTAACTGTTATAGTGATGACGTAACTGTTAACAGTGCTGATGTGGCGGTCAACGGTGCTGACGTGGTAGTCAACGGTGATGATGTGATAGTACACGTGTGACGATGACACGACAAAAGGGATGAATTGATCGTTTGAATCGAATTTGATGGCATAATCTTTTTTTTTTCAAATTCAGGGGCATAATTGATTTTTATTGAAAGTTTGATAACTTATTTAATCTTTAAGTTAAAAATAAAAAAATAAAAATTTAAAAATATTTAAATAACCATAAAGTATTAAAAATAAAAACACTATAATAAATTAAAAAATATAAAAAACATAAATTTAAAAATATAAAAAAAAATCAAAATCTAAAAATATTTATAAATCACCGAAATTTTCTTTTTACAAACATATTTTAATGAAATCATCATTATATTAGAGTAGTAATAAATCCAAAATTTACCTTCATTTTTCAACATCGAATATTAATGAACATCAATTTGATGTAGAAAAGTGAAAGAAAATTTGAGTTTTATTGTTATTCTAATACAAAGTTGATTTCACTGAAAATCTGTTTAACGAATGGTAATACTCGGACTAATGAAATCGAAGACTTTTCGATGAAAATGTTCAATTTTTAATACTTTATAAACATTTTTTTTGATTTTTTATTTAAATTTTACAATTTTATAATTTCTAATACATTTTAATATTTTATATTTTTTTTATGTTCAATAATTTTTTAATATTAAATTTATAAACTTTTATAAGAAATAAGAATATTTTAATTTTTGTGAGAGTTCTCACTTTACTTATTTTTAAAATTATCAGGAACCCAAAGAATATTTACACAATTTTTTCAATCGAGTTTTCATATATTCCATTTGTAAAAGTTCAACTCGAACATCCAAATTATTTATCCCATTATATTCAAAAACCAAATAAATCGGATAAATTAACTTGAAATTTAAACTGTTATGAATATTTATCTATGTGGATGTCTATCATGATTAGAACTTTATCTAAGGAGTTTGATTTATTTATTATTAGGAATATTATCTCTATTAATTAGAGTTTAATGTATTATGTACTTCTTATTCCTATAAATAAATGATTCATTGAAGGAATTGTATATACAATTCTATATTTGAGAATAATACAAATCTCTCTCTTTCTCTCATCTCTTTATTCTTTTATGCGTATTCGTTGTTCTTCATTATTTTGTTCACAAGCATTGTATATACAATTCTATATTTGAGAATAATACAAATCTCTCTCTTTCTCTCATCTCTTTATTCTTTTATACGTATCCGTTGTTCTTCATTATTTTGTTCACAACACGTTATCAGCACGAAGCTCTAACCAATTGCCTTGGTTCTTGTTGGTGATTCATAATACAAGATTTATTTATCGTAGCTCATACCACACACCCAAGTCGATACTCCATGCATAATTATTCGGTATGCATCCACGGTATGTTCATCCTTATCATAAATCTTTTTTGGTTGGTTTTTTTTTCTTTTTGGCGCCATTGATGTTAACTAAATAATAAAACTATGAAAGTCAATGTATGAGAAACTAATATTAGAGGTATTTACGGTCTTGAATTTTTTTAAAAAAATAATTAAAAGGAAATTAAATAAATAAAAAGTGATGTGCGCACAAAAGGTTATATGCCATTATGGTATGTTTATTAATTAGTTTATAAATTGGTTAATGCATTCTAATATATTTTAATTATTATTGAAGCCGTATTTAAAAAAAGTGACATGGCATGTTAGGTCATCATCTGTTTCAATGTTCTAGTCCATAATTAAAGATTAATATTTATTTATGTTATTCTATTTTTGATAGTTAATGCTTTTAACCTTGCTTTTGAGTTTTACATGGTATCTTTGAATGGCTTGGAAAGAGACGATACATAAAGGGATTATGAGAAGCTATCTCGGTCATATGCTATGTCTTAATTGTCCACGCACTACAAAAAAATGTACATATACCGACGCCAATTTATACCGACGGACAAAAAGCGTCGGTATAAACATCATATACTGACGGAAAATAGCACTGTCGGTATAGGTTTAAAATATACCGACAAATAATATAAGCCGTCGGTATAGGTTAGCCATATAGCAACGGTTTTGTTCTGTGCGTCGGTATAGGTTAACCATATAGCGACGGTTTCGTTCTGTGCGTCGGTATAGGTGTAGGGTTTACCGACGATAAATATTATCTATCGGTATAGAGTGTAAGTAAATTATATACCAACGGATATCGTGCCGTCGGTATAGGTATGTTTAAAATTTTGGATTTATTTAAAAATAAAAAAAAGGAACGAAACATAAAATACCCAAAAAAATTAAAATCCCTAATCCCCATTCTCTCCCCCTTTGCTCAATCGCTTCTTCTCTGCTCCTTCACTGTTGTTCAAGTCAGCGTTGCACCGGCCACCAGGTAATCATCTTATTTCTTTCTTTTCTTCACTGCTCCTTCCCCGTTCTTCTCTGCTGGTAATTTGTCTTGTCTCCTTGGTCTCTTCCGATAGAATATCAAATCAAGGTTTTGTTTCTCTGATTTTCTTTCAATTTTCTCATCAACCAAAACGTTTAATTAAGGAAAAAATGGTGCTGGATTCCCAAATTCGTATGCAGAATTTACATTTTGAAGAAGAGAAAAGGCTTCCCTCGTTTCATTATAAAACTCGTAATGGAAGGAACAAAATATTACAAAATTAGGGCCTCCAGCAATACTCTCCAGCAATACTCTAGTAAATATTTCTGATTGGCCTTTCTGTTCAAAAGCTTAGGCTAATGAAATACTATAAGAGGCGCTTTTCTAGTTGTTTTGATATTGATGTTAAACGCACATGCATTTCTTATTCTTAGAGACCTTTTTGATTTATCAAAGGACAATATCCAGATTAAGGAGAGCAAAACACAAGGAATATTGTTATCTGGAGCAACAGAGGTGAGCTATTTCTTGCAGAAATGACTTTTTCCTTTAGTCTTGGCATTATATTATATTATATTATATTATATTAGCATCTTCTATCTTTTGATAGGCTTTACCCTTTCTAGTTGAGATTATTTTGAACCTGTTCGTTAATATGTTACTTCAGACTCTAAAGTTCGTCAGGAAATGCGCCATAGGCTTCTATTGAGTTTCCTTTTTTCCATCGAGCATACACACTGCCTTTAGTTGAAACCCTTTCCGCTTATACATACAAATATCATACATAATGCATTGATTCTTCAAGCTCTCCATTTAATTCTTTTTGCAGTAATCATGTTTTGTCCCGGTGGCATTAGTATTGTTATTTTGAACAAACTCAATCTTGTGTACAACTTATATGACTTAAGTGCCAAATTTCCTTTCCCCTAAAGCAAATCAAAGATGTATAACATTAATTATATTGAAAAAAAATACTGTCTCACTTAGATATTGTTATATGCATCTATCCTTACTAAACCATCTATTTATTCCTTAATGTTGTTCCCAGATCTCTCTTTTGGACCCAGCCGAAGCATTGCAAAGCCTATCTGTAAGATTAAGACTAGTTAGAACTTGATCTTTCTTTTTGCTCATAGGACATAGTTTCTAATATCGACCTTGAAATTTAGAGTGGGATAGCTAACAGAGCAATTGGAGAGACCCGTATCCTTTTGTGTTTTCTGCTTTTATGTTTTACATTAATTTCTTAATTGTTGCGTGTAAAATAGTCTATCGCAATGGTAGTGCAAGTGTACACGACGCAAGTATTAAAGTGATACGAAGTATCGGATATCGTCTCCACAGGGATTGGGCTAATGACTTCACCTTAGTTTACTGCACGAAAGTAAAGAAAATATTTGAGAACTGTCACGAGAATAATAAAGAAAACGTAAATAAAAGAGTAGAAATATCAAGATAGAGAGAATGGGCTGGTATTGAATTGATCAGTAGTGCAGGTATTGCAATGCTTAGGAAATCCAGTTCTGTCGTCGCGCCTGTCGCCGACAGCACCTGTCGCGGCAGCAGTCCGTTGGTCGTCGCGGCAGCAAACACACCAACTCAGTACGTTCAAGTTTGGCAAGAATCCCAGATCTGCCTTGGCCTATCCCTAGGTCCAAGTCTGTCGATGATCACGTCTTGATGATACCTCCCGGCGTGAATCGAAGGATGAACACCGATGTGTATGAATTCTTCTTTAGCCACTTAACCTTGCCCTATCCCTAGGCACAAGATAGTTCAACTATAAACTAGAGAACTCGCTCTTATTTCTTTCGTATACTTAACTCTCCCGATGCTAAGTAAATGGATAACCTCACAATGCTCTCCCGATGCTCTTGCAAGATGTTAACAACCAAAATAAGAGAACTTGAAGTTTATTTTATTGAACTTGGAAAATCCTAAAACAAAACAACCCTTGCAACTACTTTACAAATCAACCCGTGGCCCTAGGGGGTTTTTAGAACATAACGACGGCGGGTAAACGGCGGAGGGGTTTTTGGGTTATCGGTTATGGGGGTATGGAGTATGATATCTCCTAGGTTAAAATCTATGCCCTTATATAAGCTTTGGGCTCAAGTATTCTAAGTTAACAAGGATTACAACTTTGATTAAAAGTAAGATTCTAATAAAGACTTAATCATCAAGTATCCTACTTTTCAGCCGCCTTCCTTGTTTCTTGGGATTTCTTCTCCTTGAACTTTGGCTTGACATATCTTTTGATCCGGGGCTTGGAAAAATATATGGTTTTCACACGACAGACGAGCATAATTTTCTCTATCTATCGAGGTCCACTTTGCTTTTTCTCTCCGCAAAACTGCTGTCATCATGCTGTCACGGCAGATCCATGGCAGCATCATCCTCGTCGTCTACTTGTCCAGTTCAGTTCTTCTGCTTCTCTGCCCTACGCCCGCCTTCTTCGTCAACTATGGCAGCAACCTGCAAAATCAGCCATCTTTTAGTAGAATCCGTGCCTTTAATATATTTGTGATGTTTTGTTGTAAACTAACCTAAATGCAATGGAATGATGCTTGAATGCAGCAGAAATATGGGTTAAAAGGGGTGTAAATAATAGAACTTTTACACACTCAACACACCCCCAAACTCAAGTTTTTGCTTGCCCTCAAGCAATTAAGACCTAAAAGAGAAATGAAATATTTTTGTTTTGGCTTTCAAACAGTGAACTTTCCCTTACCCGTCGTTCGTTCCCTGTGGCGGCAACAACCTGTCGGATAATTTAGGATCTGTCCGGAATCTCACTATAGTCCTCGTGCAGTGTGTGCATGCTTGTGAACAGTTATATGCCAAGACTCTCTTAGTTTCACTAGAATATTCAACTCTTAACTCGAATTTTTATGCACCTCTAGTTAACTTCCTAGAGCCAGTTTTAGGCACCTCTAGTTAACTTCCTAGAGCCAGTTTCGGGCACCTCTAGGGCTGTTGAGTCTCTTTTTCTAAACTTCTTTCCTAGAGCCAGTGTTAGGCACCTCTAGGGGCTATTCAAGTGCTAAGCTTCCTATTCTAGTTTGGCTAAAAGAAGTCTAAGCAGTATAACAGTCACAATGGTGTTTAGGTTTTTAGAACTATAGAAAGGCTCTAAACTTTTCCTTAAACTAACCTAAAGTTGCTGTCACGACAGAGCTGTCACGGCAGGCAAGTTCAATACACAGTTTTCAGCCAAAATATCCAATATTTTCATCTTCTTCTTTTTTTTAAGAGAAAAATAACTAAGTAAAAGACACAACAGTTAATTAAGATGTACTAAGACTCCATTAAAATGGAGGGTTGCCACCCCCAAACTCGAGGGTTGCATTGCCCTCAATGCAAATGACAAAATAAAAATGCAGGCAGTACATCACAAAATATAGATAAGGCAGTCAGCAATAAAAAGAAAAGAAGAAACTTAAATTTTAAGCATTGTCTTCACTACTGCTGCTGAGGCGGATTTGGCGGCGGATTCTGCGCTTTGGGGCAGGTTGGGCTGGTTGCTCGACAACCTGGATCTCAGAGCTGCTGCTGCTATCCCAAGTGCTGCTGCTGTTGGTGGTGGTGCTGGCCTTGGGCATTAGCTTTCTGTCGGCCATGTGTTTCTGCCTCTTGACAGGCGTGAATTCTGTCTCCAAATTCCTCCTAATAGGAGGTTCTGCCTCGCTGTCATCTGAGGGTGGTCGTTTCGTTCCTCTGGCGGGGGTGTCGGCCGAAGGGCTGCCAGCTGCCGTCGGGGCAGGTGATGGGGTGGAAGCAGCAGAATGGGTGTGTTGGGAGGCAGGTGGTGTAGGTGTGTGGACAAGGGTGGCGGTGGTAAAATAGTGGGCAGGGAAAGTGGGGAAAATAACATCGGGATAATTTAAAGTATTGGTAATGAAATTTACCGTTGAGTTGGCGAAATCCCGGATGAATGTCATCAGCCCCATCTGTCTGTCTTCCACCCGCTGTATGGCGGCAAGGATCTGAGCAGATTGGTCTGTCGGAGCGGCTGATGCGGCAGGTTCATGGGCAGGTTCAGGAGCAGGTTCCTCGGATGATTCTGCTGGGGAGGCAGCCGGGTTGAAAGAGGAGATGGGTGTTGCGACTATCAGCTCCATGAGGCTGGTAATGTTGTTATCGGTCCAGCCTCGCCCTTGGACCAGTTTGTCTGTGGTGACCTCTGGGACAGCAACGCAACGGCAGAGAGATGTGATCATGAATGGTTGGCAGAGGCGGGAGGTTGATCGATATGTGCAGTCCAAGACGCTTTCCCTCATATAACAGCCCACGTTGATAGCCCGGTCGTTCATGATCGAATGGATGAGGGCTAGCCTCTGCTGATCCACTGTCGTGTGATGGGAGGACGGCAGGATGCGCTTCTTGATGAAAGCGTTCCATAGCTTGGCTTCTGGAAGCAGCTGCCCCCTTTTTATAGAGTTGGGGTTCTTCTTGCTCGTAGTCCACTCCGTCCCTTCTTCTGTTACCTCTGTCATGATAGCACCATAGGCGGCAGAGTCGAGGGTGTCCAAAAATTGCTGATGGGCATCATCGTTGGGACCAAAATAGAGGCCATACATATGGTTGATACTATCAGCTGTGAATGGTACCTCTACCCCTCAGACAGTTACTGATGTCGCCGTCCTGCTGTCGATGGCAGCATAGAACTCCCTCACCAATGTGTCATTTAATTCTGCTGGTTGTTCTGCGAACTGCTCCCATAGTTGAGCTCGTATTGCCCTCGCGATGAATGGTCGGAGCCCCATGTTCGGTGCCTTTCGGATGTAGATGAAACCCCTTTCTTCCCATAAGTCTTTGGTTGCGAAGGGCGACTGTGCTGCTGATGAAGAGGCTGAAGCAGCACTGCGGCGGGTCTGTCTGGAAGACATGTTAGTTGCAAGGGTTGTGAAAGTAAAGAAAACAAAGAAAAACGAGAGGAGAGTTCAAGTAAGAGAAAGCAGAAGTGAGGAAAATGAAAATGAAACGGGGTTTTATAGGGGAAGAGTTGCTGCCCGTTTAATGCTGTAGCGGCAGGCGTGAATAACGGGGCGACTGTTGAGTTTTGGCGTGTCTGACGCGTCTGACACGTATTTATGCGTCTGTTACGCGTCTGTCACACGCTTCTGCGTTTGCCGTGACAGTCTGTTGACAGCCTGTCTTATCCGTGTCTGCGGCGGCAGCTGGAACGACAGGCTTCAATAAATGGGCTCTGTTGGGCTGATGGATGGATGGTGGGCTTGGGTCACTTCTCCTTCTCTTCTTGACTCCTTTATTACCTAAAAGCAGAAAATATAAAAAACATTATTCGAATAAAATAAACCTTAATACCTAATAAACAATAAATAATAAAAATAAATAAAAATAAAAATTAGGTTAAATTAGGGGTGCCTTGTGGGGCATCTCCTAAGGTAACCACTTCCTGTATTCCTGGGGCTTCAGTCCCCTGATAGTGCTTGAGGCGCTGTCCGTTGACTTTGAATTGGTGTCCGTCTTTAATGATCGTATAGTGATGGCACCATGGGGAAAAACTTGTACCACTTGGAACGGGCCAGACCATCTAGATTTTAGCTTCCCTGGGAAGAGTTTTAGTCTAGAATTGAACAACAACACAAGCTGCCCTTGGCAGAACTGTCGTGGCAGCAACTTCTTGTCATGCCACTTCTTAGTTTTCTCCTTGTAGATCCTTGCATTGTCGTAGACCATTGTCCGTATTTTTTCAATCTCGTTCAGATCTAACAGCCTTTTCTGGCCTGCCTTGTCCAAGTCCAAATTCACTGCCTTGATCGCCCAGTATGCCCTGTGCTCTATCTCGACAGACAGATGACAGGTTTTTCCATAAATCAAACGATATAGAGACATGCCCAATGGAGTTTTAAAAGCTGTCCTATATGCCCATAATGCATCATTTAGAAGTAAAGACCAATCTTTCCTAGTTGGCTTAACCATCTTCTTAAGAATGTTCTTAACTTCCCTATTGGATATCTCAGCCTGTCCATTGGTTTGTGGGTGGTATGCTGTCGCGATCCGATGCTTGACACCATATTTCTTCAGGGCGGCAGCAATTACCCTATTGTCAAAATGTCTCCCTTCATCACTGATAATCGCCTTAGGGATGCCAAATCTAGAGAAAATGTTTTTGTGTAAAAACTTTTGGACCGTATTGGCATCATTCTTTTGAGTGGCGATAGCTTCAACCCACTTAGAGACATAATCCACTGCTAGGAGGATGTAAAGATTTCCACATGAAGATGGAAAAGGTCTCATAAAATCAATCCCCCAAACGTCGAAGATCTCGACTTCTAGAATGTTCTGCAGTGGCATCTCGTTTCTCCTTGAGATGTTACCTGTCCGCTGGCACCTGTCACAGTTCTTGTAGAAGTCCTGTGCATCTTTATACAGTGTCGGCCAGTAGAACCCTGACTGCAGCACTTTGGCAGCAGTTTTATTACCTCCTAAGTGACCTCCATATTGTGAAGCATGACAGTGATGGAGAATGTCTTCTTGTTCTTCTTGTGGTACACACCTCCTTATTACTTGATCTGCACATAGTTTGAAAAGAAGAGGTTCGTCCCAATAATAATGCTTAACATCATTTTGGAACCTCTTCCTGGCTTGATAATTAAGATCAGAAGGAAATATTCCGCTAACTATAAAATTAACGAAATCAGCATACCAGGGGAGTTCAGAAGACTTACCTGCTGCCATGGCTGTCGCGGCAGCGATTGCGGCAGCAAAGAGCTGCTCATCTGGGAAGGTCTCCAGTATGTTTGTCTCATCTATTGGCAGACTCTGTCCCTTCTCCAACCTTGACAAGTGGTCTGCCACCTGATTTTCTGTCCCTTTTTTGTCCTTGATTTCAAGGTCGAATTCTTGCAATAGCGGGATCCACCGTATCAATCGAGGCTTTGCATCCTTTTTCGCGAACAGATACTTCAGGGCAGAATGGTCTGTGTGCACTATTGCCTTTGTCCCAAGTATGTAGGAACGAAACTTGTCGATAGAGAATACCACAGCTAATAGCTCCTTTTCTGTGGTGGTGTAGTTCACTTGGGCGTCATTCAGTGTCTTGCTGGCATAATATATGACATGGAATAATTTGTCTCTCCGCTGCCCAAGTGCTGCCCCGACAGCATAGTCACTAGCATCACACATAATCTCAAATGGTTGTGTCCAGTCTGGTGGCTGTACTATGGGGGCTGTTACCAGTTTTTCCTTCAGAACCTTGAATGCTTCAGTACATTCATCATTGAAGTCAAAGGGTCGGTTCTGCTCCAAAAGATGGCATAAGGGCTTGGTGATTTTTGAGAAATTTGCAATAAATCTCCGATAAAAACCAGCATGCCCTAAGAAACTTCTAATACCCTTGACTGTGGTCGGCGGCGGCAGCTTCTCGATCACTTCAATCTTAGCCCTGTCGACTTCTATGCCACGGCAGCTAATCTTATGGCCAAGGACTATCCCTTCATCCACCATAAAGTGGCATTTTTCCCAATTCAAGACTAGGTTCGCTTTTTCACATCTTTCAAGTACCTTTTGTAGATTGCCAAGGCAGCTCTCAAAATCGTCTCCAAAGACAGAAAAATCGTCCATAAAAATCTCGAGGAAGTCCTCCACCATGTCGGAGAATATGGCCATCATGCATCTTTGGAATGTAGCGGGTGCATTACATAATCCAAACGGCATTCTCCTAAAAGCGTATGTTCCGTAGGGGCATGTGAAAGTCGTCTTTTCTTGATCCTCTGGTGCGATCGCAATTTGATTATAACCTGAATAACCATCAAGAAAACAATAGTAAGGTTTACCCGCTAATCTATCAAGCATTTGATCAATAAAGGGTAAAGGAAAGTGGTCCTTTCGGGTAGCTTTGTTAAGCTTCCGGTAGTCCATACAAACCCTCCAACCGGTCACAGTCCTGGTTGGGATTAACTCATTTTTTTCGTTGGTAATCACGGTCATTCCTCCTTTCTTTGGAACACAATGCACCGGGCTTACCCATTTGCTGTCGGAGATGGCGTAAATAATGCCAACATCTAACCATTTAATTATCTCTTTACGAACCACCTCTTTCATCGCATGGTTAAGCCGCCTTTGGGCATCTATAGTCGGCTTATGATCTTCCTCTAGAAGGATTTTATGCATGCATAATGCCGGACTAATGCCTTGTATATCAGCAATCGTCCATCCAATCGCCTTTTTGTGCTGCCTTAGCATGCCGATTAGCTGTCGTTCCTGTTCCTGCGACAGCTTAGAAGAGATGATTACGGGCAACGTATCATTCGAACCAAGAAAAGCATATTTAAGTTGCCCTGGCAGAGGCTTTAGTTCTAAGGCAGGTAGTTCAACAATAGATGGCTTTTGGATTAAATGGTTATCTGAAGTATAATTCAAAGGTTCGAATAACTTACCTGGACGATTGCCTATCTAGTTTACCTCCTCCTGATCTTCAGTATCGGATGTATCGGAGTCAGATGAGTTGCTGTCGTCGGTGCTGTCGTGACAGTCCTGTAGGTGGCTGCTGCGGCAGTAACCAAATTTAATATCGTGACAGCCTGACCTGATGCAGGGTTGATCAAGGGTAACGTCAGTGATAGCCTTGCATTCCTCGTCCACATCAGCATGTTTCATCGCTTGGAGAACATTTAACTTAATCTCTTGATCGTTTACTCGCATGGTGAGTTCTCCTTTCTCCACATCAATCAGTGATCTTCCTGTGGCTAAGAAGGGTCGCCCAAGGATGATTGGTGCATTTTCATCTGCTTCACAATCTAAAACAAGAAAGTCAGTAGGAAAAATAAATTTATCCACCCTTACCAGAATATCTTCAATTTTTCCTTCTGGATGAACGTAAGAGCGGCCTGCCAGCTGCAGAGTTACTGTCGTGGGCCGCGCCTTTCCGATACCTAATTTCTGAAAAACAGATTTGGGCATTAGATTAACACTAGCACCAAGATCACAAAGTGCCTTACCCACAAATTTATTGTCGATTATGCAAGGTATGATGAAGCTCCTCGGATCCTTCTTTTTCTGGGGTGGCTGCCGATGAAGAATACTCATGCAACCTTCTGTCATCTTTACCGTTTCAAACTCCCCAAGTTTAGATTCTTTTGACATAACATCCTTGAGAAATTCAGCATAACCGGGCATCTCCCTAACGACATCTAACAGCGGAATATTAATATGAACCTGCTTAAAAATATCATAAATCTTTTTAAGTTGAGATTCTTGCTTAGCTTGCTGTATCCGTTGGGGAAAAGGTGGCGGGGGACGGTAATCAACAATACGTCCTTCCCACTGCATACGAATCTGAGGTCGATAATCATCGTTTTTCTCCTCTATCGCTTCTGCTGTCATGACAGGCTCATCAGCAGCAGTCTGTTTGTCACCTGTCGGGGCAACTTCCTCGGCAGGTTTATCCAAGGCGGGTTCCTTTTCTGTTTCAGCCTCTTTTTCTAGCCCTGGTAGTTTCTTCCCACTCCTAGTAGTAATTGCCTTACATTGCTCATGTGTGGGCTGCCTAGCATTTTCAGTATTGCTAGGGAATCCTCCGTTCTGCCTTGGCTTAATGTGTTGAGAAACCTGACCCATTTGTGTCTCCAGAGATTTCAAAGTAGCTTCATGATTTGTCATCCTCATCTCTGTTTTATCCATGAAATTCTCTGTCTTCTTGACAAACTGATTCATATTCTCAATATAAGTACCGGTCTGAGACATAAAGGTGGCTAGAGTCTGTTCCAGTATACTTCTCGTGGTAGCTGGTGGCTGCTGTTGCTGCTACGGTGGCAGATGCGGCGGCAGTTTCGGCGGCAGTTGCTGTCGCGTCAGCAATCTAGGACCTCCCTGATTCTGATTATGTGCTTGAGGATTCAGGGCGTTATTAGGATTACTCCAGGAAAATTTGGGATCCTTCCTCCAATTGGGATTATAGTTGTTGGAATTGTAATTCGGCTTGTAGTTTCCAACATATTTTCCCTCTTCTAACTGTATCGGGCACTCATCCGAACCATGATTTCCCTCACAGATTTCACATACCTCCTCATCAGCAAATCCATGTTGTCCATCATCATTCAATAATTTTTTCATTGCTTTAGTAAGGAATGCTACCTGTGATTTCATTGTGCTGTCGGCTTCATAATCCTTGACAGTAAGTACCCGTTTACCCCCTCTTCTTGCTGTCGGAAACTGCTCCTCATTCTTGGCTAGATTTTTCAAAACTTGCATTGCCTCGTCCGGATCTTTATCCAACAATAGTCCATTTGCTGCTGAATCAATTCGAATACGAGTTTGTAAGTTGGCAGCATTATAAAACTTTGTAACCTGATTCCAGACGGGGAATCCGTGCATTGGGCAGTTCCGTAGAAGAGTAGTAAATCTGTCCCAGGCCTCGTGCATTGGCTCGTCATCTTCCTGTTGAAAAGTAGCAATTTCGTTACGTAATCGCTCAGATAAATGCGAAGGATTAAAACGAGATAAAAATTCACGAGATAAATCTGCCCAAGTTCTAATTGAACCCGGCGTAAGTTTATTCCACCAAGTCTTTGCTCTGTCCCTCAATGAATGGGGAAATAACCGAAGCCTCAGTATCTCCGGATTCACTCCTGGCAGTCTAAACGAACCACAGATCTCCTGGAACGTTTTGAGATGCTCCCTAGCATCTTCTGTCACAGCACCACTAAACTGCCTGGCATGTTGATCATACTAAACATGACAGGTTTAAGCTCGAAGTTATCAACATCAATATCTGGCAGCGTGGTCTCCAACTCTACATGATCGTTCAACATGTAGTCACGGCAGGACCGTCGTTCGGCTGCTGCGGGCGGGTCGCCGACAGGCGGTATAATATCGCCGACAGATGGGTTATGGGCCATCTTCTCTAGCTGTTCCTCAAGGTATTCGTTCCTGGCTAAAAGGTGACGTAGTTGTTTCTTGAGATTGAAGGAACGTTCAACTTCCAGATCTAATGGATACTCAGGGTCTTCACCTCTTTTAGATCTGCGCATAAACAAGAAAACCTCGTGAAAAGCAAGAGTTGAAAGCACCAACGGAAAATAGAAAAAGAAAAATAAAAAGAAAAACAAAAACTAAAACGAAAAGTGCAATAAAAGAAAGGTGGAGTTATGTTGCCAATCCCCGGCAACAGCGCAAAAAACTTGTTGCGTGTAAAATAGTCTATCGCAATGGTAGTGCAAGTGTACACGACGCAAGTAGTAAAGTGATACGAAGTATCGGATATCGTCTCCACAGGGATTGGGCTAATGACTTCACCTTAGTTTACTGCACGAAAGTAAAGAAAATATTTGAGAATTGTCACGAGAATAATAAAGAAAACGTAAATAAAAGAGTAGAAATATCAAGATAGAGAGAATGGGCTGGTATTGAATTGCTCAGTAGTGCAGGTATTGCAATGCTTAGGAAATCCAGTTCTGTCGTCGCGCCTGTCGCCGACAGCACCTGTCGCGGCAGCAGTCCGTTAGTCGTCGCGGCAGCAAACACACCAACTCAGTACGTTCAAGTTTGGCAAGAATCCCAGATCTGCCTTGGCCTATCCCTAGGTCCAAGTCTGTCGATGATCACGTCTTGATGATACCTCCCGGCGTGAATCGAAGGATGAACACCGATGTGTATGAATTCTTCTTTAGCCACTTAACCTTGCCCTATCCCTAGGCACAAGATAGTTCAACTATAAACTAGAGAACTCGCTCTTATTTCTTTCGTATACTTAACTCTCCCGATGCTAAGTAAATGGATAACCTCACAATGCTCTCCCGATGCTCTTGCAAGATGTTAACAACCAAAATAAGAGAACTTGAAGTTTATTTTATTGAACTTGGAAAATCCTAAAACAAAACAACCCTTGCAACTACTTTACAAATCAACCCGTGGCCCTAGGGGGTTTTTAGAACATAACGACGGCGGGTAAACGGCAGAGGGGTTTTTGGGTTATCGGTTATGGGGGTATGGAGTATGATATCTCCTAGGTTAAAATCTATGCCCTTATATAAGCTTTGGGCTCAAGTATTCTAAGTTAACAAGGATTACAACTTTGATTAAAAGTAAGATTCTAATAAAGACTTAATCATCAAGTATCCTACTTTTCAGCCGCCTTCCTTGTTTCTTGGGATTTCTTCTCCTTGAACTTTGGCTTGACATATCTTTTGATCCGGGGCTTGGAAAAATATATGGTTTTCACACGACAGACGAGCATAATTTTCTCTATCTATCGAGGTCCACTTTGCTTTTTCTCTCCGCAAAACTGCTGTCATCATGCTGTCACGGCAGATCCATGGCAGTATCATCCTCGTCGTCTGCTTGTCCAGTTCAGTTCTTCTGCTTCTCTGCCCTGTGCCCGCCTTCTTCGTCAACTATGGCAGCAACCTGCAAAATCAGCCATCTTTTAGTAGAATCCGTGCCTTTAATATATTTGTGATGTTTTGCTGTAAACTAACCTAAATGCAATGGAATGATGCTTGAATGCAGCAGAAATATGAGTTAAAAAGGGTTTAAATAATAGAACTTTTACACACTCAACATTAATCATAGGAAAATGAAACTTGAGTGAAAGATTCAATCGTCGTTTTTACTTGGTATGAAACAAGGACCAAAACGAAATTAAAGGACCAGAACGAAGAGAAATGAAAGCTCGTCTTCTGAGAATTTATCACAAACTTCATGGTCAAATGATGTGTTTGCTCAAGTTAAAGGACCAGAACGAAGAGGACGTGTTCGTTGTGTAGGGGCGGTTCACACTCGTTCTTCTCAAGAATCTGGACCTTCACAACCAGTCCAAAATACTGAAGAAGTGGAAGGGTTGAAATCTAAGGTTGCGAAATTAGAAAAACTTCTTGAAACTTGCTTTCTACCCTACTTTCAACAACAACGTCCAGATCTACATGTGCCTGATATGGATGCTTTGCTTCGTATGGTTGATACAGAGGTATTTAAAATATTTTTCTTTCTTATTACTCCATTCATTTTTAATTTAAATTCATTATTTTAATTGCTTTTAATAGGCAACTCCTGATGCTGGTAGTGCTTCAGCAGCAATCAATAGTACTAGTCGATCTTTGCCTTCAACAAATCAACAGAATGCAAATGGAAATGATCGAAGCACACAATAGAGGAGGATCTTCAAATATTTTTAGCTTTTATTATGTAGGTTATTAAGAAACAAAAATATTTGCTTGCATATTTCTTTTGCCTGTACTAGACTCGTACGTACATGTTTTACTGATTATGTATTACATATTTTTTTATTCGAACATTAGATCGAATATTTTCCCTTCAAAAAATGAAATCAAATTTGTTATAATAGTTTTTGTACTTTTAATATTTAAAATAAAAAATATTAAAAAATAATTGAATGTATTAATAGTTACTAATATTAAAAAAACAAATAAATACCAACTAAACCTATACCGACGGACAAAACTGTCGGTATACATATTTTATACAGATCTTACATGATACATGTACCAACGGACAGGCCGTCGGTATAGGTTACAGATAACAACTATACCAACTGACACGCCGTCGGTAAAGATACAACTATAGCGACGGACAAAACCGTCAGTAAAGGCCGTAGAATATACCGACGGACAAAATCCATCGGAATATATGTTCTAATTTGTCAGGGTAGTTCGTATCTATACCTACGGTTTTGTCCGTCGGTAAAGGGTCAGAATACCTATACCAACGGTTTTGTCCGTCGGTATAGCTCTGTACCGACAAGCATATTACCGACGGCTCGTTGTCTGTCAGAATTTCCCTTTTGTCCGTCAGTAAAAGGATTTAGACTATATACCGACAGATTTTTAGTGTTTTACCGACGGATTTGTGTCTGTCGGTATATGTCATTTTTTTGTAGTGACGCAAGAAAAATCAATATCGGTAAATTTTGGTTTTATTTTTATTCTTTATATTATTATTTTAAAGTGCGATAAATCATGTTGATTTTGAATTTACAAGAAGATTATTATAAAGTCTATATTTGCTCGAAAGCAATATTTCTTCTTCGTCGAAAAACTCGACCATAAACTTCTCCCAATTTCAAGTTACGAAAATTTGTCTTGATCCAAAAAGTTTTATGGGAGGCACTCCCTGAAGTGAATGCAAAGCATGATATTTATTCCATGCGATTATCAATGATGGGGCATTCTCTGAAGTGAATGCAACCATGATGTTTATTCCATGCAATTATTGGAACTGTTTCATTCCCTGAGGTGAATGCAAACATGGTAAACCATTATTCAATTAGAAACATAATCTCGATATAATCCAAGTATATTGGTTGGACATCCTATTCTGTGAGGCTACTGGTCTCAAAGGAAGTTTTTAAAGGACCTTGTGGACATATTTAACAATGTCGCGTACAAGGATTAAATCTTTGTTCTCTGTGATAAGGATATGTGAAAAAGGTTTTAAAGGCCCACTGGCTCTACTCCATTCCCTGAAGTGAATGTGAGATTATATTATGGAAGGAATAAAAACCACATTAGAAGTTGTGGTCGTGGTCGAGGCTATGAATATAGACATGAAAAATATGGTTATTTTAAGAATACTTCTACCCACTGGTAGTGAGATTATAAGGATGACAAGAGTGATAAAGATCATTCTATTGAAGTAAAACTCTTCTTATTACCAATGAGATATTATAAACCATTGGTCTCGTACGTGTTGTACGTTGAAAAATCAAGAATCATTGAATGATAAAGGAAAGAAAATAGAAGCAAATTTTGTTTGCGAAACATGACGAAGATGATACTGGTCCAACTTTATTTGGACATTGTTGGTCCAACTCTTTTGGACGTTGTTGATTTTCTTATAACCCTCGAAAGGAATAAATCATCTTCTAATTATTCTCATAACTTTGAAGAGAATTATTTATTTATCTTTATGTATTTTACTTTACGTTTATTTATTTTGCACACATTAATTATTTACGTTTTTATATTTATATTTATATATTATGATATTTATTTATTTTGTTTAACATGATTACTTGTCAAATACAATCTATGGTGACGATTTATGCTCAACATAAGCATAAGATATATTTTCCCATTTAAATGCAAGGGAATAATGTGAGTATTATATCTCAAAGTACTGAGAATATTGATGCTCTAGAAGAGCAATAAATTCTTGAGAGAAAGCACATTATGAAAAGTGCAGAATTGCGAATTTTGCAATAATTACCGCTAATGGTAATAATATCGTCACCACTATAAGTGAAAATTTTAAGAGAACAATATGAGTTCGCAAAATATCCCTTTGGGAATTATAGATAACATATGTTATCAATTGGCATTTGAAATAAGCCAATATGGATATAAGTTCTGGTAGCCAAAAAGTCAGTTGAAAGCTCTAGAAGAGCTATATATTGCTACCAAAAGGTAATTTCAATTGAAAGCTCCGAAAGAGCTAAATATATTCCTATTTAAAGGAACAATTTTGATGGTCGTACTAGACATGTAAGAGTGAGATTGAATTACATGTTATGGTAAACAAGAAGTTTACAAATTCATAGATATATACACACATATATAGTTGGCATGATCGGTTAGACCATCCTGATCAATAATGGTGCAGAAATTATTGAGATTTACATGCACATGTATTAAAAGAACCTGTAGTTCTTGTGGTGCTTATTCTCAAAGGAATGGATTAAATTCCACTTACTAAAAGAACCTGAAGTTCTTGTGTTGTTTGTTCTCAAAGGATATAGATGATCCCACTTACCAAAAGAATTAGAACTTAAAGTTCTTGTACTGAAGTTGAGACTGCATGTCTTGCATATCTGAACGAAATATGGGCCCATATATTCACAAATGTGGAAACTTTTATATGATTTTAGTAGATGCATCTGCATTGTTTTATCGACTTACAACCAGAAGTTTGTGAGATTGATTCTAAAAAAATTCAGATTATGTAGTTAGACTATTCGTCTTGCTAGTGGGTTTTAGGCTATATCGGTTGTTACAAAGCCTATTGATTATGAAAAATACGGTTTAGCAAATTTTTAATTGGATGTCTCCTATTTAATAGCTAAACTGTGAGAACAAAATATTTATTATTTATATGGTATTTCCATATAGCAACACTTATACGCATCAAGCCAACGAGTTATAATAAATTCCCATTATGATTTGACTTTTGGTCAGAAGTCATGTTTCCTATTTTTTGAATTTTTGAATGTGCGATATATAGTTAAATTACTCCACCATAACACACAAAATGGGCAAGTAAAAAGGGTTGAGAATATATATTGAGTACGAGCCTCCTTTTATGTTTAAATTCTTAAACATTAATTGGAGAATCATTTATGACATGATTTTTCTCAACATCAGGGAGAGATAATAATCAGCTGGATAGAGGAAAATGAATTATCATTATCTAGATCCTCGTATATGAACTAGAAGTTCATAAAATAATTCATGTTATTACATGTCAACTGCCAGACATATTTACTGACCTAATGAGAGTAATTAAGTCTCATATACCAGCTGAAATGCTCTAAGTTTAAATTACATGTTAGAGCGAGAGAATGTAAATCATGCCTGAAGGATGATAGTTGAAATGGTTCCAATGATCAAAATTTTCGTAAATAGAAAGTAATATGAGATGGTCATGTATTAGAGGTGGGTGCTCCTGAAGAGACCCAAGACATAACTAATAATAGAACTCTTGAAGAGTTTCAGGTACCTAAAATAAAGATTGAAATCTTGAAGAGATCTCGATGAGTTATGTCATTACGAGAATGGAACCGGAAAATTGGAAAGTTGTCGACAATGATTTTACAAACAATTTTACATAAAGTACTTCTATAGAAGTAAACAAAGAAATCGAGGATCTTGTATAAAATCTATCCAAAAGTATAGATATTGAATTGGCCGATGTTGAAAGACGCTTTGAACTTCTAAAATAGAAGTATTTAGACCAGCAGTCCAAACACCTAAAGGTGTAATGCAAGTGAGGCACAAATAAGTAGTCGTAAATACGACTTGAACTATGATTACTTCGTGGTGGATGCAATTACTTTGGCAGTTATGAAAAATTTTGCATGCGTCTAATTATTTGTAGATCCATATTTATCCTTGAAGGATCTAAAATGCTATAAGCATTTGGAAATTTCCGAGGAAATTTATTTAGACATGTCTCATGAATATTTTGGCACATTTTGTATAATCGCCTTAGTGAATACTAATTGAGAAAATACTATAAGAATGATCAGATTTCTTTATGTATTTTATAAAGGAGTTTGGATTAAGATCCATTATGATAATTTTAGAACTCCTAAAGAGCTTCAAATTGGAAACACATGAAGTACTTTCAATACAAGACTTGAATCTTGACATCAAGTTTATCTCGACCTGAAGATCGAGCATTTTTATATATTTCTTTTGTCTATAAATAGACATAAGCTGAAAGAATCTTAAAGAAGATTCAATATGAATAGAGCATATCTATTGAGTATCCCAATAGTTGTAAGATTGTTGGATGTGAATAAAGATAATTATATCTTTTCTTGGTCTTGAAACATTATATATTAGTTGGTCAAGAAATATCTATGAATATACAAAGATCATTACATTTAGATCTTCAAACATTCGTTGATGCCTCTTCAAATGTCGTAGAAATAATTGTTATGCACAAGGCAAGCCAAAAAATATGTTTGGCTAAGACCATTGACCCAACATATCCAAAAGATATGTGGATTTACTTTTACAAGATATGATAAAAGCTACCTTGTGTGAAGATGATGCAAGATGTATATCTCCGTTTGAAAGTGGATACATCATGGAACATATTACTCCAAAGTTTCATCCCTCACGATCTTTAGAAAAGTAATATTCAAGATTGAATTATGAAGATTCAAAAATCTTCTGTGATGTTTTCATGAGGGGGAGTAAATACGCGTTGCACTCTTTTCCCCTTAACCGAGGTTTTGTCCCAATGGGTTTTCCTGGTAAGGTTTTTAATGAGGCAACATGTTATGCGTATTAAAGATGTCTGTACTCTTTTTCCTTCACTAATGAATTTTTTTCCCATTGGGTTTTTATCTTAGTAAGGTTTTAACGAGGCACATTATCTTCATAGACATCCAAGGGGGAGTGTTATGAATATTTATCTATGTGGACCTCTATTATGATTAGAACTTTATCTAAGGAGTTTGATTTATTTATTATTAGGAATATTATCTCTATTAATTAGAGTTTAATGTATTATGTACTTCTTATGCCTATAAATAAATGATTCATTGAAGGCATTGTATATACAATTCTATATTTGAGAATAATACAAATCTCTCTCTTTCTCTCATCTCTTTATTCTTTTATGCGTATTCGTTGTTCTTCATTATTTTGTTCACAACATAAACAAATTATTTATCCAATTTTAATATTTTTAAAATTTTAGTAATTTTCTAAATTCTTATTTTTTAACTTAAATATTAAATAAGTTATTGAACTTTCAATTAAAATCAATTATGCCCCTGAACTCGACAAAAAAACAAGTATACCCTCGAATTTGGTTAAAAAAATCAATTCAGTCCCTTTGTCACATCATCATCCCACGGTGTACTACAACATCATCATCGTTGACCCCTACGTCAGCATCGTGGACCGCCACATCAGTATCGTTAACTGCCACACCAACAACATAACGATCAACGTCGGTCAAATGGTTAATTTGATCCAGTTTGTGAACTGAAAGAATTGGATGTGTTTTTCGGCGAGGGGCAGAATTGATTTTTTGGGTCGAACTCGAGGACAAAAATACCTCTTTAGCCTATGTAAAAAATATGTTAAGTAAAAGTGTCAACATCATTTTTTCAGTTGAATTTTTTTTCAAAATGTGTTAGTATAAGTGAGTTAATTTATTAATAATAAAAGTTAAATGAAATAGTTTGATTAAATTAAAATTTTGTGATCTAAATAAAAATTAAAGCTAAGTTCAGTGATCTAGAATGTAAATAACCCCTAACGATATATTTCCAATTACAAAATAAAAATGATTTCTCCATTTCCCCTACTGCACCAAAGTTTGCTACAGGGGAGACGTGTTTACCTAATAGCGGCACAAGTTACTATCAAAACAAAAGCACCCCAAAAAAACCTTAATTCCTTCCTTGTTTCACATATGGCCAAAGAGCATTGTCAATTTAAAACAATGGTTCCTTTAACTTGTTCAACTTGTCTTGGCACCCCCCACAAATACAAACAATGCATTTAATTCTTCACTTGACTTCAAATGAGGCTTGATGCTTGATATATTCTTTAACATTACTTGCAATACAAGACAAGCAAAGCAGCTTGGAGAAAACTTCCTCTTTCTTTTGTGAACTGGTATTATTGTGTAAATACATTTAATTTGTTTCATACATTGGGGGTGCTCTAATTTTCTTCAGCACACTGTTAGTATACAACGTGATTGTACATTAAAAAAACACATATAATCCATAGTGTTTCTACTTTTTTGTAGACTGTCATATACAAAATTCCTACTTCATAGTTTGTTTGACTTCTTCCCTTCTGATTTAAGCTGTTGAATCCTCTGGCGTAACCTTCTCCGGTGGTCATGTATCTTCCAAAGACCATGTCCCAGTATAGTGGCGGAGTATATACCGTGTGTGATGATAGGTGCAAGAATGTTGTTTGTCTGTCAAAGGTAGCAGCAGCATGTGAAGATGCCAAATTAGTTTAGCAGTTCTTATAAAAAAAGGTTTACTTGATTCTTCCAACTACTTGAATAATGCAACAACAATGTTACCTCTATCCATTCAAATCCAAGATAAAGGGCCAATATTCCTTCCAAAAGGGGAGAGTAGATCTTTTTCATTTGTCTCCTCTCGTACCAGGCTGCACCATGTTCGCCAAAAAGAAAGTTATGTGGTGATGCAACTATATTAGTTAGATCTCACATTAGTGCGGAGCAAGGGAAACTACTAGTTCCATGGTGATGCAACTCAAGGCCATCAAGAAAATAATCCTTTTGAAATCTTACCTGCGAATAGCTTTTTCAGATCTTCACGAGCAGAACCGGATCGTTGAACTGGTGCAACTACATAAGTAGGATCTGAAGATGGGAAAAAGGAAAGGAACAAGTAAAAAACTGAAATTTTGAGGATGACAATAAGCTTATCAAAAGGACAGTGACAGAATCTACCTTTCGGAGAGGCAGCCACATAATATAGAGAACCTGTAAGAGCAGCTGTTATTACTGCTGCAAATGCCTGAGCAAATGGAACAAAGGGAGGTAGCACACCCGTCTGTAATCATGAATAAACAAGCAAAATCACAGAACTTAGTTGTGAGAAAAAAGAATAATTACCGCATTAAGAATATACAATATGTAGAACAGAATATATACCAAAGATGCCATTCCTCGAGCATCCGAAACCAATTCAGTGCCTCTCAAGAATATATCAGCCAATGCTCCCTAAATATTTGTCAAACAGAAGCGATTTTTTATCAGTTAAACATAAAAAGCAAACCAGTACGCATAGCAAGCTTCCTGAGAATATTATAGCAGAACATACAACTTCTAGCATACCAGATCCCCTGGATAGAAAAACTTTTAAGAATTTCCATATAGCTAGGAAAAGTTTTCAAGGTGACAGACCTGAACAGCAGCTCTGTAGAAGAGCTCCTCCCCAACTGAGCTTGCGGCGACTATTAGTATAAACTGCAAAATTTGTGCAAAGTGAAACCGGTTTATTGCCATTGCTTCGTTAAAGGTGAAGCTTGTGACAGGGGATATCTAAGCAGTAAGTACATTTAAGATGATTTACCTGCCAAGGGGACATTCCATAAAAGAAGCTCCTTAGTTCCTCATCCTCCACATCTCTTATTGCACGAGCATGAGGAGAAAGTTTCACTACTTCATCCTGTAACCACGCAAGTTCATCAAAATATAAAAACAAACTCCTGAACATGAACAAAAGCTGAAAATCCATGTAAAAATTTGATTTTATAACACCAAGAAGTCCGACCTGAACTACTAAGCATAGACCCAAATATATAATCTTTACCAAGATTTCAATGACATAAAGAAAGAACATGGTTAACCTTTGGAGTGACTCAATAACCAATTAGGTAAAAAACGAATTATAAAGTGACAAGCAAATAGTGAACATACATCTAATATGAAAAGAAGGGCCATGATTGGAGGAGCTGCATAACCAAGTCCTTCAAGAATGGCATCGAAAGAAGGGTGAAAACCTCCCGTGGAGTCGATTCCAGTAACTGAACATATAAACCTCCCAGCTAAAGCCATTGCTCCATATATTCCTAATCACACATACAAAGCAAAACAAAAATCAGAAGTCGGAACTGTTTATTGCTGCTAAGATTTCTGTTTTTTTACCTAAACAAGAGCATAATTCAAAAAATTGAACAGTTCATAAATGATAATGCTTTAAATAGATAGAAATTTGAAAATAAAACAAAACAGTGGCCATCTTTGATATCTGCCTTTCTTCTCACAAAATTGGAATTGAAACTCAAAATCATTTTATGTTTGGCTTTAAAGGGGGAAAACCAAGAAAGGTCCACTTTTACTTCACTACCTTGGGCCATTAGCGTTAAAAGAACATTCCCCTCTTTCCTGTTTCTTGCGGTTTTGAAGACAAAACCTTTTAAAGAAATGTTACTTTTGGAAATACCCAAGGAATATAAATATAAAAAGGTTCAGGCTTTAATCAATATTTGTATTACTTTCTCCTCAAAATCCATCATATTGGAACAATTTTAGCAAAACCCAAAAAAAATAGAAGTTGAAAAATTACCGATTCCATAGCTGAGTCTAACAACAGCACCAATTTTATCCCAAACAGGAAAATCTTCAGTAAAGCTTTGATCCAGTGTAGTAACTCCCATGGCACTTCCGGTAAAGCTCTCCCTTTCTTTAATCGCAGCTTCGCCACTGCTTTCCACGGACGCCTTTGCGCAGCGTATCGACATTCTCCTCTTCCTCGACCCAAACTCACAGAGTAACCTAACATTCGAATTAGAAGAAGAAACGCAACAGGAACCCAAGTAGGGCGTCGTCTTGGATGATAATGATAGTATCGGGATTTCCATGGTTTATTCGGGGATTCTCTCTTCCTCTGTGGTCGTCGAGAAGTGGTGGCCGAAGGTTGCCTGTTTTGGGATATTATCGTTTGAAGTAAGTGGAACACGGAAGGTTTAGAGTTTAGACAGTGAGTGGGGGTGTTTGATTCGTGGGATTTTGCTGGGGAAAATCTGAGATGGCCAATGTTTTAATGACATGTGGCGATAATGCTCGCCCACAGTATGGGGCATGGGCTCCGACAACGCTCTTTGGTTTTTGTTTTCTTCGGTTAACGGTTTGGGAAAACTACTATGTTTCTCAGGTTTAGTCAATTTAATCTATTATTTAGGATTAATAGATAAAATGACTCTTACATTATGCGTCAATTCTCATATTAATCTTTTTTTTTTGTCAAATGTGATCTTTAATGTATAATGTCGTCCACATATTTGACCTCAGAGACTAACCAAGTTAAATATACATTTTCAATTATTAAAAACACGACGCATAAGAAAAATATTGACACGTATATAATGATGTTGCACCTATGTGTTTATTTGAATGCAAAAATAACTAATTTAAATAATTGACAATAAAATTGTCTCTAACTTTCTTTCTCATCTTCTCACCTAAACATAAACCTCTTTTAAGATTTTGAATCCTTTTTTATTCAAACATCAATAGAAAATTGTATGAAGTTTAGCTTTTTGTATATGTTACGGACCGTAGACCAACGACCACCAGGGTGCAATCAGCGTGAACCAGGCTGCCCAGAAGGCCCTTTGCATCATTCTAGGCTTGTACAATCCGAGCTGATTAAGTCCTTAGAAAAAATCAGCCATGTAAATATTAATTTTCTTTATTTAGATTAATAATTCATGGTCTTCCTTAATTTGAGGGATCCTTGGAGATTTAGAGTGATCTGGATCGTTGATGTATTTTAAATTTAACCGTTGGATTTAGGGGGCATCAACTATTAATAGAGGTTTGCCCCCACCTCATTTACTCACTTCATTTTTGAGGAATACATTGACATTCACTCAACACTCTCGTTTCTCTATGTGTGTCATCTTTTTCCATTGTTTTTTTTCATTTCTGCAAGGATCTAAGTAGTTTTGCTTGATCGGTTTCATGATTACTTAGTCGCATCAGCATCTAAAAGTCGTCTAAGGCCGCACATTCCATGTAGCGAAGTTCTACGGACATGACAAGTGGTATCAGAGCTAGGTTAATCGGAAGAAATGGCACAACAAAGCAACAACAAGGTCCCAACAACTGACCAAAAGACTCGTGCCGCTGCTGGGAAGAAGAGAGAGTTTAAGGGACATTGTCACAGCCTTGGACAAGAGGGTCGCTAGACTTGAGGATTTCATAAAGGAAGTCAAGGAGGCCCAAGATGAAGAGTCACACACCGACGTGATGGAATCCCTTGAGGGGAAAATCAAAGAAGAGGTTGAGAACCTTCCCGGTGAGTTGTATGAGAAGCTGGACAACCGAGACAACTCCCTTGAAGCCGAGATAGCCTCTATGAAGGAGGAAATGAAGGAGCTCAAGAGTGAGCTTCGCATTTACCAAGCAGAAATGAAAAGTGGAATGCTTGTCGAAGTAGGGGCACCCAAGTCGAAGATCGAAGTTCCATGGCCTAACAAGTTCAATCGGTCGAGAAAAGCCCAAGATGTAGACAATTTCATCTAGGGCCTTGAAAAATACTTTCGTGTCACGGGTATCGATGATGATACAATTAAGGTAAACACTACTTTTGTTTATCTTATTGATGTCCCTCTTCTATGGTGGCGACATAGATGCTCCAAGGAGAAGGAAAATGATGTTCCATTCAAGACATGAAAAGACTTTCAGTTCTCATTTAAGGAGCACTTCTATCCAAAAAATGCTCAACAAGAGGCACGGTCGCAAATGCATTAACTTAAACACGGTGGGACAATCTTAGAGTATGTGAAGAAGTTAGTGAACTTAAGCTCCAACTCCCGAGTTTGAGTGAAGATGAAGGCTACTTCAACTTTATGAATGGACTTCAGAAGTGGGAGAAGATGGAGTTGAAACAGATGATGGTTAAATAACTTTCAGCAGCCTTGTCCGCAGTCGAAAACATAGTTGAATTTGAGAACAAAAAGTCCAAGCCATCTAAACCAAAGCCAAAGTTCAAAGGCAATTGGGGAGGAAACAAGGACAAGTCGGCAAAGAACAGGTCCGGAAAGCCTTCAAGTGGCAATGGGAGGCCATCCCATGGGGAGATTCACATGCCATGTGAAAGGAACAATGAAACTTTCAAGTGATACACTTACGGATGAAAACACTTGACAAGGAACTTTCCGCAGAATGAGAAAGTTGTTGCCATCCAAGAGAAAGATGCTGACAAGAGGGAGACTCTCAAGCTTATATTTGTAGACATCATCGTAGCTAGCCAGAAGATGAGCACTGTAACACCCCAAACATTACGCCCAAATTGTAAACTCTAGATTCGTAAAATTCCTAATTTAGAAACCAAAATTTGAAATCCTTGAATTTAAAACCCTAGGAATTGAGAATTTTATTATGAAACTCTAATTGAGAAATTTGGGAATTAATTGAAATTTAAATGAATTTAGTGACCTTTTTACAAAGAATTAATATTAGGTACCTACTTCATGAACCCTAGAAAAAAACAAGAACTTATTTCATAATTTACCCCAAGGATTGGGTATTTAAACACGTTAAGCCTCCTCATTTTCCTATTTTTCCCTTCGGCCGTTACTTCTCCCACATAGCTCTCCCCATCGTCATCGAGAACACACTAACCAACTTTCATCGCATCCGATCAAGTCGCATCTTGCTTCGTGGTACAAATTCTATCGTGTCTCCAAGCCCTAGCCTCATTCTAACGGTATTTGTTCCATGGTTTTCTACCCTAATCTATTGACGGTTCCTTGTAATAGTAATTCTATTCAATTATATTATATATGTTTTATCCTCCCGATTCTTATAATTAATACTATACTCATTATTATTATATTATTTTTGTTAAAAATATATTTACAGCTTATATATGTGTGTGTTTGTGTGTGTTTTAGACGACATCGACTTTGAGGAAGACGAATTACCACCTCTTTCACCTATTCGATCTAACCGTACATGTACCACGAGGACTACACATGAGTATTCTTTTAGATTAGTATTAATGTTTTTAGTTGGTGGCATATTGATAGATATTAATTAATATATCATTTATATTGTAGGTTCTGATTCAGCTAAGGCTAGTGCTAGACCTGAACGCGAGAGGCGTTCTTCTTGTCGTTAGAGCTATTGCTGCTTGAAGTGTGTTTCTTACGGTGCTACATATATAAATTATTTTTCTGTGTGTTTTCTTACTGTGCTAAATAATAGATTTTTACCTTGTGATATTATTTTATATCGTATGCATATTTTTTCTTGTGATGTGGCATGATGAATTTTTCATGTATTTTTACTGGAATTCTAATTTAACTAAACATTGGATTTATCGAATTGTGTAATATCATATTTATCGAGCTATGAAGTATCAGACTTATCGGACTATGTTTTGAGACTATTGTGAATGTGATTTTACATCATTGTCTGCATGGGTTGGGATTGTATGCTGGAAGTAGTGGTTTTTACCACACATCTATTGGTGGATGTAGAGAGTGGTTATGAGATACCTTACTCTTCGAACGATGTTGTATTTGAGATTCATTGAATTGTTTTTATAAGTTAAAGCTTTTGAATTGTGCATCGTCATTTGTGAATTTAAAGATTTTATCGAAAAATATATGTTTTTGAGAATGAGATTTTTCTTGCACTTTATAGACACACTAAGCTCTTTAGCTTACTCCCCTTAGTTTCTCTTTTAGATATACTCCAACTTTTAGGTGACTCGATACTTGGAGCATCTCGTATTTTACTCAGATAATTTATCACCAGCATGAACTCTATTTTAGACTACCAGATTATTTTAAATTTATGTTTTTGGACATTTATGTAATTTAGACCGTGAAACTTTATATATTTTTTTGGATAATGTTTTAGCATCTAATTACAGAATTTATTTTAGATATTTTAATTAAATGATCGGAATATTTTTTTTATAACGTTTAGGTTTTGCGGAAAAATTTTTTGGTATTTTACGGTAATTATTATTATTTAATAATTTTTATGTTTTATAAATTATTTAAACCTAAAATCTATTACTTGAGGGAAAAGTTTTCAATCGTAACTTCCTAAATTCGATCTTTTCTTCTAGGTCAGTTTTAGGGGGTTACAAGCACACTAGTTGACACCGTAGCCTCATAGTTGTTCATGTTCGAACAAGTAGCAAAGAGACTCGGCCTTTGTGTTGAGAAGGTGAGTGGATTTATTAAACTGTTAATTCCAAAGAAGCTTCGATTGCAGGGATAGAAAAAGGAGTCAAGCTCGACATTGGAGGTTGGACCGGTAAGGAAGCCATCAAGGTAATCCCACTTGATGATTTTGAATTTATTATTAGGATTATCTTCCTTGAGTGGATTAATGCATTTACCGTCCCTTGTGTCGACTATTTATGCATCCTTGACCCGAAGCACCAGTGCATTGTTCCAGTGAGCCAAGAGACCCAAGTTGGGGCCAAGATACTTTCAGTGATACAATTCACTAAGGGGGTGCGCAAAAAGGAGCCCACCTTTCTAGCAACATTGGTGGAAGATGAGCCTACCATGATCGAGAAGGTCCCTGATGCGTTGGGTTTTTCGGTGCTCGATTACTTCAACCGTTCCTGCTCGCCAAGTGGTGGAGAAGTGGGATTTTGGGTGACAGAGGTGTGGAAGCTAAAATGAATAAAGACAAGATGATTTATAGTGGTTCAACCTTCTAACCAAGATCTACATCCACTACCTTAGCTTCCTACTAAGGATTTCCAATCAATACACTATTGATTAGTCTCCTTTTCTAGGCTTAGAAGGAAACCCTTACAAACCGATCAAGCTTTCTACCCAAAGCCTTGATCAAACCCTCTTTACAAAAAGATAAAAATAAGCAAACTCAAATCCCTTTAATAGGTATTTGTTTGCACAATAAAGCTCTCACCCAATCCTAAAACACTTGAGCAAATCTAACAATTTTGGCTCACTAGTGTTTGTCTATACAAGGAATTGACAATTAAGCACTAAGACACATTTTGATCATATGTTGTATTACAATTGAAGCATTAAACATTACTAGATGCTTGGAGGTCCCTTTTATACTCCTAATTGAGTTTGTAGCCGTTACTAGCCGTTGGGGTTGAATTGGAGCCGTTGGAGACTTTATTTCCCATATTAAATGCTGTTCTGGAGCCTTCCGTGTCGATACACGAGGGCCCGTATCGGTATGCTCTTCTTCAGAAACTAGCCGTAGGGCTCTTGCCAGCCTAAGCGTATCGATGCACTTGAGGGCGTATCGGTACGACATGTCATTTAAAAGACCGTTGGGAAATAGCCATTGGGGTTGTTAAAACAGGGATTAGTATACTTAAGGGGCGTATCGAAACGATCCCTATCCGTATCGATACGGCCTCACCCGTTTCGATACGGGTTTTGGTAGAATCAAAACTTGGGCAAAAAGGGATCGATACGGGGTATACCGTATCGGTACGGGCTTGCTGAAAAGTCAAGTTTGGCTATTAAAAAGCATGAAAAACTTTTCCAAAAACCTTTTAAAATACCTAAAACTTATTTTCAAGTTGTTTGGACTGAAACATATGTTTTAAATTCTTTTCAAATTTGTTGAGTTGTGTGGGGCTTGATTCGTTCAACCGATATAGCTCACCAAGTGGTGGAGAGGTGGATTTTTGGGTGGAAGGGTTGTGGAAGCTAAAATGGAAATGACACAATGATTTTAGAGTGGTTCAACATTCTAACCAAGGTCTACATCCACTACCTTAGCTCCCCACTAAGGATTTCCAAACAATTCCACTAATTGTTCTTCCCCTTTTCTAGGCTTAGGAGGAAACCCTTACAACCGATCAAGCTTTCTACCCAAAGCCTTGATCGAAACCCTCTTTACAAAGAGACACAATAATCAAACTTAAAACCATCTAATAGGTGTTTATTTGCACAATTAAGCACTCACCCAAAACCTAAAACACTTGAGCAAATTTGACAATTTTGGCTCACTAGTGTTTGTCTATACAATAAATGACAATTTAAGCTCTAAGACAATTCTTGATCATTTGATGTTTGAAAATATGAGCATTAGCCTTTACTTGATGCTTGGAGGTCCCTTTTATACTCCCAAATGAGTTTATAGCCGTTACTAGTCATTGGGGATGATTTGGAGCCGTTGAGGACTTTATTTCCCTTCATTAATACTGTTCTGTAGCCTTTCGTATCGATACGCTTTGACCCGTATCGGTACGGCCTTCATCAGAAACTAGTCGTTGGGCTCTTGCCAGCCTGGACGTATCGATATGCTTGAGGGCGTATCGGTACGGGTTCACTTTTAAATGACCGTTGGGAAAGTAGCCGTTGGGGTAGTTGAAAGGGGATCGGTACGCTTACCAGGCGTATCGAAACGATCCCAATCCCCATTTCGATACGGGTTTTGGCAGTGGCCAAACTGGGCAAAAAAGGTATCGATACGGGTAAGACCGTATCGGTACGGGTAGCTTGAAAAGTTAAGTTTGGCTATTTAAAATCAATAAAAACATTGCCAAAAACCTTTTAAGACCCATTAAACATAAATTCAAGTTGTTTGGACTTAAAACCAAGTTTTAAATTCTTTTCAAATTAGTCCAAAACATTTTTCAATTATTATATCAAAACATTAGTTCTACAATCTCCCCCTTTTTGATATAATAAAACTCACTTGAAAAATTGTTTGGGATTCTCCCCCTCTATCTTTAAAAATGTGAATAAGAGATTGAAGATATGAAATCAAATAAAGCTCCCCCTTTTTCATTTGAAAATTCAATTTTTCAAACCATTTCTCCCCCTTTTTGTTATATAAAAAAGAATTTAAAACATTAAGTTAAAATAACAATAGAGAAAAAAATTTGACAAAAATAAGAATTTGGTTTTAAAATGGCTCCCCCTTACTCAAAGCATCATCAAAAATGTTAGTCCAACATATATGATCATCTAGTTGAATTTAAACTAAAATAAACAAATGAAATCAAAACAACTAGAATTTTTTTACCAACACTTGAACTCAAGGTAGGTGTGAAGCCTTCCTTCTTCAAGTGTTCTTCCTTGTGTGCATGGAGCTCCCCCTCAATGATTGACTTGTTGAACATCTCCATCACACCTAGCAAAAGACAATCAAGTGACTTTTGGTATCCAAATTGCTTTGGATCCATAAATGTTAGTAGCACAAATTTTAGTCCCCTTAGGAATCCATTTTTCAATGTCATCCTTTTTAATTGAAGTGGTTAGTCCTTTTGGGACCCAAACACTTCTAAAACGTTTTCCTTTAATAAATATAGGGGCACTAGATTGTCTAACATAAAAGTTTTATTTTCCAAAATTGTTTTTCTTTTCAAGCTCTTTGGAAATCAAATCCTTTTCTTCTTGAATTTTTTGAAGCAAATTTTGTAAATCAAAACATTTCAATTCAAACTCTTCGAGTTTTGCTTCAAGTTCAAGTTTGGTTTTAGAAATCAAATCATTTTGAATTTTCAACTTTGAAATCAATTTATTGTTTTTCAAAATGTGATTTTTAAACTCTAAAACCAAATTATCATAGGCGTCTTGTAATTCATCAAAAGAATAAGAACATGAAGTAGATGAATTAGAAGTTACCCTTGAATCTTCTTCGATGGCCATAAGGCAAAGGGTGGCTTGTTCATCGTTGGTGGAGTCCTCATAACTCCAAGTAGCCACATGTGCCTTCTTCTTATGGCTTGAAGTGCTTGCCCTCTCCTTTCTCTTGGGTTCTCGTTCAAGCTCTCTCAAGGCTTTCTTCATGAATGAGGCACACTTCTTGAAGAGATAGACTATCTCTTCTTCTTCTTCATCCTCCTCTTCACCTGAATCAACGTGATGGCAAATGGAGGATTTGAGAGCCATGGCACTTGCATTGATGCCTAGCCCTTTGATTTTCTTCTCTCCCATAGCTCTAATTTCTTCCCTCTTCTTCTCATCTTCTTTATTCTTCTTCATGATTTGATGAGTAAGGAGTGACCCCATGAGTTCATCAAGGTCTTCAAATTCTTGGCTTCGATGATGACGGTCCTCTTTGAGTCCCATGACTCGGGAAGTGAGTAGATGAGCTTTCGAACAAGCTTTTCCTCCGGGATGGCTTCTCCATAGCCCTTGAGACCATTTGTGATAGTGGAGAACCTATCAAACATCTTCTCGATGTTTTCTTCCGGATCCATTTTGAAGTTCTCATACTCTAAGGTTAGAAGCCCAATATTGGTCTCCTTGACTTAATCAGTCCCCTCGTATGTGACTTCAAGCTTGTCCCATACCTCCTTGGCACTCTCACAAGGAGACATCTTCTCATAGATGGTTGGGCCAAAAGCACAAAACAAGATGTGCAAGGCTTTGCAATTTAGCTCCATCTTCTTGCGATCGTCGGTACTCCACTCCGCTTTGCTTCTTTGAGGCACGAACGGACCATCTTCAACTATATCCCATAGCTTG